>JANRMT010062820.1:16903397-16918158 GCA_026402145.1 Polypterus bichir lapradei
ACAATCATGTTACGTTATTTTTAAAATTTTTCCTTTTCTTTTTCATACCTTCTTTAACACACTACTTCTCCGCTGCGAAGCGCGGGTATTCTGCTAGTGTGTTGATAACCAGCAAGTAGCCTGGTATCCCATCTCCCTGCCCACCGCTGTAGTTTATTTTGCAAAGACGTTTCTCAGTGCTCAGTGTTTATCTTTGAGTGAAGTGTTGGAGCTTTATAGGGTAAAAAAAAGTACATCGTCATTTGGAATATATACATTTCATGTGTGTTCAGTGTCATCAACAATCTCTGTAAAAACATAGTTAACACAGAAAAGTTTTTCATGTTTTAGTAATAATTGAAAAAATGTAGACATGAAATGTATAAGGTGTGAAGCCTGAAATACAATTATCAAATAAACACTTTCACAAAAGGTACAAGTATAACAAAACAAGTGCACTTTTATTCAAAAATTTAACTGAAGAAAAAAGAAAGCAGGATACGGTAGGCGGTTGATACGACAGCGTGCGTGGTGCAATGCTAAGAACTGCTGCCTTCCAATCAACAGGTCGCGGTTTCGATATCAGCTGCTTCCCAAATTTACCATCTTCAGTAGTGAGCTGCTCTTATTCTTAATATCATACAATAAAAGCAAACATTTGATTTGCGCCGGTAAATTTATAGTTAAAGTTAGCATTTTTTTTTCAGTTTTATTCTCTCACTCACATTCAAGCTCCCACACCCCCACCGGATCTGACGCCGTTTTCAGATAAAGACGTGGTATAACAAACAAACTTATTTTCTTATACCTCCTCTTTATTTGAAAACCGTGTCAGATCTTGTGCGCGAACGAGACTGGCAAAACTGTGGACATGGATGGTACGAGAATGCAGTTAAGACTTTTTTTGGGCACATACGCCACGCTAGTGTTTAGATCTGGACGGTGTAGCGTTGGCAAGCTCTGTAAGCCGTGCTGTTTCTTTGAAGGACAGGTGATTGGCAGGATGACGCTGGACTTCGTCCTGTATCCAAACGGTGCCATCATTCGCCTTTATGCCTGGTGCAGCTGCATTGTTCTTATACTGTATGTGAGTGGATGTTTCTTGCGGGGAGGGCTTCTGTTCTCTTTCTCCGATCAGAGTTCACCTCTGTTATAGCACGTCGTTATTTGAAAACAGCAGCGTCAGATCGGGGCTAGTGTGAACGTGACTGAGAGAATAAAACTGAATAAAAAAAAAATACTAACCTTTACAAGTACCATACATTTACACTGTCTGTTACAGACTCAAATCAAATGTATGCTTTTATTGTATAATAGTAACAATAAGAACAGCTCACTACTCAAAATGTTTATTTTGGGAGACGTTAAGACTCGAACCCAGAATCTTCTGAATTGGAGTCATATGCTCTAATCAGTATACTACCCGAGAAGTCAGGACAACAAACAACACTAACCTGATTTCTTTTTCTTCGGTTATAGTCTTGGAAAAAAAGTGCATTTGTTCTGTTATACTTGTATCTTTTGTGTGCTTATTTGATATTTGGACTTAAGTCTTCACACATTATACACTTCATGTGTACATTTTGTTGTTAGTACTAAAACATGGAAAAAGTTTGTCTTTTAGGTATGTGTTCAACATTTCTGTCATCCTACACTTACACAGATCTTTGTGAACACGGAACACACGAGAAATGCATGTGTTCCGAATAACAATATATTTTTTTAGCCTAGGTACCTGACTCCCTGATAAACAAGGCTTCATTTGGGAAAGGTTTTTGCTGTTTCTCCGGCGGTGGCGGGATGGTATAGTAGGCTGCTTGCTGCTTGGGATTATCAACACATTTACAAGACAAAAAATGCGAGTGGATTTAAGGTGGGCCGGATTTATGAGTTTTCTCGTAAGCTTTGGTAATTCTAGTGTTAAGGTAACTAAGGGGAATTGCTTTAAGTTTTATAATAAAAATTTGTTTTTTTTAATTCAGAAAATTTTTTTGGCTCCCTCATACACCTATCCTGTAGTGTCTTAATCTCATTTGGCCTGCATAAATTCATCTCAGTATGATTTCTACAAGAAATGTTCAGGAATATTGCACCATGTGGAAATGACGGCATTATGCAGTTGCTGCATAATGGAGAGCTGCACAGTCTTCCTTCAAAGAGCCTTTTCCACCTCACACTTGCTGCCATATTTATAGTGTCACATCCCATGGACATAATCAATGTGGCAATCCTCACACCATGATACATTCAACCATGTTGCATAATCAGAAAAAATAATAAAATAAAACTTTTTAATTCATTTTGAAAAGATTAAATTGCCTCAAAAGCAGATTCTATGAGGTAAAAAATTAAAACAATCCTTAATATCCATATAAACACATTAATTGTTATTCTTATGTTTTTCTTCAGATTGTCAAGTTTTCATCCCACAACCCATTGAAATGCAATGTAAGATTAATCTTTTAACTTGAGTTGATTTCTCCTGTATTAGTAAGTATTAGATTGTGCTTGTGTTTGCCCTGTGATCATCCATTGTTGGTTCCTACCTTGTGCCCACCCTAGGTCCCTAGGTTTTGATTAAAGGAAATGGAAGGAAGAATCTACCATTACTACAAAAATATACAGGCTAATGAGCCTTTTAATTGTCCCATGTTTGCCTGGGTTTATAGGTCAGTCTATCCTGGCCTGGTGTAGTTAATGGTTTGGCATCCTAAGATGTCTTAGATTCATTTACTTTGAATACCAGCTTAAGATTCCTGTGGGTGGGAAAAGGGAATTTAGAAAACAGATGCTTTGAACATTACTTTTCTATTTTAAAATATCTTTATTCGATTCACTACTTTCAAAATAAATAATACTCTCACTGAACATATTTTTTTAAATAAAATAATATATGAATGCCAAATATACAGGTCTACAAAGCTGAACTCCAAAAAAATTGTTTTAATTGTGAAAAGCTGTTTTAATTTGCATTCATGAAAACAATAGGAAAATATAATTAGAATATGTCCATCACATCACATTTAATTAGAAATCTGAAAAGAATTTTAAGTAAATTTAACAAAATATACAATTTATTCATCGTGTCATGCATGCATGCCTGCAGATTACCTTCCTGCGATACCACTCTGGGATGAAAGGGGGTGCTAGCACTAATTTTCATAAACTTTTTCACCTGCAGCTGTGCAGGCAACTAACCCCACCCACAGCAACCAGAGCTGGCCCACCCCTTCCTTTATAAAACTGGATGGGCCCAGGAGATGGTTATCTTCCTTTGGACCCAGAACCCAATCTGGACAGAGTCTCCTGCGCATTACCTGTACCTCTCTGAGATGGGAAACATTGATTTGTTGGGCCGTTAACACCATCTTTTCCATTGTGCCACCGTGCACGATTTTTGTTTGCTGCTTTTTATTAAATGAGGAGGCCCATCTGGATGGTAGATGTAGTAGATTTATTGAGTCAGACTTTTATTCATTTGGTACTATTACTGTGGAGTTGTTGATAAAAGTTTAAGTAAGTTGAAGTTTTGTATTTTCATTTCTATACACTTTCACTCCTAATCATCTTTGTCTTTTGGAAACTTCATTAAAGAAGTAATGGCACTCAGTTCCTGACCTTTAACCAGTTGTTTATCTATAACAACACTTTGGAAATAACGTATAGAAAGAAGAGCACAGTACCTATAAGTCATCCAGCAGCAGTCTGCCATCATACTAAGATATGAACATCCTTGGCACCTTCTTTCCATATTCTTGATATCCTGATGGAATCTTATTGGGGAAAAATTCTGATAGTGAATGCAAACGTGACCTGTGAAAATTGTCTCTGAAATAACTTGAAACTGACCAAAGTTATTAGCACCCATCCTTGTGTTACCGGCCTCAGGCCTAGGGAAACCTGGGCCAGGTACAAGCCACTGCTGCTACAGAGTGTAGCCACAGCAATATGGTGCCAGAAGCATAAAAGAAGCAGGCAGCAGTCAGGAATTTCTGACCATACTTTTTTATTTTTTATTCTGATTTATCCAGTGGTATATAACTTCCTGAGTCATGATGATCAATTAAAGAATGGTACATACCAATTTCTTTTTCTGAACAATAGTGTAAGCACATTTTCTTTGATTAAACAATAGCATTGTTGTTACCTATCAAAACATACATGTACCACTGTATGCTGATTAGAAAGCAATGTCGCCAGAACTTGCTAATTTTCCAAAGGAAGCAGGCAGTTCTGTATCACAATATTGCATACTGATGAGATATCAATAGAAACAGTCTGATCTTCAAAGCAGGGGACTCTTTTGCAAGACAGGTGGCCATCAACAATAATCTGTCTATTATAATAAAAAAAATCCTGATACGAGACGTGACTTTTTCAGAGAGATACTTTCATGTCCCGCGAGACGAGACTTTGTGCCAAGAGATTTAACCACGGCCGGGGCTGGAAGTAAAAGACAAAGAGTAGATGACAAACGTTGGCGCAATACACAGCAGTTTAGAGATAATGAAAGTACTAAAATTCAAAAGTCTCAAAAAATGATAGTAAAGATCTCATTACTGAAAATAAAAGGAAATTATTACTCGGTGAAATAACATAAAATTTGGCAATGAGAATGGCTGAGTTTTCCCTTTCACCACCACCTCCCTTCCAGCTTTTACCCGGTGAACCTCCAATTCCGTGGACTCGTTGGCTACAATCCTTTAAAGTCTATCTCACTGGCCTTCGGGCTTGAGGATGTTTCGGCCGCTCGCAAAAGGGCGCTACTTGTTCATTGCTTGGGAGTGGAAGGGCAGCGAGTGCTTGGGACTTTGGGACTAGCTGACGCATACGATACTGCAGTTACACTTTTGAATGCCCACTTCTCTGCCCCACAAAGTGCTCTACTACGGAGATTTATTTTCAGACAACAACTTCAACTTCCTGGGGAGACTGTGCATCAGTATGTCGCAAACTTACTAGCTCATGCAAGTTCGGGGCATTACAAGAGGAAATGATTCGCGACCAGCTAATCGAATGCACTAGCAATGATAAAGTTCGCAAAAGACTTTTGAAAAGGATGATGTGACACAATCTGCAGCTGTTTGTGCGGCGGAGCTTTCAAAACGCTTTGCTTCTGCCTCCACATCAGACAGTTACGCACATCACTTGCAGACGGACGATTCCGCAGCATCCAAAGTCAATGCAACAGACCGAGAACAGAGTGTGCAGTTTGTGCAGCGCAGGCGTTCAGAACAACTTCAGCAGCACTGTGGAAACTGTGGATCACGATCACATGCGACCAGAGCTCAAAGCTGCTCAGTACGCGGTCAGACCTGTCGCAGCTGTGGTAAACAGAACCACTTTGCTAAGGTATGTCGTTCTTCTCCAATCAGTGTGCACAGACAGACTGCAACTATAATTCACAATGTCATTTCAGGACCAGCAGCTTTCAAGTCATGCACAGTCAGTTTAAATGGTGTGAACATTTCCTTCTTGTTGGACACTGGTGCTACAATGTCCCTCTTAAATATACACACAAATAAACAGTTTTTTAGTTCTATGGACTTGTCTCCACCTACCACTACTGCCAATGGACTCTTGGATCTCCCTGATGGGTTCAGTCTACCTCACTGTTCAGTATGGCAAAGATGTTCTGCCTAATGTTTGTTTTCATGTTACAAAAAAAAAGGGGCAAATCTGATGGGGTTAGATCTGTTTCTTGCCCTGGGATTTTCTGTCTTAGATAAAAGGGGCATGCAAATCTTACAGGTAACCTCACTACAACAACAAAAATGGCCAGGACTCTTTACAGGTTTGGGTTGCCTCACTGCATACACTCACAAGCCTTTACTCAACCCCACTGTCACACCAGTTATACAGCCTTTACGACGTATCCCGCTGGCCTTTCGAGATGGGGTGTCCACTGAGCTGCGGCAGCTACTAGCAGCTGGCATCATTGAACCAGTCAACGCCTCCCCATGGGTCTCCAACATAGTAGTAGCTAAGAAGAAGTCTGGTGGCTTGCACATCTGCGTCGATCTTCGTGCAGTAAATAAAGCAATAATTCCAGACAAATATCCACTTCCCACTTCAGAAGAACTCACAGCACAGTTATATGGCTCTATCTTATTTTCTAAATTGGATCTTAGGCAAGGCTATTTGCAAGTGCCCCTCCACCCCAGCAGTAGAGACCTCACAGCTTTTGTGACACATGATGGCATGTTTCGTTATACTAGAGTACCGTTTGGGTTATGTTCAGCACCAAGCAGCTTTCAAAAAGTCAAGTCCTCAGTGTTTGCTGGCATCCCTGGAGTGGTCATTTACTTAGATGACATTGTTGTATATGGGCCCACCGCTGCTGTTCATGACAAATGTCTTCACATGGTCTTTTCAGCTCTATCTAAGCACAAACTCACATTGAATGCGGAGAAGTGTGTCTTTGCAGTGCCAAAGATAGAATTTGTTGGATTTCAAGTATCAGCTGCTGCCATATCTCCACTCTAATCAAATGTTGATGCAACCCACGCCATTCCGGAGCCTACATCTGCAGCTGAGGTGGCTTCCTTTCTGGGCATGGCCAGTTACTATTTGAAGTTTTTGCCCCAGTATTCTGTTACTACAGCACCATTGCGCCAGCTCCTGCAGAAGGATGAGCCATGAGTGTGGTCTCCTGATTGTGCCAAGGCTGTTCACCTCCTGAAACCACAGCTTACTTCCTCTCCAATTCTAGCCCACTTTGACATGTCTAGCCCCACGTTTGTCACCTGTGATGCATCTACTATAGCAGTGGGGGCCGTGCTGTCACAAAGTCAGGGTCAAGTGGAGAAGCCCATAGCTTTTGCCTCTCATGCCCTCACTGAAACAGAGCGGAAATACTCGGTGGGTGAACGTGAGGCACTGGCATGTGTCTGGGCATGTGAGAGATGGCACCTTTACCTGTATGGCCGACATTTCACACTAAGAACAGACCATCAAGCTCTCACTACCCTGCTGCTTGAGGTTACATCGTTGGTCTGACCGTCTTCACCAGTATCACTTTACTCTCCAGTTCACTCTGGGGCGTGAAAATGTTATTGCAGACCTTCTGTCTCGCTCAGTTACGTCTTCAGCCCAGCCTCCTGACTCTGACCAAATGGAACATGAGATTGTCCAAATGATGCACATGCCTCTTCAGACCACTATATCTCTCCAAGAACTCAAGGAGGCCTCTACACATGACCCAGTACTATCCCAGGTATGCCACTTTATCAGTAATGGTTGGCATAGCATGGCACCTGAGGATCTGTTACCCTTTGCTAAAGTGAAAGAAGAACTCTCCTGCTAGAATGGTTCTTGTGTGAGAGGAGGGTTTCGTACTGTGGTTCCAAATGCGCCCCGTGCATGTGTGTTGTCAATGGCACATGAGGGCCACTTAGGTATAATGAAACTAAAACAGAGATGTTGTGACTTGGTGTGGTGGCCTGGCATAGACCGGGACATCGAGACTCTGGTTAAAGATTGTATGGCCTTTCTGGTAAGTGGCAAGACAGGTCTCCAGGCCCCTCCCCCATTGCAGCCTATTGCCTGGCCCACCCAACCCTGGGAACATATACAAATGGACATCTCGGGAGAAATCCATGGTGTCCCTCACCATCAGCGGTATTTGGTTGTTGTGTATGACTTACACTCGAAATAGCCAGAGGTTACTGCAACTGGCACAGTCACATCCTGTGTCGTCATTAACATTCTGGGATCATTGTTTTCTCGCTGGGGTCTCCCTAAGACCATTACTGTGAATAATGGGCCTCAGTTCACCAGTAATCAATTTACCTCATTTCTGGAATCAAAAGGCATTAAACACGTTCGCACTGCATATTACCATCCACAATCTAATGGAGGAGTGGAACGTTTCAACCAAACACTAAAAAATGGCCTTAGGGCACACCAGGCACAAGGGTGTTCTTTTGATCAGGCTCTGCGTAATACCCTCTTGCACTACAGATCATCCCAGCATAGCACAACTGGAGTCTCGCCTGCTTTCCTCATGCTAGGTCGTGAGCTTACCCTACCTCTCGACAGACTTCGTCCTTTTTTCGGTCAGAGTATTCCCTGTGCCCTCCCTTCAATTCCTCACATTAAGCACTCTGTCACTAGACAGCAACACAGAACGAAACAAAGGTTTGTTCAATCAAAACGGGTCAAGGAGGTCAGCATAGCAGTCTCGGACTGGGTAAGAGTTCGGAAGCCTCATCGCAATAACAAAATGGCCTCTTTCTGGTCCTCACCAGTACAAGTCACCCGACAGCTTGGCCCAGCCACATTTGGTCTTGCTGACGGTTCTAGGTGGCATGCCACATGTCTTCGAAAAGATGTCACCACCATCATCTGTCGTAGAATTTCATCCTGCTGACAAAAACAATGAAAACTCTTCGGCCATTCCAAACGCATGGCTGGGTGACTCTGTTATCCAGCCTGATGTAGCACAAAATGAAGCCGAGCCTGTCATTCAGCCCCAGGAGCCATCTCCACGTCCCACTCGCTTGCATTCTCGCCCTGAACACTTGCAGGATTTTGTTACTACATTTTATGTTTAACTGTTCTGTTATATACTTAGATTTCTTTGCTGTTGGTGGGAGGGGGAGAAATGTTATATATCTGCACTGTGATATTAATTGTAAGGTTCGATTATGCAGCCATGTGCAGTAGGTCTGCTTTTTGGTGAGATGAGCTTGATTGCTTTGGTCTGAGAGGTGTAAAAGAAGAGAGGACAATAAAAGAGGTTTTGAGGTTGTTGCACTTACCAGCTGTCAGCGTCTCTTTTTCTTAGACATAAAACATATAACTGTAGATTCCAATTAAATGAAATAACATTTCATCAGTTAACATTTGAAGAGTAGACACCTCAGTTAAAGACACGCTTTTGTCCCTTTATTCTGTAGGTTCTCTCTCGTTATACAGAACTGTAATTCTGAATGCCACAGATGTGTTTGCCAATAGCAGCATGAGCCAATCTGCCAGATTTCCTTTCCTCCTTGTTAGTTAAGGGGCCTGATCTGGGGCTCTGAATGTGGTCACATTAAATGCATGGAAATGTATCAGAGCAGTGCCAGGTCATGGAGGGCTGGCAGTGCAAATGAAATCTGTCCCCACTCTGTGCATAGTCTGCCAGTGTCCAGTTAATCACTCTGACACGGCACGTGCTATTCTCTTGCTGTATTCAGTCTGTCTAGCCTTACACATAGACAGCGCCATACACTCTGCATGATCATTAGTTGGAGACAGAATGAAAAGGCTGGAGATCTGCTGAATGCTTGCAGAAAGTCATTTGCAGTGCATTTAATCTGTTTCACACTGCACAACATTATGGGATATACAGATTAACCCACAGTGCATAAATAAGCAATGCAATATGCTCAGTTTTAACAAACTGTAGCACTTAGTATGCTATGCACCAAAAACATAGTTCATCATAAAATCATAAAAGTTCCCTACATGCATTTTTCTAACGTTGACCCCCTGCATTTTCATTTGTGTAGTTTTTCTGTTTCTTTTTTTGAGCTGTTTTTCATTTTGCAGACTCCTTCCCTAATCTGCTAAGAGCGTATACATAATTTGACTTTTTTTTTTTTGGTGATTAGCAATATTTAGTTGGAATCAAATTGTTCTCATGGCTTTAACAAGTTCATTTTAAATGGTGTGTTATTTTCTTTCAAATAAACCATTTGTAAAGTAATGGTAAAAGCAATTACAATGGGGTGCATACGGTGCCTTCCATAATGTTTGGGACAAAAACACATTTTCCTTGATTTGCCCCTCTGCTCCACATTTTGAAATTACAAATCAAACAAATCAGACGTGATTAAGGTCCACATTGCAGACTTTCATTGAAAGGGATTTGCGTATGTTTTGGTCTTAACATCAAGAAGTGACACTTTTTCCACATGGTTCCCCTATTTCAGGGCACAGGTGTGTTTCATGGCTTCATAAGATCCCTTGGCCTGCTTCTACCCTTTGGAGTCTGTAGCTGCTGTTGTTCAACATGAGGACAAGAGCAGTGCCTGTGAAAGTCAAAGAGGCCATTATGAGGCTGAAAAACAAGAATAAACATATTAGAGACACTGGATAAAACCTGAAATCAACTGTCTGGAATATCATAAAGAAGAAAGAACACACTGGAGAGCTCACCAATCACAAAGAGACTGGTAGGCCAAGGAAGACCTGCACTGCTGATGACAGACGAATCCTAACTATGGTAAAGAAAAAGCTCCATACGCCTGTCTGACAGATCAGAAACAGACTTCAGGGGGCCGATGTGTGTGTGTCAGAGACGACTATCAGCAGAAGACTTCATGAACAGAAACACAAAGGTCACACTGCAAGATGGAAACCACTAGTTAGCCACAAAAACAAGATGGCCGCACTAAAGCTTGTGAAAAAGGACTGAAAAGAGGCTGCAAAGGTCTGGAAAAAGGTCTTGTGAACCTGATGTGAGTGACGGCAAGAGGAAAGTGTGGAGACGACAAGGAACTGCCCAAGATCCAAAGTAGACCACCTCATCTGCTAAACATGGTGCTGGGGGCATGTATGGCTGCCACAGGTGCTGGCACATTGATGATGGAACTGCTGACAGCAGTGGCAGAATGAATACTGAGGTGTGCAGAAACATCTGATCTGCTCAAATGCCAGTAAAAGCCTCCAAACTCATTGAACAGCACTTCCCACAGGAAGATAATGAGCAAAACATACTGCTAAGGCAACATAGGAGTTTATCAAAGCTAAAAAATGGAAAATTCTTGACCAGTCACTTGATTTAAATCCAATTCAGCAGGCCTTCCATATGCTAAGAGAAAACTTAAGGGGACAAGCCCCCCAAAACAAGCAGGAGCTGAAGATGGCTACATTAGAGGCTTTGCAAAGCATCACCAGAGAAGATCCTCAGCACCTGCTAATGTCTATGATTCACGGACTTCAAGCAGTCCCTGCATGTGAGGGATAAATGACAAAGAACTAAATATGACAGCTTTAATAGAGCTGTCATTGCTGTGTCCCAAACATTATGGTGCCCTGAAATGGAAAAACAATGTAGAAAAAGTGTATGACCAAAATGTAAGCAAATCCCCTTAAATGAAAGTCTGCAATGTGCACTTTAATCACTTCCAAATGGTTTGATTTGTGATTTTAAACTGTGAAGCTGAGGTGTAAATCAAGGAAAAATGGGTCTTTGTCCTAAACATCAAATGGGATGACCTGGTTGGCACCCCAGGTTATCACCTGGCAGTCTGTAATTCCTGCACCCGGCCATGAAAGTAAGAAAGAAAGACTATATAATAGATAAATAGGCAGGTGTATTTTTATTTTTTTTGTCCCCATGGCAAAATTTGTCCCGTTAGTCACATTCTGCACAAATACTACAGAATATAAATATATATATAGTTTAAATACCTAGGGGTAAACATCACAAGTAAACATAAAGCTCTATATCAACAAAATTTTGCCGTTTGCATGGAAAAAATTAAACAAGACTTGCATAGATGGTCAACCCTTCATCTCACACTAGCTGGAAGAATTAACACTGTTAAGATGAATATTCTTCCTAAGCTCCTTTTTTTATTTCAAAACATCCCAATATACATTAATAAATCATTTTTTAGGCAATTAGATTCGACAATAACCTCATTTATTTGGAATTCAAAACATCCACGCATCAAAAGAGCGACCCTACAAAGACAAAAGGCAGAAGGCGGCATGGCTCTACCTAACTTCCAGTTTTATTACTGGTCAGCAAATATACAGGCGATAAGAACCTGGACACAAATAGAAGAACATACACAGGCTTGGTCCGCAATAGAATTAAATTCCTGCAGTACTTCTTTGTATTCCTTGCTCTGTGCTCCAATAAACACACGTTATCGGCAATACACTAATAACCCAATTGTGCTCCACTCACTTAGAATCTGGAACCAATGTAGAAAGCATTTTAAGACGGAGAAGCTTCTATCTGTGGCACCCCTGCAAGAGAACCACCTCTTTCAACCCTCACAAACATATGCAGTTTTTAATATATGGAAAAAATTTGGAATTAACTTGCTTAGAGATCTTTATATAGACAACGTCTTTGCATCCTATGAGCAATTACATTCCAAATTTAACATTCCAGCTACACATTTCTTTCACTATCTTCAAATCAGACACTTTGTTAAACAAAACCTTCCAGATTTTCCTCATCTTGCACCCTCATCCATGCTGGAAAAAATATTGCTCAATCTCAAGGATTTAGACTCCATCTCTACAATATATAAAATCATTTTACAATCCCTCCCTTTTAAAGATCCAAGAGGACACTGGGAAAAAGATCTCTCAATTAATATATCAGAAAAGGAGTGGAAAGTAGCAATGCAGAGAATTCACTCGAGCTCCATATGCGCAAAGCATACAATTATACAACTCAAAATTATATATCGAGCACATCTGTCTCGACTAAAACTCTCCAAAATGTTCCCAGGGCATGATCCAACCTGCGAACGTTGTAACCAAGTCCCAGCCTCACTAGGTCACATGTTCTGGTCCTGCACCAAATTAACATTATTCTGGACAAACATTTTTAATTACCTTTCAGATAGCCTTGGACTTACAATCCCTCCAAACCCATTAACAGCTGTGTTTGGTGTTCTTCCAGATGGGTTTAAAGCGGAGGAAGACAAACAAATTGTGATTGCATTCACTACACTTTTGGCACGTAGACTTATTCTCATAAACTGGAAGAACCCAAACTCTCCTCTTTTAAGTCAGTGGGAAACCGATGTGTTATATTATTTGAAGTTGGAAAAAATCAAATACTCAGTTAGAGGATCCGTACAGACTTTTTTCAAAACATGGCAGGATCTAATCAGTAATATTTTAAAATAAGTTCAAAAGGCACAGAGAATTCATTAACTTAGGTATGTCTCCAAGCCTTAAATTTAACGCCGTTTGGCTTGCTCTCTCTCTCAGGGGTGGGGATTGATCTGTTCTTAATTTTTCTCTTTGTAAAAACTTGATTGCTTTGTATGGATTGTAATAAAATTAATAAAAAAAAAAAAAATAATAATACAGAATATTATTAATTGTAGATACTCACTTTTTACTTTTAGTGTCATGTCTACCGAACAGCACACTTGATGAGGTAATCAAGCAGTTTAATTTTAAGTAGCTGCAGCTGAAGTGTGACAGCATGCCATTTATATTATTTTTTTGTGGGCAAGTGAGGATAACTTAAAAAAATTGACATTTTAGTATTTTACGCTTCCATTTTGCACTTGCTTTCTGAAAAGGTAAAGGACTTCATTTTCCAGTACTGTTTATGACTGAAGAACATTAAACCCAGCGCCATTAAAAATGCATCTTCTTGAAAGATTCATTGGATGTCAAAAAGAACTACTGCCTAGTTAACAATATAATTTCCATTTTTATTACTCCCCTTCTGTTCCCAGTTTGCATTTCAACTCTTCTGTTTAAACATGCATATTCTGGAGTTTCAATAACCATGACTTTTCAAGTTAGCCAACATCAAGATTATAACTAGGACACTGAAAGACATTTTTCACTGTGCAGAAGCTGGCAAACGGGCATAACACATAGCAGCTCTTTATATTCGTACTGTGATTTTAGAGCAACAGCAACTGCATTTTGAGAGCAGCACCATATATCAGAGTTGGACACATATGAAAATGGGTGGTAATCTAAAATGATAAATACAAAAACAAGCTCCATTTAAATCAGGTTTGTATTTTGACTCTATAAATAATGGGCTCATTTTATTCTGCCCAGTGTATACAGATTGGCAAATACGAGGTCCCTGTTCAAATAAAAGTAGAATCAAGAAGGATTTCTCATTACGATTTTCTCAGGTATTTAAACATTTGCTTCATCTGCATGCAGACTGACCCCATTCTAGAGAGCCAATTTGGTCACTTGGGTGTTAGCAAAGAAGAGAAGCATTTCCATGTCAGGAAAAGCTTATGGGCCAGATGGCACAAGAAACCTCACACTGGGCTCGGAAGGGCAAAGCATGTCACCCAAATGTGTCTGAGATACTAAGAAGAGCTGACACTTCTAATTAACAGACACGGCTAGTGATGTAATGCAGGTTAACACATACATAGCTCAATATCAGTTAGACAAGTGGACGTCTTCAGAGGCGCCAATGAAACGTTTAAAAGCCTCACAGATGCCAGCTAGTGTGGTGCTCTAGTGTTTGGTAATGGAGATCTGCATCAAACACTAATGTAGAAACCAAGAAATTCCACTGCCTGCACCTAAAAAACAGTTACTCCAGTAGGAAAAGGCAAACTGAGTTTTATTAGTAGGCAATCTGAACACTCTTCAAACACCCTCTTTAGAGTATATCAGAAAGAGTGCTGACTGTTGCACGACTGCTAAAATATGACCTCGATAAACTGCTGCAATGTATCTATCTGTTTTTCTATCTAAAGTTTATAAATCTATAATATACTGCATATAAAATGACCATACAAAGTAATTACCTTTTGGGCGTTTTCAAAATTTTGTTCGCTGTACAACCCCCGTGGGTTTCATTTTGTTTTTTCGACAATGATCAAGACAAAGTGAAAACAGATCTCTACAAATACAAATATAAAAAACAGAATAACTGATCTCTAGGAGACTCGGGTTCACTTCGCCGGTCCTCCTTGCGTGGAGTTTGCATGTTCTCCCTGTTTCTGTGTGGGTTTCCTCCCACAGTCCAAAGACATGCAGGTTAGGTGCATTAGCGATCCTAAATTGTCCTTAGTGAGTGCTGGGTGTTTGGGTGTGTGTGCCCTGC
>JANRMT010062820.1:16932008-16969189 GCA_026402145.1 Polypterus bichir lapradei
TCTATCTATCTATCTATCTATCTATCTATCTATCTATCTATCTATCTATCTATCTACAGTGGGAGCCACGTCAAACAGCCGCCTGGAGCATGACAGGTCCATGACAGGACCATGACAGGACCGTGCACGATCCGTGCACGGAATGTGATCCCCCCCCGTTCTGAAAACACCGAGGTCTAAGTTTATAACTTGTTTTAATTTCACAAAGACGTTTATCGTGTGGTGATTGGTTATGTGCAGAAAGAAAATGCAAGGATAGGAACTGGAGGTTTAGTACGTCAGATAGAGACAGCACGCATGCAATAAAGAAAGCCCGCTCAGAAGAACATCCATTGAATTCTGCGTTCGTGTCTCCGACCACCAACCACATCACGAGCCCAATATTTACACAATATTTAAGTTAAACCTGTGCGATACCCATTCATGTATCCAGTTTTTTGGAGCCTCGTCACACCTGCCATAAAGTTCACTACACTGAACATACAACTGGGGACCAGGTAAATGAATAAATAGGGCATGAATGGGCGTGTTTACTGTGAAATCTTGACACGCCTTCTGTCAGTAGAGGGAGGGGGGGATCACGGCGTGCATAGGGCAGCCGTACGCCATTCGCACGCCATTCACATGGCCGCGGCTATTTGACGTGGCTCCATCTGTATCTAACTATCTTCACACCTAAGATCATGTAACCTATCTGCCCAGTCTGACCAAGAAAGCAAAGCAGAGAGACAGTACAGGATTATAAAACAAGTAAGCGTTTAAAGAACAAGACACACGTGCAGAAAAAGCACACAACATTCAACCTATGAAATAAAGTAGTAGTATGAATGAAATAAAGTGGCACTCTGAGAGTGGGGCACATAATTTTTCCGAATCAGGACCCGAGTGGCTGGACCAGGGCAAGGGGACGCCCACGTGATATACTACATATTTCTTTAATATTAATGTCACTCTCTCTATGCTCACTGGTATGGATTTATTCATATGTGCATGCTAAGTTTGGCACACAGGAGTTTAGCAGTTAGAATTGCCAACCAAGCATTGGATTAGATAGCCAAAGACAACTGGAGGATTATATAGTCAGCTTAAACACAGAAGAGTATTTCTGTCCTCTGTCAGTACAAAGTCTTCTTTCCTTGTTGGGAGAATGAGAACCGGCATGTAAGCACTGTGATATTTCTGTATTTTGTGGAGGAGGAGTTCAGCCCTTTCCTGCCCTTGTTTTGAGACAGAGAGGACCAGCAAGTTGAAGAAGAACAGTATAAAAGGCTTGGACAACAGCCAGACCCTTTGAGGCATGAGTCGGCAAAGTTCCGAAAAACCTCCCAGCGTGGGGACGAGAAATGGCAGACTGTGTTGATCCAGATTCCCACCTGGATAAAGTCTGTCATATGCCTCCCATCTGTAACCGCGTTAACCGTCAGTAAATGTAAGCTAAAGTATATTTTTTCTCATGTGATTCTTGTACCGCCGTAATCATGATGGGAGGAATATCGCCTTTTCTGTTATATGACTATATTGTTTAGTTATGCCGCAATTTCAAAAGAACACATTTCCAAGAGAGCTAATGCCTCTTCAGGAAACATCACGTAACACCTGGCTGCGGCAGATTGAGGGTTATTTCCGGAGGGTGGGATTGGACCGCGTGTCCACCTGTGGAGTTGCCAACCAGGTTCCTGAGCTGTTTCGTCATGTGGTGGGTGTGGCAACTCACTTTACCAGTACATGCTCCCCAACCTGACCTGACCTAGATTCTATAAGTTGTTTTTGGAAATAGGAGGCAAAGTGCCCCTACACTTATTCAATGCCGCAGTCTCTGGAGGGGTAAGTGGTCTCCAATTTTTCTGTTGGCCTGTAAGCCCCCTGTAATGCCAATCACACATCTTCATTTTTACAACACATATTCAGGTTCATCATCAAATACATCTACCATACACGGATTGTGTTTTAATATCTGAGACTTTCTTCTGGATCTTGACACTAAGCTCCCATTTGTTCGATTTTTTTCGATTGACTGTTATTTATTAAATGAAACTATTTTCACAATCATGTTTCTCTCAATTCAAATGTTCTTGCCTATTTTAAAATGTATATTATCCTGGTACTTTTAATGAATGGTTAAGGTGTTCCTAATTCAGTACATTACTTTGACTCACTTTGTGACCCTGAGATTGCCACACTATTTATACAATTATCCAAATAATTCTAGTAAAGCTTTATGCTGTAAAGACTTGGGATGTTGTTCATTACTGTGCTTTGTATTATTATTTACAGTATATGGAACATGAATTGAATTAGAGAAGGATACTATATAAATTAAAGATTGTTTGATTACAATAGTAGCTTGTCTTTGTTTTTAATTCTAATTTAAACCAATACTATATTAATACAATGAGGTGTACTGTATAAGCCTTAACCACCAAACTAACAATGCTGGGATTAATGTAAGATTTACATAAATTGAAGATTTCCTAACATACAATCTGATTCTGAAATAAATTGGCTTTTGTAGCAATACCTCTTAATAACATCTAAAATGTAACAAGACACTTATTTCTCATGTTACAGTTAGGATGTCTTCTTCTACGTCTTCTTTCCCATTTTGATATGTTTCCTTGGGGTCAGCTGCCTTGATGAGTCTCCTCCATCTTGGCCTGTCCTGTACGTTTTCATTTCTCAACCCCTCTCCCTCCAATTCCTACAGCCCCCCACCTCAGCCTTGGTCTTCCCTCTCGATCTTCTCTCTGTGTCATGTCTTCTCCAAACTCTCTCAACCATTTCCCATCTGCTTTTCTTTTTCCCATGCCTACAACATCTCAATCTAGTTTTGCTAATCTTCTTTACAACTTCTTTCCTTCTTCTAATCAGTTACAGTTTAGTTTCGGTACTACAAAAATGCATGTCTCTTACTCGTTTACTATTACAAGGGGGAGTCAAGCTAAAGTTAGAAAATGGGATTTATCCGAAAATGGAACAAACCTTAACAAAGTTGATCATGTCATTTCTCAATGTCATCTCCACCCTTCTGAATGCACTTGTGCCACCTACCTGAAAGTGCCGGGTTTCCAGCAGAATAAAAGGTTTTGTCTTGTCCTCGCAACCACTCATGCACCGCTTTCTTCATGTCGTCATCTGTCTTGAATACATGACCACCCAGATATTTTTTTAGCAGTCCAAAAAGGTGGAAATCACATGGTGCCAAATCTGGAGAATAAGGAGGGTGTGGCAATACCTCAAACTTCAGTTTCTCCAGACAAGCCTTGGTGTTCTTAGCCGTGTGTGTAATTGTCTTGAAGCATAAGAACTCCTTGAGACAGCAGTCCCCGCCGCTTGAATCGAATAGCAGGCTTCACAGTGGTCTCCAGTGAGTCACAGTAACCTGCACTAGTGACTGTAGGACACCTCGACATGTAGTGTTCAACAATAACTTGGGTTCTTGAAGAAGTACAAAGTATCAGTAAAGTGTGTATTCATCTCTGCAATGAGGCCTACTATCAGAGCGTCACTTTGGAGTGGTCTGAGATGGCTTAACTGAGACACATTCCTCTTGATATTATATAATTAGTATTCTTCATATTAACAAGTAATTTTACCATCATGTCAATATGCTGCACTACACAGAGATGAATAACAGATCTATTGATGTTTTATGAGGAGTCCAAAAGAAACCTTTGTTGAGGTCTTCTTACATAAGTGTAAATGAAGTGTTAGCTTCTAATCTCCTCATTCCTTAGTTCCATCCTCAGTAAGACCACCCCAAAGCCCACATCACACTCTCTTTTCTGTTTTTACAAGAACCTCTTCTTAACTTTTTTATGTTTCAGCCTGATGCATCAACAATGTCCTGTTACAGAGATCTTTATTTTGTTTGGCATTCTTTGATCTATCCAACCACTGACTGGAGTAACCCAAAAATTCCCATAATTGTTAAAAAAAAAAACCTTTATTATAAAGTGAACAACAATTCACTTCTACTCACCTTCAAAATACTCTCTTCGAGATACAATACATTTGTCCTAGTGCTTCTTTCATTACTGGAAAGATTTCCTCTGCTTATGTTTTGTCACCATCTAAAGAGCCTCCAGTGGTTTTTGCTTCCACAGTAGAAGATTTTCTTTGCTTCAGTCTCGATTTTAATTTCAAGAACAAAGATAAGTCACAGGGAGTGAGATCTGGTGAATACAGTGGTGTGCGAAGCAACAAGCACTTTAGTTTTGGTCAAAAACTCTTTGACTGACAACGCAGTGAGTGCTACTTCTCTGGATGTTTAATCCTGATGCTCTCCTGCAGACACCTTGGCAATTCAGTTTCATGTCACAGATTAACAGTCTATTCATGGGGAACCAGCTCTATATGAACAAGTCCATCAATGTTGAAAAACTTGACCATCATTAACTCTTGAAAATCAGGTATGGAGAAAAAAAATTATGATACAGCTAACTTGTGTGTGTGTGTGCGTTGTGTGTGTGAGTGTGCCCACCTGTCATGAGCTAGTGGCTGCCTTGCACCCAGTGATTCCAGGATGGCTCCATTTGACCCTTGATTTGATTTGATATACTTTGTTAATCTCCAAGGGGAAATCATCTTTTTACAACACATTTGGGGGTTGGAGCACAGGCTCAGCCATTGTACAGTGCCCCTGGAATAATTTTCAGGTTAAGGGTCTTGCTCAACAGCCCAACGGAGTAGGCTCCCTTCTGGCAGTAATGAGATTTGAACCAGCAATCTTCCAAATACCAGCGCAGATCCATAACCACAAAGCCAACACTCCACCCTAATTGGTTGCAACATAAATTACCTAATTACATCCGTTCTCTCCCTGTCCCTTCCATGAACTGGCTTCTTGTTGCAGTGTTTCCTGTTCACCACCCATTGCTGTCAATATAGGCTCAGGCCCCCCATCACCCCTTTAGTGTAGCACAATACAACTTATTTTTGTATAGCGCTCTCCACTGAGTGCAGACACAGAGCACAGAAGTGGGTCTTAAAACGTTAGGTTACTCTTATGTTGTTACACATTTCATACAAAGTTTTGCCATCATAAAACCAAGCAAAAAATCCATAATCTCAATGAATACTCTATATTAACTAGTAAGTATTTAATGTATTGGTGCATGTTAGCTGAAAATTATAGGGAATGGTGGGTCAGATGGGCAGGATAGCCTTGGTTAGGTTTATATTTCTAGCTCTGCTATGGGTATGTGGGTGCCCACTATGGATGGATGGATAGATAGATAGATAGATAGATAGATAGATAGATAGATAGATAGATAGATAGATCGATCTTTTTTTGTCCCCATGGGGATATTTGACTTTTTACAGAAGCTCAGAAGATAAGTAAGTAAATCCTTATATATAATTTGATACTATCCGTATGTATGGTGTTCGCGTCATTACCCGTATGTCGCGTCAATACTTGTATGTATGGTGTTCTCGTCAACACCTCGACTCAATACAAGTTAGAACCATGCAATGGGACTCTGCCTCTGTAGTTAGAACATAATGTGGCAAACGCGGATGCAGTATTGCATGATTGGCTAAGAATGTTCGAATGCTACAGTGATGCCGCTGGACGGCTGAGTATAGTAAGTCGGTGTTGGTTTGAGCAGATAACATTAAGTTCGGCTGGTTTTTGGAACGTTGGTTTGGTGGGGCGTACTTTCCAGGGCTAACACCATTGACTGACTTAAACCCTTCGATAGCTCCGGAACCATAAGTAATTTGGAACGTATTGCCATTTGCTTGGTACGTCGAAATCTATCTTTGGGCAGTTCGGTTTTGGCATCCGTCCTTCTAACATCTATTGGCAAACTGAGTAATGATGGCTGGGTATTAACAACGGTCATTGTTTAAATTTTATCCAATCTCAGATCTAAAATGAGTGACGATCGCAATGTAGCCAGAAGAGCAGCGGCCACGGAAAGGATGGAAACGAATTCACATGACTGACAAGGACACCGAAACTTTCAATAATCTGATGTATATGGATTGAGATTCTATAGAAATGATCGTTGAACCAAATGTCAACATTGTGGTTGACGTTAATCAACCATGCACCTGTCGGGGACTGGCAGGACATGATCCGCTACGCCAAACAAAATCATTTCAAGGACTTAAAAAACAAATAATTCTTTACAGAAAAACTATGAATTTCACAAACGTAGAATTTGTAGCCTGATTCGATTTGGCTCCTAGTCGCTATTAAATAAATAAAAATACACACACACACTTTGAATATAAAGCAAGAAAAGTTTTGCCTTGGCAGTCCCATTCCCAGTGAGGCATTATGCAGACATATTGCAGTTGGTATAAAGGAGCCGCTGTAGCATTTCTTGACACACTTCTGCTGAACTTCAGTGTTAGTGTGTCAGGGAGTGGATGTGCGGCATTGGTCATAATGGCGCTCATTTTTGTTTTAATTAATTCCTACAACCTCCAGGGGGTCCAGAGTGCATCCTATAACTAAGTCTGCTCTTTTAATTAGCCTGTTTATTTGATGGGCCTTTCTTGAATTGATGTTACCAGCCCAAAACACCACAGTGTAGAAAATCACATTTGCAATGACAGAGTTGTAGAAAATGAGAAGGATTTCATTACTCACATTAAAGGAATGCCATCTCCTGAAGAAGAAGAACCTGCTCTGGCATTTCTTTCTTAGTTCCTCTGTGTTCTGAGACCAGTTCAACGTGTCATTAATGTGGACCCCCAAGTACTTGTAGGAGTGGACCACCTCTACATCCACTCCTTGAATAGTGATTAGACATAGAGACTCTTTGGTGCAGTGAAAGTCAATGACCAGTTCCTTGATTTTGCTGATGTTAAAATGCAGACAATTTACTTTGCACCAAGAAACACACTTCTCCAAATGACTCCTCTCCTCTGTCTCATTCCCCGTTACCAATACATCCCAAAAGTGCAGAACCATCAGAGAATTTCTTCAAGTTACATGACCAGCTGTTATATTTATAGAAAGATTTGTGTAGATTATATGTAGTCATTTATGATTTATGTTACACCCAGAGTGGTCCGGTACTGGGTCTAGTGATCGTTTAAAAATCTTAATACTATCATAGTGATGAACTATGCCAAACACTAACCCAAACAATACCACGTTTGCAAGTTACAGGTATCGACTTCACATTCCTAGTAATTAAAATTGTTAAAAAATTTACAGTTGACTTTTACTTTGGTATGAAATCATACGTGTGGTGTTACATAAACAATCACAAAAAATATTTTAAAAAAATTGTAGCAATTATTCTGTATAAGCCCAATCGTTAAGTATCAATCAGAAAGTCGTTAAGTATCAATCAGAAAGTCCCAAACAATAGATTTCAGCCAATGCCATGAACCCTCCCACCGACCAAGCAAACATGAGGTATAGGCTGAAAACCGGAAATAGCGTTACACCGCTCTACTAATTTTTCATGTGCTCACACATATTACTTCACAAACAACAGCTAATATCTATAAGTGACACAGTACAACAGATTTTCCTGATCAAAACAAGTCTAAGCACATCATTGTACGATGCATTAATTAAGAGATATCCTCTGAATAAGAGGAGTCGTGAGATGACCATTGGCAAATACCACCTCACATTTCTGGGTCATTACCTCTGACTCAACAGGTCACACATTCACAAACTTTATACCATTGGATGGCAGCGATTGTGATGTCTCCAATGATATCTAGATGTCCATATATGAGCATAATGCGACACAGCTAACGGCATGTATAATGAAAAATACACTCATTTGAAGCAGGAGCAAACAGTGGAAATGTGTAGATGCGGTACGGGGTTATTGGGTTTAAGAGAGTATTAGGGGATGGGATTCAAAGTTTATGTGCAATAAAATTGTTCTGAACCTGGATCCCTGTCTGGAGATGTTTTGGATTGGGGAGAGGGAGCCATGATGACAAATGCTCTAACTATTTATTTCTTTGTGTTATCAACATGAAACTTTAGACTGGTACAGTTGACATGTCTGGGAACAACTCAGGGGTGAAAAATCTGCCCTGGCATTACTTGTACAAGAGACATACTGGATCAGAAAACAACAATGGAAAAATATTACTGGGAGTGCCTGTATTTTTTTTCCTAGTTTAGCAGCAGTTTCTAAGTAAAAGGAATTTTTAGAGTGGACACAAACACAAAATCTGTCATATTTGAGAAGTTATGTGTCAGGTTTAAGTGAACCATTGACTGTTTTGAATAATAAGGCTTTATTTTGGGGAAAGGTGGAAGGAGTATGTTAATCACTTAGCCTATCAAAATAATTTCATCAGACATGTTACATGAAACAAAATTGCCCTTATCACATGGGGGAACTTATGTGATGCTTAAAAGTTTTGTACAGTAGCACTGAAAATATGTTTCTGATCCTAGCTTATACATGTTGCTATACTTTACCCCGTTGACACTTTCTTCCTCTACAGCGTGGTAAACACTTCACGTCATTACTGCTGATGTATTCCAATTCTAATTACTAGGGAGAGAGTATTAAAATCCTGCTCCAGTCACAACTCATTGTGTCTTTTTATCTGGAAGCACAAAAACAGCACAGCTCCTAACTCTAATTAGTTGTTCTGGCCAAGATACATGTGTAAATATAAAAATCTACTTGATTTATTCAAATAAGGACAACACTGGGTGCTTTCTGCAATATATTCCTCCTTAATTATATATTTTGCACTACTGCAAATCTTGCGTCTTAGTCATTGTTTTGCAGACAGTATTTTCAGGTAAGGCTAGTTGCCTTCTTTACTGTAAAACACTAAACTAATCCTTTGCTTTATGCTCAGAAACTGTCAGCCATGAGCACGGGTTTTGTTTATTTGAAGAAAGCATACACTGCAAAAAGAGCAGAAGTTTTATTAAAATAGCCTGAAAATGTCACAGTAATATGACATTTTTCCAACTGATACTCAATGATAGGTGGCACGGTGGCGCAGTGGTAGCGCTGCTGCCTCGCAGGAAGGAGTCCTGGGTTTGCTTCCCGGGTCCTCCCTGCGTGAAATTGGCATGTTCTCCCCGTGTCTGCATGGATTTCCTCCCACAGTCCAAAGACATGCAGGTTAGGTGCATTGGCGATTCTAAATTGTCCCTACTGTGTGTTTGGTGTGTGGATGTGTGTGTGTGTGTGTGTGTGTCCTGCGGTGGGCTGGCACCCTGCCCGGGATTTGTTCGTGCCTTGCACCCTGTGTTGGCTCAGATTGTCTCCAGCAGCCTACGTGACCCAGTGTTAGGATATAGCGGGTTGGAAAATGACTGACTGACTGACTACTCAATGGTGTAACTTCCAGTTTTTGTGTGATGTGATACTTGATTACTTGGACAGATTTTTTTTACACGTAATTATTATGCAAGGTGATAAATACATTATGCATATACTGTCACACAAATACACTATATAAATATTGTATATAGCTTGTGGCCACTAGAGGGCATACCAGCACCCCGAACCCCCAGACACAATTGCAGCACCACAATCCCAGTTCAAATAAAGTGCTTTTAATTTAAATAATACCTCCATTACAACTCAGCAATACAGCACAACTCTTTCTCTTCTTTTCCTTTCCTTTTCTTTTTCTACACTTTCATTTACTCCTCCACATCTGACTACAGCTCCTCCCCAGTTAAGTGAAAGTCTCCTTTTTAATTCCAGACCTGGGAGTACTTCCGGTGCTTAATCTATTGCCCCTGGGAAGCTTTTCCAGGTCAGGGAGGACCCCAACAGTCCTTGTGCCATCAGTATCCAACAACTCCCCCTGGGAGCTCCCACAGAACCCTGGCAGGGCAGCACTTTGGGACCACAACTCCTATGCTATCCTGTGGGCGTCCAAGCTGGGGATGCCAGTGTACGGAGGATCATTCTGCCCATAGCAGGCATTAATCCACTGTCCAAAAGTTCCAGGTCCCACACCCAACCAGAATGTCCTTCCATGGTTGCTGGGACACCAACCCCAGTGTAGCTGCTGCTGTAGCACCTTCCTGTGTCGATGTTCAGGCACAGCAGGGGAATATCACCACTCCTCAGCTGACCTTCCTTTCCCAGGTAATGGAGCAGGATCCATATCTACTAGTAGGAATTAATGCTTGCATTCTGTAAACCATTTCACTTTACCCTTGGAGTGGATAACACAGTTGTCATGATAGTACCAATAGGAACAGGGAAATGTATATAATACTAATGATGTACTTATGAACAGGAGTGATAATGTTAACCTACCACCTAAATTACTTGGTTTAAGCAAGTCAGACATGTGAAATAATAAAGAACAATGTAGGTAAGATAGAAGTGGTAAGTAAAAGTTTTGATTTGTAAATAGGTATTTGGAATTAAGTCAGTTTAAATTATACAATATGCTTAGACTTAGTTCTTCCCAAATCATTTTGACATTTTCGGCAATGAACATTCTCTACCACATCCTGTCAATAGCAGCATTTTTGACCTCAATTCAGCTGAGGTATGTTGATGTTATTTGAACATTGCCCGACAAATCTTGGATGGGTAACCCTGATGACACTTCCCTTTCAGATGCAGTCATCACAGTATGATCTTTGGTATTTGTTGTGCAGGAAGTCGAAGTATGTGGCTTGTTAGGTGCCTTCAACGGTGCATGACGGTGTCTTTCAACTGTGGCCTGCCACTCCACGTTGTATCTAAGAGAACTCAGTTAGCATTGTTTCCTCTTACTTGTCCAACTTAGAGCTCAGAAAAGAGCTGGGAAACTCAGACTTCCTATCTGTCCAATAATACATAAGTGCAGAGTACGCACAGGCTATAGTGGGCATTGTCAATTTGGAAACAATAAATAAGAATATGTGAAAGTGTGGTCAGATAATTGATTTTCCTGGTTTCAGGGTTTTGCTAAACTTCGTCCTTGGTAAATTAAATTATATTAAATATATTGAATCTTCTTATATAATACACTACTGTGGCTGTCCGTTTGTCTGTCCAGGATTTTAAATCACCCGTAGCTCACAAACCGTTTGAACTATTGACCTGAAATTTGGTACACATATATTATTTGACGTCTACTATCCACATTTGGGGTGATGATTGACCTCCAAGGTTATTCCTCATTTTATTTTTATTTTATTTTATTATAGAATCAATTCTCGGCAGTAGTCAGCAGAGCAGCCGTGTGGTACATGCACATGGGCGCCGTTCTCATTCCCTACCACCTTTGCCGTCACTTCCCCTATTTCTTCATATCTTAAATCATTCTTCAGGCAGATTGAAGACTTAAGTGCCTGTTTAAGTGAAAAATTAAGGAAAACGTACTAAGTAATTGCAACACAAACACTGACTTAATCGGTTTTAACGTGAAAAGATGCCGACTAAAGAAGAGAAGAAGTGGGCCACTAGGTTGGAGAAAAGAAGAGCTGCTCAGGAAGCAGCAAGTGCATCAACCTCTGAGCAAAATGTACAGAGAAAGATGATGAAAACTATGAATGCTCAAGTCAAGTGTATTCACTGCATGTTATTGTGCAGTGCGCCATTACTGGTCACATTATAATTTCTTTAAATGCCTGAGCTTTTGCACATTATTATTACTGTGTTTTGTTTTCTGAGCACATTTTGTTATGTGCTCTTGTTTTCATTGATTGCTAGATAAATGTGGTTTCTTCAATTTTTTATCAAAGTGCTATTTTAATTCTCATTTAGGAGTTAGTTAATGTAGATAGCCACTCATGCAGACTTTGCACAGCAAAATGAATGTCACATTATACGACTGTATGTCAGATTTGGTGATCACAGTCGCTGATCTTGTTGCTGCACCATGTTAAATTACATGACTGAAAATCGTGGCCCTTGTCACATTTACCGACTAAGCATTGATCTTTCAGCACAGCTGTGCTCGCTCCATTTTTCTGACAGCAACAGGCATGCTGCTGGACAGAGCCAGAGAAGTATGAAGTGCTAACAGCTGTAGCAGGTGGAGATGTAATCTCTGCCCTTTATTTATGTACTGGCAATGTGTGATGGGTTAATATCGGTGGTGCATTCAGCCCCCAGTCTCTGTCCTTTACTTCTTTTTCCCTTCTGTTTTTGTACATAAAACATGAGACATCAGACAGACGTGCTGCAGTAAAATCAAAGAAAAACAAAACAAGTTTTCTTCCTCCAAAGAATATCTCAGTTCAGAAAGTTTTTCCAAATGAAATAAAAAAAAAAAACAAAGATCAAATAAGTACAAAAGATGCACACAACTCACCACCTCACCTACTCAGTGATTACTTCCACTCCACTAATAAATTGAAGGTCTACACCAAAAGCACTCCTGAATGCTCTTAGTTTTCACCCACCTTGTTTCTAAAGAAAAGGTTAGTACACCCTGTAACTCTCTATAAATTATTTGAGTTATAAACAGTTAATATCTGAAAACTGTATGAAAACTGCTAACCCGGTAACACAATCAAGTTTTTTGCCTGCCATGAAAAAAATAAAGGAGCACTGAAATCATTAGGTAGAAGGGTCCTTTCATCTGATTGGCTGGCCCAGCACTTACTCAGCTGTGGAATGGCCAATGAGGGAAGCCGCATGTTAGCTGAGGTCTCCAGGACTCTGCGTCCTTCTTGTCTGACTCCTTTTCCGCAATCTGGCCGTGGTTCTACAATTAGTTGATGGACAGACGTTGTTGTTCTTCATTGATTTTAATTAGTTTCTGGATCCTTATATATGATAATTCGGTATTTAGTAAGTGGTATTACCTATTCTTGCATTTTACCTTGAGAGTTGTTGTGCCGCACTGCATCTGCACTTGGCGAGGAGCGCTGTGCAAGAATAAAGTAGTTTGTACTGTTGCATTGTATTTCTGAAGTGGCCGTGACAGATCGGCCATCTAGCTCTGTGTAGAGGATTACTTGTGCTCCGCTTTGTGCTTTGTATTTACTCCATTTTTTGGCACCCATTGCACGCCCAACCTACCTGTAAGAAAGGTGGCCTCTCCCTGAATTGCCTTTCCCAAGATTTCTTCCAGTTATTTCTACAGAGTTTTTTAGGAGTTTTAAAGGCAAAGGCAAGAAGGGCTGTCAAAAACAGGGCCTGTTAAAGCCCAGTGAGGCATTCCTTATGTGATTTTGGGCTAAACAAGAAATCAATTGTTGTTTAAGGACAATAAAAGGATGTTATATGGTTTAATATCACTTTAAACAGCTTTCATTTTCAAGAGTGATTTATAAGTGGTTCAGAGAAACAGTGGACAAGAATTTTTAGGTGTAAGCCATATACAGTATAACTTTGAACCATCACAAATTTGCCTGCAGCAACACATTTTTGCTTTAAATGGCAGTGGGCAGTGTTGCAAATCTGAATCATAATATAAATTGCAAACAAAGAATTAAATAAATATATTTTTATAAAATAAAATTTGGAAATATTTTTAATTTTACGCAAGGTTATATTTTATTATTCTTGCCAGTTAGGTTGCACTAGGTGAGTCATTCAGGGTGTGTTCTTAAAAGGATACTGAAGAAGTCATTAAGGCTGATATCTTGTGATTTACTTTGGTATGAAAAGATCAAAGTTTCAGTAGTGTAGCTCGAGTTTGTGCCACTTGGGGCGGGCGGTGCTTCAATTTGCCGCCCTCCAACATATCTGAATATGTTAACCTATTTAAACAGAAAATTAAAATGACATAGAGAAAAATTAAGATAAAATTTGCATTGATTTATTCATATATAGAGAAACAGCAATAATATTTCACATATAATTATTTGTAAGCATGAACTAGATAAGAATATAGTATAGACGCACTGATAAGCCGTATACTAATTATTAGTTTAATATAATTATGCTGCAAAAACCAGAACCAGTGTAGTGTACAAGTGATAGGTGGGGATGTTTTCTTTGCAGAGCAAGAATGCATTCGGATTTATAACGAAACAAAATTATAAATTGTAAATTGTTTATCTCCCTAGAAATTATTATCGTGTAAAGTTTATGTTTATTTTTGTTATTGCCTCATAAATTTCAACTGCTGTGTCTGATGCCGTCACTGAAGGCCAGTCTGAAAATTATTTATGAAGCATTTGTGGATAAAAATCAGAGAATTTTACTTTTTTCATTCATGAGTGACATTTTTCTGAACCCTGCTACTCACATACGAATTGTACTGAGCCTTTTGGCCAATAATGCCGCCCCCAGAAATGTGCTGCCCAGGGCAGACCGCTGCCTCCGCCCACCCCTAGCTGTGCCACTGCAAAGTTTGCTCCCAAAAAGTATGAAAAATGTTCCAATTGGGATTTTAATTTTGCCAGTCTCTGGGCAGAACAGTATTACCATCTCTTACTCACCCTGCCTTCTAACTTGCAGGTGCATTAACACTAGAATTACCAGAGCCTACGAAAAAACTCATAGATCCGTCACACCTTAAATCGCTTCTCACCTCTTCGTCAGTGTCTTTTGTCCTTTAAATGTGTTGATAAGCAGCAAACAGCAAGCAGTCTGCTATCTCATCCCCCACTGCTGCACAGTTTTCTCAGCTCAAGTCTGTTTACCTTCTTGTCAGTTGCTTAGAGCTGTATAGGGTGAGAAGTCAAGCAAAACCACACCTTTTATAAATACTATATCGTAATTTGGAGCACATGCATTTCATGTGTGTTCCGTGTCTAAAACGATCTATGTCAGTGGTGCCCACACTTTTTCGGCTTGCGAGCTACTTTTAAAATGACCAGGTCAAAATGATATACCTACATTAAAAATGATTATATATATATATATATATTTATTTATTTATATCTAAATATATTAAATTCTTTTCGCGTTTGAAACGGAAATTACGTATGACCACAGAACATATTATAATACACTACATGCCAATGACCGGAAACAGGAACTAATCACTTAGTTTGTGGACGCCAGTTTTTATATCGTCTTTATGAATTGTTATTATTTGTGTGAGAGCTATTTTACTGATATCGAAAAGAAGTAAAAACGCGAAATTACGTATGACCACAGAACATATTATAATACACTACGTGCGTATGACTGTAATGTTTTACAGTTTAATAATTTATATGCTTCTTATATGTTGTTCAAACTCTTTTATCAAAATGTTTTATTGTTTAATCTATACTAATAAAAGGCAAAGCCCTCACTGACTGACTGACTGACTCACTCACTCACTCATCACTAATTCTCCAACTTCCCATGTAGGTAGAAAGCTGAAATTTGGCAGGCTTATTCCTTACAGCTTACTTACAAAAGTTAAGCAGGTTTCATTTCGAAATTCTACACGTAACGGTCATAACGGTCGATAACGTCCGCCATGTTGAAATTTCTTATTAATTAAATTTGGTAGGTGGCTTCCCTGCGCTAACCGAAACCGATGTACTTACTTATTTCGGTGGTATGACGCCACTGTCGGCCGCCATATTGAACTTTCCAGCGTCACCAATTTTCCAACTTCCCGTGTAGGTAGAAGGCTGAAATTTGGGAGGCCCATTCCTTACAGCTTACTTACAAAAAACAAGCAGGTTTCATTTCGAAATTCTACGCGTAACTGTCATAACGGTCAACAACGTCCGCCATATTGAACTTTCTTATTCATGGCCCCATCTTCACGAAATTTGGTAGGCGGCTTCCCTGCGCTAACCGAAACCAATGTACATACTTATTTCAGTGGTATGACGCCACTGTCAGCCGCCATATTGAACTTTCCAACATCACTAATTCTCCAACTTCCCATGTAGGTAGAAGGCTGAAATTTGGTACTTATTTCGGTGGTATCATGCCACTGTCGGCTGCCATATTGAACTTTTCAACAGTCTTTGTTACTTATGGGCCCATCTTCAAGAAATTTGGTAAACGGGTTCCCAACGCTAACTGAATCCTACTTACGTACATATATACGTCCATAGCCTGCAGCTCGGTCACCGTGTGAGGTGGCGTTGGGTCCCCCATCCCAACGCCACCCACGTTGTTGGATGCCTGCCTATATAAGACCGTACATCGCTCCGGTCTCTACATTCCCTTCCTTGCTTCGCCACGGGATTCACGTCTCCCTACTGATAACTACAGCCTTTTTGTTTAATCCACAGCTTCTCCGCTGTTTTATTGTTTGTTTATTACAATTATAGTTATTGTATAGGTATTTTAGACTTACTTTACATTTCTCAGGCACCCATTTCCTTTATCATTCCAACCCCCATTACCATGTCTATCGAGGTGATCACTATTGATCAAAGAACTGTCACTTACAGAGTGGTTTCCATGCCCGAAGATGGCACCTACCTTTTCCATTCTCTTTTTTACATATTGCACGGCCATATCAGGCTCACTCTTGATATCCGGAGGAACATTGTGTCTTATGTATTGAATGACTGGGACAGGATCAAGGTGTGGACTGATGACGGTACAGGAGATAATTATACTACACAGGAGCACTATAAGAGTGAAATGCTTAAGCCCTTCACCTATGGTTCTGCATGTGAGTTGATGGCTGCCGCTGAATTGTTCGGTTGTCGCTTTCAAGTGTACTGAAATAGCCAAATATTTTACACCTTTCGACAACCGCCAATTCCTCTTAAACATCTTAGATTCACAGGTGACGATTTCAGTAGTGGACACTTTGATGTTTATGAATGTTTAAACTCCCAAAAGCTGGATGTGATTTTATCGATGAAACCAGTTGTGTGCTTACAACACTTGACAGATGCCGAATGTCACTTCAACATAACAAATCCTGCAAATACTGTTGTAATTGAAACAAACCATGAAACTCAAACCGATTATGACAGCAGCAATCCAAGCTGTCAGATTTGAGACAAGATTACTGTTCACATGGCCAACTGTAAGTTACATGCTCAAGAGTAAGCTCAGCGCACAGCTTGGTCATATTACAACCAGAGGGCCGAACTGACAACATGGTATACAAAGAGATCCTTAACAAATAATTATTGGCATATTTTCCCTCAGTTTTAAAAGGTTTCATTTTCTTCTTAATAAAAATTTTAATGCAGTACTTCGCCGCTGCGAAGCGCGGGTAGTTTGCTAGTAATTTATATTCATATGCAATGTGCTTCTTATATATTACTTCATATTCTCATATGATAATGATGTTAATAATGTTGTTTATATTGATTTCTATGTTATTGTAAATGCTCTTTATTTGTTGAAAAATAAAATTGGTAATAAACAAACTTATTTTATAAATACTGCATTTTATTTTTTTCCCTTGCACTCAGTGAGCGAAGCCACTGGGTAATCAGCTAGTATTTATATACTGTATACTGAGTATCAGAGGTGGGTAGTAATGAGTTACATTTACTCCGTCACATTTACTTGAGTAACTTTTTAAAAAAATTGTACTTCTAAGAGTAGTTTTACTGCACCATACTTTTTACTTTTACTTGAGTTCATTTGTGAAGAAGAAATGCTACTCTTACTCCGCTACATTGGGCAACACTCGAATCGTTACTTTTTTTCCATTAGATAAAGTCTGACATACAATTTTCAATCTGCTCTGTAGCGTATGCTGTCAAGTTGCGCACATGCCTTCTATTGCATCTCAACTGCGATTTTAGTTCCCTCTCCTTTCTCTTTCTCAGATTGCTTTTCGGAAGGAAGTCAGTTTCGTAGTTTTTATGAACAGTTCGAAAGTGCCTTTCCACATTTTCCTTTTTTGGAATAGCAATGATAGATTGACAGATCAGACAAACGCACTTCGATTGTGACATTGTGAGAGAAAAAAATCCTCTTCCAATTCCACATCCAGCCCATAAACAATTTTTTTTAAATCCCTTCCTTAGTCGATATAAATTGGAAGGCTAACTAGATCACATAGATAGCCAGAGTTTTGCAGTAGCTCGTGCATTTGATCGTGCGTGCGGGATGACCAGTGTGTTAGAAGAAAAGAGATCTCAGACTGTCCGCCCTGTATGTCAATCAAGTGGCAAATGCCATAGGGAGGATATATGATAGACTAACATTTAAAAAAAAATGTTTTTGAATGCAACGCAATCTACCTGCACTCTCTTTCCGATCTACCAGTCGATCGTGAGCGATGCATTGGGCACCCCTGATCTATGTAAACACATTGTTAAAAAAGAAACGTTTTTCATGTTTTAGTAATAATTGACAAAATGTAGACATGAAGTTCATAATGTGTGAAGCCTGAAGTCCAAATATCAAAGAAACACTTTCACAAAAGATACAAATATAACAGAACAAGCTCACTTTGTACCTTTTGTGAAAGTGAAATGCATGTGTTCCAAATAACGATATAGTATTTATAAAAGGTGTGATTTTGCTTGACTTCTCACTCTATACAACTCCAAGCAACTGACAAGCAGGTAAACAGACTTGAGCTGAGAAAACTGTGCGCCGGTGGGGGATGTGATACCAGACTGCTTGCTGCTTATCAACACATTGAAAGAACAAAAGATGCTGACGGAGAGGTGAGAAGCGATTTAAGGTGGGACGGATCTACGAGTTTTGTCGTAGGCTCTGGTAATTCTGGTGTTAAGACTATTAAGATTACTTTTAGTGTGACTGGTGGATAAACAATCTTAATTCAATTTGTAATATGCAGAACATTTTTCATATGTCTTTTATTTTTAGTGCTTTGTGCAGATTTTTTTTTATTTAGCAAAACAATGGCTATTTAATTATTCACACATGCTGACCTACCATCAGGGTGTTCTGAGTGCTTACCAAGGGGCCCATGTTGGCAAGGGGCATTTGCACCAATTCCCAATCGATGAAGTGATCGAGTATCTGTGAGGCAAAAGAACCAAAGGCAGACCCTCAGTCTCAAGTGGGAAATGAAGTGATGCAGTCTTCAAGCTGCAAAACACTCTGCATTATTAAATGTATGATCATCTCTCTGTTAATAAGCTAAGTCATCCAGGGGCCTGTGAGGGTTTTAATTCGGCCTTACATGTTGTAGAATGTAAGGTGTGTACTGGTTATTGATAATTTTATAAAGGATGAGCATTGTTCTTGAAATATTTTCATTGTGGTAGTTTAAAGTTTTTGTGTTTGCTACATTGTGTATTATCAGGATACATGATAGAATATATGACGTTTATGCTAAAACAGATACAATACATCCCTGAAGCACCCATTTTAGATGCTTCCTTGTGTTTGGTGGAAGTTGTATATGCAGTGGATTTAGAAAGTACTTAGAGCCCTGATCTTTCTGTGCATTTTATTATGGTATAGATTTCATTTAAATGGATAAATTTGCCATTTAGAACCTAAATTTGCCATTTAGAACCTAATTCCCAAATTTTTATGTTCATCCATCCATCCACTATCCAACCCGCTGAATCTGAACACAGGGTCACGGGGATCTGCTGGAGCCAATCCCAGCCAACACAGGGCACAAGGCAGGAACCAATCCCAGGCAGGGTGCCAACCCACCGCAGGACACACACAAACATGCCCACACACCAAGCACACACTAGGGCCAATTTAAAATCGCCAATCCACCTAACCTGCATGTCTTTGGACTATGGGAGGAAACCGGAGCGCCCAGAGGAAACCCACACAGACACGGGGAGAACATGCAAACTCCACACAGGGAGGAACCGGGAAGCAAACCCGGGTCTCCTAACTGCGAAGCAGCAGCGCTACCACTGCGCCGCCCACCAAGCACACACTAGGGACAATTTAGAATCGCCAATCCACCTAACCTGCATGTCTTTGGACTGTGGGAGGAAACCGGAGTACCCGGAGAAAACCCATGCAGACACAGGGAGAACATGCAAACTCCACGCAGGGAGGACCTGGGAAGTGAACCCGGGTCTCCTAAATGCGAGGCAGCAGCGCTAACACTGCGCCACCGTGCCGCCCTACTTAATATAGACCAAGGTCAAGTAGAGGGCCTGGAGCCTATGCCAGCTAGCACAGGGATTACAGCAGGAACAAACCCTGCACAGGACACCGGTCCATCTCTGGGAGAACACAGAAACACTCACACGCACACACAAACACCATACATATACACACTAGGGGTAATTTAGCATTGTAGCGGTTGTGAATACACAGATTCTCACTGTCTGAAGACGGTGATTTGTTTATTTTATTTTACCGAGGCACTCAGCCTTGACCTGCCACCATGCACACACTCACACACAGAGACACAGATAAAGCAGTGTAATGAATCTATAAACAATAATTAAATATAATAAACAATATATTAAGTAAACAATGAACAGAAAAAAAATATTAAATAAGCAACACCTATGCAAAAGCTCTCTCCAATTTTTTGGTGGTGATAATATTTACAAACACTGCACAAATTAAACCGAATGAAACACCAGGCACACATTCTGTAAACAATTAACACTTATGATAAACTCCAAACACAGTCCCATACATCAGGTGCAGATGACGATGGTGTATGGAATGAAACTTCCCCCTGTGAACAGCCTTCTTAATGAAAGGTAAAGTTTTGTCCTACCAGTTTCTATTTGTAACATGAAGATTTGACATGATTAGGAGCGCTCCCCAGATGAAGACATATACAATTAAGATGAAATCACATGGACAAGCAGGCACAGGACAGCCCAAAGATCCAAACAGAAGCTGTAATCCACGGAGGTTGTAGTTGTAATTCAACAATTTTTGATGCTTAGAAACAAATACACACTGATGATCGTGATCCTCTTGGTGTCTTTTTGGCATCTGTTTAAATAAAATTGCTTAATTATTCTTCTTCCCAGCAATCCCTGAGCCCTCTGATATCTGCCCAATGGTGTAATCCTACCAGGGCTGCTGGGAGTTGTAGGAAATTTTAGTAGTACTGCTTCAGCAACAGAATTATTGAGAGGCAGCAGCCCTACCACTGCACCACCATGTGGCCCACCAATGAAACATCTGTGTCCAAATTTCACAGCTGCTGGGCTTTGAATGCATTTCCATGGTGAAGTGCTAACATCTGTATGACAATGTTATTTAGGTTGCATTATATGTTGTATTTAAATCCCAAGAAGGATAAAATAAAATATTGTGATATACAGTATATCCCCTGCAGTGGGCTGGCACCCTGCCCAGGGTTTGTTTACTGCCTTGTGCCCTGTGCTGGCTGGGATTGGCTCCAGCAGACCCCCGTGACCCTGTAGTTAGGATATAGCAGTTTGGATACTGGATGGATGGATACAGTATATCATGTCAGGTGAGGTTGGGGAGCATGCACTGGTACAGCATGTTGCCACATCCACCACACGATGAAACAGTTGGGATCCTGGTTGGCAACCCCCCAGGCAGACACACGGTCCAGTCTCACCCTCCGGAAATCAACATCTATCTGCTGCATCCAGGTGTTACAAGGGCGTCCCCTTGGCCTTGTCCAGTCACTCAGGTCCTCAATAATGAGGATCTTGCAAGCCAGATCACCCTCTGGGATTCGTGCCACATGCACCACTGCACATAGTCACAGAACAGATGTCGTTAATTTTATGATGTCCTCTATTCCCTATTTGTAGTTTCACATATGTATGCTTGGGAGACAATTTGAGGGCTTATCTAATGGTAATTCTACCCTGTGTCAAGGGTTGGCACTGTTGCCTAATACTTCTGATCCTTTCTCCCCCTCAGATCAGATGATCATCAACTTCAGTGATGTCACTTCCTGGCCTCACTTTCCAGTTTGGCTTCTTCCTAAGGGGTTGCACCGCCATTTTGAATCAGTCCATTGTTTAACACCAGTCTGAAAAGGCCTTTGCAATACTTATTAATTTTGCTGTTTTTCTTTCTTTTCTCCATCAATTATACGGGGTTTGCTTTTGAGATGCCCCAACACTTCATCTTGCTTCTGTCTCATATTTTATAGTAGTTGTCACCATTTTTGCTCCATGAGACTTTAAAACAGTTAAACTCAGTGTGTAAAAAAAAAAATGCCCTTCACCAACAAATATTTCTCATCAACCTTATAAAAAATGCATGGCCAGATACATTACAGTATTTAATTACTACACTTCTTAGAGCCCTTAATTTTGCTTTCTTAGTTTTTAATAAATTCTACCTTGTTCTTTGACTTCTGAGCATGCAGTGTTTGCTCTTTCCCCACTGGCATGTTTTGCATTTTATGGCAGCTTAAAGGCTAACACAACTTAGAAATGCTAATAAAATTCTTTTTTTTTTTTTTATTACCATACATAATGCAACCAGAATGAACATAGAGTAGTTAATGCTGATATAGTCACAGGAGCTGGCAGGCAATTTGAATGACTATTTTACAACAGAGAGAAATATTTAGAGCCCATTTATTACACTCGATCCATATCAAGCATCAGAGTAAAGTAAACTCTCAAAGGTGTCCATGAGCCCCAAATATGACAACTAGGTCCTGCTAAACCAGAAAAAGACTTGCAAATTACTTTAAAAGCTACTGCCATTTATTTAATATTTGGCTTTGATTGATTTTTTTTTTTTTGATGTATTGTAAAACTTGTTTTATCAAATTCTGTTGTTTTCATTTAAGTTTGATAAATGAAAACTGATGCGTCTGAAAAATGGTCATTTGTAGAACTATAACAAACAGCTACAAAAAATCAATATGAGAGTTTCCTGTTTGGATTTTTGAGATTAAAAAAGGTGTAAGTAGAAAATACAAAAAGTACCGTGTGAAGTGTAAATAGGTGATATACTGAAGGTTTCATTGAAGAAATGGTGGAAGCTGTCCGTGGTTGGATGGGTCAAAGAATGCCAAGCAAAATAAAGACCTTTGTAACAAGGCATTGATGATGAACATTAAAATAAGAGAAGAAGAGAAACTTGTAAAAACAGAAAAGAGAGTGTGAGTTGGGCTTGGGGGTGTGAGGTCTTACTAAGGAGGGAACTGATAAATGAGGGGATTAGAAGGTAACATTTTAGTTTTGGTACTGCAAACATGCATCTATAACACATTTGCTCTTATGTAACAAGACTAACAAAGGTGTCTTTTGATATTCATTACCCTTTAAGTGGGTTATTCACGTTTGTGAACTGTGGCATAATAAAACTCTTTAATATCATAGAAAACTTCCTCTATACAGTATATGAAGGGTTCATGGATTCTATAATTAAGTATGCAATATCAAGAGAAATATGTCTCACTTAAGTCGTTCTAACATGAAGCCATTGTATGGATGAATAACCCCTTTACTGATGCTTTATAACTGTTATTGACATCAGAAGAAGGCTTCGTTAAGGTCTTGTTATGTAAGAGTACATGAGAAATAGAAGCATTTTTGTAGTACCTAAACCAAAGTGTTACCACAGTTAGATTGGTAGACTTTAACAATCAATGTTTAAGTGAAGCGCTTCTTCAAATCTAAAACTTTCTTCAAGTTCAACTTTACTGTTAAGTACACATACTGGAATGCAATCTTTTATTTATATGTTTCCTCAGAATAGTTAGTATAACTCCGTACTGAAAGATGTAGAATGAAGCAAACTTACATAATTATATGCACCAACTATATATTCAAAAACATGTACAGTATTATTATTATGACTAGCTGTTTAATAACCTTGCATGCTTAAACATGAACAGCCTCTCTCTTTGCTTTTATCTCATGTTTCTGCAGGGTCAGCTGTCAAATAGGTCAATTGCTTTTTGTTTTGATGCAGGGTGTCTTCGAGGGTGACGTCAACTTCTCGCGTATTTTCCTTAATTTGGTCGAGCCAGCGGTTCTTTGGTCTTCCACATTGCTGTTTGCCATGAGGGCTTAATCAAGGGCTGTCTTGGCTACTCAGATGTCATCACTCTGGATTATATGACTGTACCATCTATATATTCCACACATCTTCTCATTGATTGGCGCTTTGCCCATGATCTCGCGGACATCTTTGTTTTTGATGTGGCTGAGTAGGGTGAAGCCAAGGACCTCAAAGAGCTTGCTTGTGTTTGGTGGAGGCTGGCCAACATTTAACCTCGTACATGGCCACTGGTTGAACGACTGATTTGTAGATCTTGGACTTGAGGTATTTTGGGATTTTGTGACTTTTGTTCAAAGTTCTCCCATGATTTAAACTGGAATAGTGCTGAAATATTCATGCATTTATTTTTAGTAGAATTGGCTACCATTATGTATTATTCACAGGTTGTTCAAATTTTTCTTTATGCAGCTTTCAGTTCATTCAGGAATTGTTACAGGAACTAGAAAGAAGGAACACATAACATCACTTCTCAAGTCCTTAAAACTAGAATCCCTGAAGCTAACGATTTTTTTCATTGTCTCTGACCTCCTTAAATTTTCCTGAGCTCAACAAGCTTGTAGCTCTTTATCACTGCACTAATAGCCTGCTTTTGTTTTGCAAATGTGTGAGTTAGCAGAACGCAGACTGCTGCACGCCCCACCCCCCATTCAGTCAGATGAAGGCATCGCCCTGCTGAAATCTTCATAGCTGAAGTCTGAGTTGAAACGTTTAACTGGTGTTGCGTTTGTAAGGAACAAAAAGTGTAACAAAACAAGCATGTTTTTATTCAAGAATAAAACCAAAGAAAAAGAAATTGCTCAATTGACATGTTGCTGAAGCCCAGCTATCAGTCAGTACAAAATAAAAGATGTTCGAATAAGTGTATTTTTACGCATTTCATTTTCAACCAGTTGTCACAGTGGTGATGTTGTTCTGTCACAGATGGCGCAGTGGATAAGCTACCATTTAGCAATGGTTCAAATAGGTTCAAATCCTGCGTCTTCACTGTATTTAACGCTTTGAGTAGTGAGCTGCTATTATTATTATCATATAACAAAAACATACATTTGATGTGAGTCTGTAACATCCTGTGTAAATTTATGGTACTTGTAAAGCATGTTACTTTTCCTCACACACAGACATTCATATCAACATGTTATTTGAACAATTTTTTTATTCAGTTTTATTCTTGGATTCTTAAAGGTTCGTTCCAAACCAGGGGTTGGTGATGTGTTCCAATGCCTTCCCTTTGAAGAATGTAGGATTGACAGCCACAATGTCTACAATTGATGCCATTTCCGTTGTCCGTTGTCCTGCCTGGAATCCATATGACCGTCAGTTCGGCCATTTTGAATGAATTTTGTTTTGAGCTCTTGTCTGAAAAGATGCATCTGCAACTTGTTGTATGTATTTTGTGCTACAACATTTCTAATTACATGGAGTCACCAGGGTGTAGAGTCCACGCTCTTTGACATTGTTTTATCTTCTCTTTACATCAGCTACGAGTAAAAAAAGGAACGTGGGTGTTTTCAACCTAACAAACATAAGAGACACTAGTCTGTCTGATGTACAGCGGATTCAAAATGTATTCAGATCTCTTTACTTTTTTTACATTTTGTTATGTTGAACCCTTTTGCTAAAATCCTTTAAGTTCACTTTTTATCTTATAAAATAACATGGAATGACACAGTGAAAACCAAATTTCAGGATATTTTCGCAAATTTATTAAGATTATCACATTGACATGAGAATTCAGTGGTTTTGCTGTGATACTTATAATATGGCTTAATATTCCTGTATCATCATAGACAGGAGCCAGCCCTGGACATTAGTCCAGTACAAAGTAGGGTGTACTCACTCAAAAACAGCGTACTCTGGAAGTATTCAGACACCTTCACTTTTTCACATTTTGTTATGTTGCAGCTTTGTGCTAAAATCATTTAAATTATTTTTTTCCTTACATGAAGCAGCACTCAATACCTCAAAATGGAAAAACTAAAACAGGATCTTAGAAATGTTAGCAGATGTGTTAAAAATAAAAACCACGGGAACACCTAATTGACACAAGTATTAAGACCCTTTCCTATGATACTTGCAATTTAGCTCAGGTGGATTCCATTCTTTTGATGATTACGGAGATGTTTCTACAACTTGTTTGTAGTTCACTTGTGGTCAACTCAAATTGATTCCATATGGTTAGAAAAGGTACACACCTGTCTATAGAAGGCCTCACAGCTGAACAAAAACTAAGCATGAGGCCAAAAGAACTGCCTGCAGAGCTTAGAAACAGGATTGTGTCAAGGTACACCAGAGGCCTCATGTATAAATGGTGCGTACGCACAAAAATGTTGTGTACTCCCATTTCCACGCTCAATTCATGACGTATTAAACCTAAACTTGGCATAAAGCCACACACATTTTCACGCCAGCTAAATGCTTGGCGTACGCAAGTTCTCCAATCGGTTTTGCAAACTGGCGGCACCCAGCGTCAAAGCAGTGCTTTTGTTCCAGTGTGGTTTCCCTTTCTTTTTTAGATCCACATCCCTGACGTTGCTTTATCGAATACACTGAAATTAACCACATATTGTTTATTAGTTTAACCTGTAACAATATAATGGTCCATGGAATGGCCAAACTATTGCAAATACAATAGCTGCTTTAGTGTTGTTCCTCTCAATGCACCACAATGCACCATGTATTTATATCACTGTATCTGAGTGTGAAATCACAGCTCACCAGCAACTGATCGGAAAGAGAATTATTGGTATACAGCATCAAGCTCTCTATTGATCAACTATCTATTGAACTTCTCCCATACGGCAAATGCTTCAGAGCCTTTCCTGTGGGGACATTGTGGTTCAGAAACAGTTTCATCCCAAGAACTTTAAACACACTCAATCAGTCTATCAAGTGCTCCTTGTAGAACTGTTTGTACTTATTAGTATAATTACCTCACTGTAAACTTGCACTACAGCTATAATATTGCACAACCTGAGCCACTTTATAAGTGCGTATTTACATATAATGACAATATAATTTTAAGGTGAAATGCAGCAAAATATGTTTATTACATTATACAGATAAAATGTTAACATCCTTTAAATAACCTATATTGTTAATAATTAAACATGTGAAGACACGGTGTCACAGCGCTAGCTAGTTTAGGGATTGTTCCTGCCTCATGCTGTATTCTTGCAGGTACTGACGCGACACTGGATGGATAGATGGATAGAATAATTAAACATGTACTACAAAGATATTTCATTGCTCCTTAAAAGTTTTGAAGAATCAGCATTCTAAGCTTAAAGATGGCTTAACATCTATTACAGAGCTGATTGTGTGGCGATTGGTCACTTGGAGAAATATAAGGAAGGACAGGAATTGGAGATTAGTAAATTTGAAAGAGACAGTACTGCTGCAATAAATTATTTCATTGAAGGTTGCGCATGGCGCAGCAAGCATCTTGTGGAAGGCAGGAACAATCTCTGGATGGGGAGCCAGCTCGACACTATCACTGAGCCACCGTGTTCCCATGTTTAATATATGCTTTAACTCCTATCATCATGAAAATGATATCATGTATACATCTCAGTATTTTAATTATTCAGAGAGCTCTAATATCACGAATGTAATGGATCCTGTGTCCTGTCAGAGAAAGCCCATTTAAAAAGCACGTAGTGATTCACGCACATAGGAGATCATATACAAAACAAAGCATTTAACCTGCTACTTTAGTTATGATGGGATTTGAGAAACTAGTAAATTAAACGATTTAAAGATTAAGTTTATGATGTTCTACTTTAATGACAAAATAAACTGTGTGATTAAAATGGAAATTTTGGGATTAAAGTTGACATTTCAAGCTTTTTTCTCACTGTGTCCCTATTTTTTTCTTTTCTTTGTACCCTAATAAGCTTTCATATGACACTTAGAGGATGGGCTATAACTCGCCTTTTCATGGCGACTTTGATATCTGACTTCTTTTTTATTTCGGAAACTATTTGACTTTGTGAACTTGAGCTTTTGAGTTTCTCCAACACTCAATGTCACTCGATCAACTTCCTTTTCTTGTTTACATCACTGTTTAAACCAACAAATAGTATGTTTTTCTTTTCCTCCACTGGGTATTCGCTGAAATTCTTCTATTTTCCTCTGTGCTTTTGCCATTGCCTTTTCACAGAACGCTGAACTTAAGGACTATTTATATTGATTTGTATATTCAAAAAGGTTTAATTCTGGGAAGCGTTGGGCAGCAGGCGTGTGCATGTGCGTTACTTTTCACAATGATCGGTGATTTATGGAGTTGAAGAACGTGGAAGTTGGCATTCGCACAGATTTATGAATCTGGATTTTTTGTGCATACACACATTTCCATTTTTGTCCGTATGCCATGTTTTAGTGTGAATTCTATGCATAGTGTTATGCATGAGGCCCCTGGTGAAGGCTACAAAAATTCCTGCAGAATTGAAGGTTCCCATGAGCACAGTGGCCTACATAACTGTTAAATGGAAGATGTACAACTCTTCTTAGAACTGACCATCTGACCAAACTGAGAAATTGTGGGAGAAGGGCCTTAGTAACAGAGGTGACCAAGAACCTAATGGTCACCCTGGCTGAGCTTCACAGAACCTGTGTGGAGATTGGAGGTATTTCCAGAAGGACAATTATCACTGCAACACTCCACTAATGTGGGCTGAATGGCACAGTAGCTTGATGACACATGAAAACTTGTGTGGAGTTTGCAAAAAGGCATCTAAATGACTCTCTGACTGTAAGCAAAAGGACACTCTGGTCAGGTGAAACCAAGAATGAACTGCTTGGCCTCAATTCTATTTGTCATGTCTTGAGGAAACCAGGCAGTGTTCATCACCTGTGCAATACCATTCCAACAGTAAAAGCATGGTGGTGGCAGCATCACTCTTAGAGATTATTATTCAGTGCCAGGGGCTGAGGGACTAGTCTTGGTTGAGAGAAAGCAGAATGGAGCCAAATACAGACATATCCATAATGAAAACCTGCTCCAGATCACTCTGGACCTCAGACAGTGCAAAGATTCACCTTCTAACAGAACAATGACTCTAAAAACAAACTTAAGGTCAGCTCTAGGAATATCCTTGAGTTGCCCACTCAGAGCCTGGACTTAAACATACAATACAATACAATGCAGCTTATTTCATTAAATACAGAACGGGTACACACATAAATGCAGATTTATTAAAACAAACAGAGAATAAGGTAGAAAATAATTAACCGTATAAATAATTAACCATATAAATAATTAACCAACCTGTGATGCTGGGGTGTTATCTGTTGCATGGTTGCCCTTGGATCCTAATCCAGGGGCCTCATGTATAACACCACGCATAGAATTAGCACTATAACATGGCGTAAGCACAAAAGCCGAAATGTGCTTACGCACAGAAAAATCCAGATGCAGGAATCTGTGCGTACTCCAACTTCCATGCTTTTCCGCTACATAAATCCCGCTCAGTGTGAAAACTAACACGCCTTATGTACCGCCCCAACTTCTCCCAGAATTACGCCTCTTTGAATATGCAAATCAATATAAATCGCCCTTAAGCTCAGCCTTCCATGAAAAGACAATGGGAAAAGCACAGGGGATAATATAAGAATTTCAGCGAATACCAAGTGGAGGCAAAGGAAAAACATACTATTTGTTTAATTAAACCATGGTATAATCAACAAAAGGAAGTTGATCGAGTGACATAGCGTGTTGGAGGAACTTGAAAGCTCAGATATCAGTCACCATGAAAAGGCGAGTCATAGCCCACCGTCTGAGTGTCCTATGAAAGCTTATTAGGGTACAGAAAAAAATAATAGGCACACAGTGGGAAAAAAGCACGAAATGTCAACTTCAATCTCGAAATTTCCACTTTAATCACGTAGTTTATTTCGTCATTAAAGTAGAACATCATAAACGTCATCTTAAAATCGTTTAATTAACCACTTTCTCAAATCACATCGTAATTAAAATAGCACGTTAGATGCTTTGTTTTGTATGTGATCTTCTATGTGCTCTATGTGTGTGAATCACTACTTGCTTCTTAAAACGGCTCTCTTCCTCCGACTGGACACAGAATCCATTACATTCGTGATATTACAGCTCTCTGAATAACTAAAATACTGAGATGTATATGTGATATCATTTTCATGATGATAGGAGTTAAAGCACATTACTAAACATGGGTTTCACGGCGCAGTGATTGTGTGCGACCTTCGATGAAATTATTTATTGCAGCAGTACTCATGGGCGGCTCTAGGCAGAGAAAGAATCGGTGGCCCCTTCGCCCGCCAATGTCAATATGGTATCTTATGCACGGTGGATGGCCAAGTCCATTGCGGACAACTGCATAGCCGCCTCATGCTCATGACACAAGCATTTAACTTTTGTCGAAATTTGCCGCTGCGTTTTTAGCTGTGTCGTTCTTTTCTCTTTCTGTTTTATATGTAATATATATTGGTGTGGCCGCCCCTGCAGTCCTTGCTTTTCTTTCTCCAAGTAACCGATCGCCACATAATCAGCTCTGTAATAAATGTTAGGCCATCTGTAAGCTTAGAGCGCCGATTCTTCAAAACGTTTAAGGAACATTGAACTATCTTCGTAGTACATGTTTAATTATACTATCCTTCACGCCAGTCCCAGTGAAGAATATGGATTATTTAAATGAAGTTAAAGTTTTACCTGTATAATATAATAAACATATTTTGCTGCATTTCATCATAAAAATGATATTGTCATCATATGTGAATACGCGCTTTATAAAGTGGCTCAGGTTGTGCAATATTATAACTGTAGTGCAAGTTTACAGTGAGGTAATTGTACTTATAAGTACAAACAGTTCTACATGGAGCAATTGATTGAGCGCTTTTATAGTTCTTGGGATGAAACTGTTTCTGAACCGCGAGAAAGGCTTTGAAACGTTTTGCCATGGCTGAGGTAGCGTGTACTTGAGTCTGTATCCCGATAATTCTCTTTCCGATCAGCTGCTGCTGTGATTTCCCACTCAGATACAGTTATATACTTCAAGTTGCGCAGTGAGAGTAATATGGAAAAAGATGATCCGCTGTGGCAACCCTAACAGGAGCAGCTGAAAGAAGAAGAAGAAGAAGAAGTAACAATGCTAAAGCAGTTAAGGTATTTGGATTACTATGGCTATTCCCTGGACCATTATATTGTTACAAGTTAATTACAATCAGATGCATTACACTAATAAAAAATATGCGGTTAGTTTCAGTGTATTTATAAAGCCGCGTCAGGAAAATAAGGAGTAACCACACAGGAACAGTAGCATTGCTTTGACGCTGGGTGCCGCCAGTCTGCAAAACCAAGCGGAGAACTTGCGTACGACAAGGTATGAGGTACCGTGGAAAAGTGTGTGGCTTTATGCCAAGTGTAGGTTTTATGCATCACGATTTGAACGTGGAAAAGTTCTTACGCAACATTTCTGTGCGTACGCACTGTTTATACATGAGGCCCCAGGTGGTTTGTCATGTGGTGGGTGTGACAACGTGCTGTCATCAGCACATGCTCTCAACTTCCTTCTCCTCCTATGGCCAGTTGACAATGGTTGGAGATTAAACTTGTAAAAGAGAAAGTCTAATCCACAGTACTGGAGACTTCAGCCAAGTGGCCGCCTACAGCGAGATGTGAAAAATGCTGTCCACTGATGGTCTCCATCCAACCTGACAGAGCTTGAGAGGGCATGCAGAGAAGAATGGCAGAAAATCCCCAAAGTGCTGCATCAGAAAGATTCCAGGTCTGAAACAGATACCAAAGGTGCTTCATGTAACTAATGAGTATAGGGTCTGAATAGTTGTTTTACTGGGATATTTCCATATTTTTACTATTTAATAAATTTGTAGTATTGAGTATTATTTGATGTGGGGAAAAAACAGATCCTAAATTATTTTTGTGCATGGCTGCAACATAACAAATTTTAAGAAACTGAAGAGGTCAGAGGTCAGTCTGAAGGTGCTGTGACTGGACTTGAGGCAGGTGAACTGAGTCACAGCAGAGATTGTCAGCTGACAACTTTTCCAAGTCTCTCGTTATGAGGTTTTTTAAAATGAAGTTTTAAAAATCGTCAGGATGCAATAAACCGCCTCACACTGGAGACATGGAAGGCTGAGCAGTCATAAACATGTAAAAAAATACATTTTCAAAATATAACCAAATATATAATTTGGATTACTGGATGATTTATTAATTTATATTACATTTCACTTTCTTATGCTGTATCACTGAAGTGAAACTTATTGGACACTTATATGCCTGGTTGAAGAATAATCTTTATAACATTTCATTTGCATGTAAAATACATCACTAGAGCACTAAAAAGATTCAGAATTGCAAAGTGCACCAGTAATGATTACTGTAGCTTGAATATTTATTGAAATGTGAATTCTAGGTACTTGAGAATGTATTAAAATGCACGGTTATACTTTAAGAACCGTGTGTGTTTTTTTCAAGAACATGGCAAAAAGTCAATGTAATAGAAAATTTTAAACTCTCAAAAACTAAAAGGGTTTCTAAATGGTAAATTTACATTTCTAAGAAAATTCTAAGTTCTATAAATCTCGTTTGGTGGGGTTGTCATGCCAGAGCATTAAAACAAGCTGACGAGGAGTGCGTTCCCTGAAATTTTACATCAACAGGTATGAAATATGAGACAACAAATCTTGTTTACAGTTAGTAACAGAAAATGGACAGCAGGACTATTAATGTAAATTATATTTGCATGTGATTGTTCCTGCTGTGAGTGAAATATAAGCATTGCTTCTTGCATGCTTGAAAATGCCTAATTACAAGATTTATCTTGCTGAGTAGGATGTATAGAACAAAGTACTAAATGTAAATTAAATGGATACTCCATTTATTCTTTATCTGCTGAAGGTGTTTTATTCACATTGTGCATCCTTTAACTTTCTGTTAACTTTACCTGACCAAAGGTGATACTGAGAGTAACTACCTATGCCCCTTTTGGTGGGACTGCTATAAAATGGAGATGCCCCTGAATGTCAATGTCTCGTTTAGATCCCGACCATAGACAAAAGTGAAGCTCCCTAAGTTTTTGATAGAGACGGAGACTTCAATTAACTTAGCCATAGAGGCGATTTCTGTATATTTTAGTGCCATCGAATGTCTATTTACTTTGTCACTCAGAGAACAAAGGGGGCGACTTGGCTTGCACCCCAACACTTTATAAGAGCACTGAGTGTTCCTTCCAGCCATCCACACCATCTTCTAGTTTATGGTCATAGGAAGACAGTGAGTATTCCTGTAGACAGACAGAAAGTGCAAATCCCACACTTACAATGCCCAACACCATTGACCATCCTATTACTGCACTGGCTAGAAAATGATGTTGGGCTTACAGGCACCATTCTCGCTTGGTTTAGTTCTTATTGATCAAATCGATTCCAATATGTACAGAAATGTGCTGACAGTACTCCATCATTATACACAGAAGTGAGATATGGTGTCCCACAGGGTTCAGTACTGGGACCTTTACTGTTTTCACTTTACATGCTTCCACTGGGATCTATCATTAAGAAACATAATGTTAATTTTCACTTGTAGAATTAGCCAGCTATACCTTTCATTTAGATCAAATGAAGTTTATCTGATGTTGTCTTTAATTAGTTGAGTTAGTGAATTACAGGAGTGGATGGATGAGAACTATTTGTCTTTAAACACCGATAAAACATAGATGTTAATTGTTGGTGGGAATGACGCTGATCACAACAATATTCTGTCATCATTTAACTCAGTTGGAATCACCATTAATTTTACTGAATCAGCCTTCAATCTAGGAGTTCTCTTTGGCTCTAGCATGTCATTTGAAGCGCATATTACAGTTGCCCAAATCAAGTTTCTTCCATCTTAAAAATGTTGGGAAATTAAGGCGCTTTCTAAATAAACAGAATTCTGAGAAATTAATTGATGCATTTATTTCTAGTAGGATTGACTACTGCAATACAGTGTTCACTGGATGTTCAAACTGTTCTTTATACAGCCTCCAGGTAATCCACAATGCTGCTGCAAGAATTATTACAAGAACAAGAAATTACGAACACATAACTCCAGTTCTTAAATCCTTACACTGGCTCCCGGTTAAGTTTAGGGCAGATTTCAAAATCCTCCATTTAACATATAAAGCATTAAATGGCCAAGGTCCAGCTTACTTGTCTGAACTTATCATGACTAACAAACCAGAGCGCACATTAAAATCTCAAGATGCCGGTTTCCTTATGATTTCAAGGATTAATAAAAACAGTGGGAGGTCGAGCTTTTAGTTACAGGGCCTCTAAACTGTGGAATGGTCTGCCTGCTACTATAAGAGATGCCCCTTTGGTCTCAGCTTTTAACTCTCAGCTGAAGACTCACTACTTCAGTTTACCATATCCTGACTAGAGCTGCTGATTAACTGTACAGACTGCATCTCTGTTGTCAGTCATTAGCACTAAAACATAAGTAACATGGTAGTTATAATTTGATACTAACCCTCGCCTATTCTGTTTCTCTTCTTGGTACTCAAATGTGGCACTTGGTGCCACAGCCCACCTGCCCAGTTGTTTTGCCTGCCTAAGGTAAAGTCATCCCTGATTGGAGGATTGCAGGAATCATGGGAAAGAGGGGTCCTTTCATCAGATTAGTGCTATTTCAGCTGTGGAATGGCCAAATGAGGGAGGCAGCTTGATGGATGAGGTCTCCAGGACTCTAAACAAATCCAAATCATATTATGTGATATCATCTACTGTTAAATTCTGCTCCGTACTTCTAAAATTTTTGTTTTCATACTATATTGAGGAATTGTTCTGTTCTGTGTATTGTACTCTATTGTATTGACCCCCTTGTTTTTGACACCCACTGCACTCCCAAACCTACCTGGAAAGGGGTCTCTCTTTGAACTGCCTTTCCCAAGGTTTCTTTCATTTTTTCCCTACAAGGGTTTTTTTGGGAGTTTTTTCTTGTCTTCTTAGAGAGTCAAGACTGGGGGGCTGTCAAGAGGCAGGGCCTGTTAAACCCCATTGCGGTACTTCTTTTGTGATTTTGGGATATACAAAAATAAATTGTATTGTATTGTATTGTTGTAAATATGTCGGTCAGCACCATCAGCAAGCAGCCTGCTATCCCATCTCCCACCGACGCAGCTTTAGTTCTCCCAACTCAAGTCTTGGTGTGAGATGCATTGAATTGTAGATAATAAATAATATATCGTTTTTTGGAACACATACATTTCATGTGTGTTCCATGTCTATAACGATCTGGGTAAATGTAGGCCTTCTGTTCTCTTTCTTCGATGTAGAACCCTCATCATCATCTGAGTGCACCTCTGTTATAGCACGTCTTTATTTGAAAACTAACAGTGTCAGATCGGGGGAGCACGAACGTGACTGATAGAATAAAAGTGAATAATGAAACAAAACACTAACTTTTACAAGTACCATAAATATACACTCAAATAAATCAAATGTATGTTTTTATTTTATAACAGTAATAATAATAGCTGCTCACTACTCAAAACAGTTTAATGCATGAAAGACCCAGAATTGCATTCACCACCTCTCGACCTGGAGACAGCAGTTCTTACCTCTACCCCAACCAAGCAGACATACATGTGTGTGTTTGTGTCCTACCCTATCACAACTTCTTTTATTTTGGTTAAATTCTTCAAAAAAAAAAGTGTACTTATTTTGTTATATTTGTGTGTTTGTGAAAGTGTTTATTTGATATTTGGACTTCAGTCTTCACACATTATACACTTCATGTCAAAATGTTGTCATTAGTACTATAACATGAAAAATGTTTCTGTTTTAGCTATGTTTTCAACACTTCTTGCCTTGCATTTTCTGTCATCCTACATTTACCCAGATCATTGTAGACATGGAACACACATGAAACGCATGTATTCCAAGTAACGATATATTATTTACCCAATACAATTTAAGGCACCTCACACCCAGATAAACAGACGTGAGCTGAGAGAACTTGGTCTACGACTAAAGCTGCATCGGTGGAGGGGATGGAATAGCATGCTGCTTTCTGCTTGTGCTGATTGACACATTTACAAAACAAAAGCTGCTGATGGAGACGTGTGAAGGAATTTAAGGTGGCCCAGGATTACGAGTTTTTTCGTAGGCTTCAGGGATTTTAGTGTTCATTTACTAGCGTTTCTTAAATCCAATCATACCTAAAGTAGCATGTTAAATGCTTTTTATTCTAAGTGTTTCCTGATCCAGTCATTAATTGCTATATGCTACTTACGCCAACAGGGGTGCACAGGCAGTGATCGCAAAAAAGAATACATTGCATTCTTGTTATTACAGCTCTCTGAACATTTTAGAATACTAAGATGTATACTTGATATCATTTTCATGCTGAAATACATTAAAGCATGTTTTAAACATGTGGAGGCACGGTGGCGCAGTGTTAGCAATGAACTGGCACCCTATCCAGATTTTTTTCCTGCCTCCCGCAAGATAACTGTTGTGATGCATGCGGCTCTGAATTGAATAATTTATTGCAGCAGTGCTGTGTCTATTAAACATAAAATACCCCAATTCTTGTCCTTCTGTTGTGTTTCTTCACGTAATCAATCGCCACACAATAGACGTCTGTAATAACTGAAAAACCAGCTGCAAGTTACAATGCTAATTCTTCAAAACATTTAAGGAACATTGAAAAATCTTTGTTATACATGTTTAATTACTCCATCCATACATCCATCCATTCAGGATCACGCCAGTCCCAGCAAGCATAGAGAGCTAGGAAGGAACAATTCCTGGATGGAGCACCAGCTCATTGCTACCACTGTGCCACCCAACCCCCACATGTTTAATTATCAAAAGTATCTATAATTTAAATGAAGTTAACAATTTAATTGTAAAATGCAATATACATACTTTAATTGGATATCATCATAAAAATATCAACTATACAATACATCCTAGTTTGCTAACAGCACACAGCACCAAGAGGATAGGTCTTGGAAATCTAAATCGACTTAGAAGCCAGTCGTCATCATCTGTAAATATGAGCTTCATCTATTGAACTAAATTGAATTCCTTTATTGTCATTGTGTTGTACAATAGGATTCCATATGCAACTTCTCCATAAACTTATTTTCCTATAAAATGATAATAATAATAATAATACGATAAAAACAATGAAAAATATACAATATGAAAGCATTTGTACAACGTACATGTACATATAGTGGAGACAGTGCAAATGGTTCATAAAGTGGCTCAGGTTGTGCAGTATTACAACTATAATGCAAGTTTACTGTGAGGTAATCTATACTAATAAACGGCAAAGCCCTCACTCACTGACTGACTGACTGACTGACTGACTCATCACTAATTCTCCAACTTCCCGTGTAGGTAGAAGGCTGAAATTTGGCAGGCTTATTCCTTACAGCTTCCTTACAAAAGTTGGGCAGGTTTCATTTCGAAATTCTACGCGTAATGGTCATAACTGGAAGCTGTTTTTCTCCATTTACTGTAATGGAGATGAGC
>JANRMT010062820.1:16969589-16990294 GCA_026402145.1 Polypterus bichir lapradei
ATATATATATGTATGTATATATGTGTGTGTGTATATATATGTGTATATGTATAGATATGTATATATATATGTTTATGTGTGTGTGTGTAAATATATATATATATTTATATATATATATATATATGACAGCAACACTCATCACTCACAACAGTGACAAAACAATTACATTGACAATCATGTTACGTTATTTTCAAAATGTTTCCTTTTCTTTTTCATTGCTTCTTTAACACACTACTTCTCCGCTGCGAAGCGCGGGTATTTTGCTAGTTGTACTTATAAGTACAAGCAGCTTTACCGGGAGCACTTGATGGACTGATTGAGTGCGTTTAAAGTTTTGGGATGAAACTGTTTCTGAGCCTCGAAGTCCATGCTGTCAAGGCTCTGATGTGTTTGCCAGATGGGAGAAGTTCAAGTAGACTGTGGCATGGGTGCAGATGCTGGTGGCTTTCCTGAGGCAGCGTGTGCTATAAATGTCCTCCAGGATTGGAAGCTATATCCTCTGCTGTAAGCTGTAATCCTCTGAGCTCTCGACATTACCTGTGCAGCTGAGATACCACACAAAAATACAATAAACAGGTCAAAATACTCTCAGTGGTGTACTAAGAGTAACAATGTCAAAGCTGCCATGGTAGTTGGAATATATTAGCCATTCCGTGCACCATTATATTGTTACAGAATGATTACAGTTAATTTCAGTGCATTTGGTAAAGTCTGCGTCATGAATGTGAATCTAAAAAAGAAAGACCACAAAAACATTAGCATTGCTTTGACGCAGGGTGCCACCAATTTGCAAAACCGAGCAGAAAAGTGTGTATGCAGGGTCTGAGGCTGGCGTGAAAATGTGCATGGCTTTACACCAAGTTTAGTTTTTATATATCTTGACATGAGCAAGGAAACGGGTGTACGCGACATTTTTGTTTGTACTCATGGGGCTCACAGGATCTTTTTGTGTATGCACGCAGTAGTTTTTCTATGATCCACGTATCCATTTATGTGGTCCATATATTTCTGGTAGACTTGTTGCTGCTTCTGCAATTTTAACTGTTTTATTGTGTAGACTATCGGAAAATCATGAGCATGTAAAGATTTTTCATGCGCTCATAAAACTATCTAATATAACTTTTTGTTTCTGTCCTGCTTATGCTCCTTTAAGGACTTTGTATGTAACATAGATATACATTGTAAAATTAATTTTGATTGTTTCATTTGTTTGTTTTTTTTATAGATATTTTTGGTAACTGAATCAATACATTAAAACCATTTTTTTCCTCCATATAACATCTTTTCACAAAACACATTTTTTACCTGTCAGTTATGTTTTTTTTCCCATTAAAAATCAGTATATTATTTTAAAAATAATTTGATCTGAATATAAAATTTTCTAATATCAAAATCTGTTAGAAAAAATGTTAGGAAAAAATCAGTTATTTTATTCATTAATAAGGTCAGAATTTCACTGGAACTGAACATGATGATGAGTCATAGCAGCAGTTAGGGGAGACACATGGCCAACTATAAAAAAGCTATAGCATGGTGCCAAAAGCATCATCAGACTTAGCTTGGTAGATTACAGAGGAAGTGCTGCTACCAGCTCTTCATATTTAGTTTGGTTTAATGAAGCAGTTTGTCAAAGCCGTCAAAAGATGCAGTCTGTTTTAAGTCTTTGTGCTGAAAGTTTCTAGGTTTGTCTGAGGACAGACTGAAAGAGGGCATGTTTGCTGCACCTTGTATTAGAAAAATTGATTTCTGATGTCAAATTTGATGGTGCGAGTAATGACCTGAAACAAGAGGCTTGGGTATCATTCATAGAGGTAGTTTTTAGGTAACAATAAAGATCCAAAATTATAACAAATCATGAAACATTTTTAGTTCATTTTAAGGAACTGGGTTGCAACAAGAGTCTCAAAGTTCATTTTTTGGCATTTGGATTTTTTCCCTGAAAATCTTGGAATGGAGAGTGATGAGCAGAATGAAAGATTCCATCAGGATATCAAGGTATTGAAAAGAAGGTACGAAGGACATTGGGGTGTCAGGATGATGGTAGACCACAACAGAAAAAAGGAAAAAATGACAAAATGGAAAAACAACAACTAAATATGTTACTGCATATGCAAGTTATATATACAGTAAGTAAGTAAGTAAGAATAAGTAAGTAAGTAAGAATAAGTATTGTTGTTTTCTTTACAAATATGTATAAAAATATTAAAGTGGCTAAATATTTTCATGTTAAATTGCTGTAGATAATAATGATTATCTGTAATGATACCACATCCATGAATAATCTGTGTAATTTGTTAAATCTTAATTAAGTCTTTTTTCAGTTTTGTAATTAAATATGATGTGATAGAAGAATTCTAATTATATATTTTTTATTGTGTTCATGAATACAAATAAAAATAGCTATTCACAATTAAAACAATTTTTTAAGTATAATTTTGCAGTGCTGTTATTATAATCATGCAGTGTTGTTCACCTCACCTACAAAACTTCTGTTCTGTTCACAGCCAAGACCCACCGCACAGACAGGGCACTTCGGTTGTTCCACATGCAACTACTATATGTCTCCAAGAACAGATCCTATACGGTATTCTGGTCTGTTTAGTTCAATGTCATCCCTGTTGTTGCAGACAAAGAACAATTCTTGAGTCATCATTACAAATGAACTCCAAAATAGATGTGTTTTATTACAACTGGCCAGTGTAGCCATGCCACTTGAGCAAATAAGGTTCTCTACAGCATGACTGTATTTCTTTCCCATTGTATCACCGTTTCAGAGGAGCGACTGCGTCTCCTTGGGGTGTGTTCAGCCCCCGTCTTCATAACGCGAGTGGCAGAGACGTGAAGTAGCTGGCATATAGCGCAGGCCAGGGGGGTTGGCAAGCGAAGCGAGCAGGGGGTAACCCCCTTGTTTAAATATATTGTAAATTGCATCACTCAGCACAGTGTGTTTCTTCGTGCCGGTTCCAAGCCCAGATAAATGGGGAGAGTTACATCAGGAAAGGCATCCGATATAAACTTTTGCCAGGTCAATATGTGGACAACAGTACAGATTTCCATTCCGGATCGGTTGTGGCCCTGGTTAACAATAGCCTCCACCAGTACTGTTAAGAGTGCTGGTAGAAATTGGGCTAATGTTGGCCGAAGAAGGAGAAGAAGTGGGGGAGATGTGTCTAAAGGCAGGAGGAGAGTAGGAAGGTAAAGGGAGTGGAACTGAGGGTAGGAACTTTGAATGTTGGCAGTATGACTGGTAAGGGGAGAGAGTTAACAGATATGATGGAGAGAAGGAAGGTTGATATATTGTGCATGGAAGAGACTAAATGGAAGAGGAGTAAGACCAGGTGGATCGGAGGGGGATTCAAATTATTCTATTATGCTTGGATGGGAGGAGAATTTGGGTAGGGGTTATTCTGAAGGAACATCATGTGAAGAGTGTTTTGGAGGTGAAAAAAGTGTCAGACAGAGTAATGATTATGAAAATGGAAACTGAAGGTCCGATGATGAATGTTGTTAGTGCATATGCCCCGCAAGTTGGGTGTGCGATGGACGAGAAAAAAGATTTCTGGAGTTTTTTGTATGTAAAGTAATAGTGTAAAGTAATGAATAGTGTACCCAAGGGACAGAGGGTGGTGATTGGAGCGGATATCAATGGACATGTTGGATGAAGGGAACAAAGGAGACGAGGAGGTGATGGGTAGGTATAGTGTCAGGGAGAGGAATGAAGAATGTCAGATGATAGTGGATTTTTTCCAAAAGGATGGACATGGCTGTGGTGAATATGTATTTTAAGAAGAGGAAGGAACATAGGGTGACGTAAAAGAGTGGAGGAAGATGCACACAGGTAGATTATATCCTATGCAGATGAGTCAATCTGAAGGAGATTAAAGACTGCAAAGTGGTGGCAGGGGAAAGTGTAGTATGGCAGGATAAGATGGTGGTCTGTAGGATGACGGAGATCAAGAAGAGGAGGAGAGTGAGGGCAGAGCCAAGGATCAAATGGTGGAAGTTGAAAAATGATCACTGCAAGGTTGAGTTTAGGGAGGAGGTAAGAGAGGCACTGGGTGGCAGTGAAGAATTACCAGACAGTTGGGAAACTACAGCAGAAGTAGTAAGGTTGACAGCAAGAAGGGTGCTTGGTGTGACATCTGGGCAGAGGAAGGAGGAAAGAGTAACCTGGTGGAGGAATGGGGAAATACAGGAGATTATACAGAGGAAGTGGATGGCGAAAAAGAAGTGGGATAGTCAGAGAGATGCGGAAAGTAGACAAGAGTACAAGAAGATAAGGCACTAGGTGAAAAGAGAGGTGGCGAAGGCTAAAGAAAAGGTGTTTGATGAGTTGTATGAGAGGTTGGACATTAAGGAGGGAGAAAAGGACCTGTACCGATTGGCTAGACAGAGGCATTGAGCTGGGAAAGATGTGCAGCAGGTTAGGGTCATAAAGGATAAAGATGTAAACGTACTCACAAGCGAGGAGAGTGTGTTGAGCGTAAGGAAAGAGTACTTTGAGAGGCTGCTGAATGAAGAGAAAGAGAGAGAGAAGGCTGGATGATGTGGAGATGGTGAATCAGGAAGTGCAACGGATTAACAAGGAGGAAGTAAGGACAGCTATGAAGAGGATGAAGAATGGAAAGGCTGTTGGTCCAGATTACATACCTGTGGAAGCATGGAGGTGTTTAGGAGAGATGGCAGTGGAGTTTTTAACCAGATTATTTAATGCAATCTTGGAAAGTGAGAGGATGCCTGAGCAGTGGAGAAGTGTACTGGTATAAAATTTTAAGAATAAGGGCGATGTGCGGAACTGTAGTAACTACAAGGGGATAAAATTGATGAGCCACAGCACGAAGTTATGGGAAAGAGTAGTGGAAGCTTGGTTAAGAAGGGAGGTAATGATTAGCGAGCAGCAGTATGGTTTCATGCCAAGAAAGAGCACCACAAATGCGATGTTTGCTCTGAGTGTGTTGATGGAGAAGTATAGAGAAGGCGAGAAGGAGTTACATTGCGTCTTTGTGGCCCTGGAGAAAGCATATGACAGGGTGCCTCGAGAGGAGTTGTGGTATTGTATGAGGAAGTCGGGAGTGGCAGAGAAGTATGTAAGAGTTGTACAGGATACGTACGAGGAAGTGTGACATTAGTGAGGTCTGCAGTAGGAGTGACAGATGCATTCAACGTGGAGGGATTACATCAGGGATCAGCTCTGAGTCCTTTCTTATTTGCAATGGTGATGGACAGGTTGGCAAACGAGATTAGACAGGAGTCCCTGTGGACTATGATGTTTGCTGATGACATTGTGATCTGTAGTGAGAGTAGGGAGCAGGTTGAGGAGACCCAGGAAAGGTGGAGATATGCTCTAGAGAGGAGAGGAATGAAGGTCAATAGGAACAAGACAGAATACACGTGTGTAAATGAGAGGGAGGTCAGTGGAATGGTGAGGATGCAAGAAGTAGAGATGGTGAAGGTGGATGAGTTTAAATACTTGGAATCAACAGTACAGAGTAATGGGGATTGTGGAAGAGAGGCAAAAAAGAGAGTGCAGGCAGGGGGAATGGGTGGAGAAGAGTGTCAGGAGTAATTTGTGACAGACGAGTAGCAGCAAGAGTGAAAGGGAAGGTCTACAAGATGGTAGTGAGACCAGCTATGTTGTAAGGTTTGAAGACGGTGGCACTGACCAAAAAAACAGGAGACAGAACTGGAGGTGGCAGAGTTAAAGATGCTAAGATTTGCATTGGGTGTGACGAGGATGGACAGGATAAGAAATGAGTACATTAGAGGGTCAGTTCAGGTTGGGAGACAAAGTCAGTAAGGCAAGATTACAATGGTTTGGACATGTGCAGAGGAGAGATGCTGGGTATATTTGGAAAAGGATATTAAGGATAGAGCTGCCAGGGAAGAGGAAAAGAGGAAGGCCTAAGAGAAGGTTTATGGATGTGGTGAGAAAGGACATGCAGGTGATGGGTGTGACAGAACAAGATTTAGAGGACAGGAAGATATGGAATAAGATGATCTGCTGCAGCAACCCCTAACAGAAGCAGACGAAAGATTTCCTAGACCACTGTAACACTGACTGTCCAGAGATCTTACTACCTTTAGATGACGAGTTGAATGCGGATATCTGTTTACCTTACCGTGCACATCTGGGTTTGGCCCTAATATATTAACATTGATCATAATACTCTAACCAGTCTGGAAACCTTAACCCACATTAATAAAAGTAACTCTAATTAATCCATTTTGGAATGAGGAACCTGACGAGGGTGTCCAGTATCACCAATACTTTTTGCAGTTCCCTTTGAACCATTAGCTATTCACCTCTGGAAACAATCACAGATAAAGAGGAGTCATAAGGGAAGGCCAGGAACAGAAAATATGCCAAAGATACCAGCGCTTTATATCTCAGACCCTCAATCATATGTACTTTTTGTGTTAAACCTGGAAGATTCTGGTTATATTCTATACATGTATTTTGGGGTTTGGCTACTATCAGGAAGTTTATTTTTAATTTCAATTTGTTTTTTACATTTCCTTCTTTACAGTATGCATTAGATGTGTTGTGTGACCGAAATCGTCACATTGATGATGTTGAGGAAGCAACCTTATAAACATGCTGGAAAGTTCTTTTTATATTATCCCTCAGTCGATATGCAACATAATCTCTAGCATTTATTTCCAAGAAGGCACCCCAGTGTCTGATTTTATTCTTGCTGATGGATTTTGTTTTGACACCCTCATTCCATTCTTAATTTTCCCTCCTGTATGCTTATTTACAGGGTGATTGTGATTTAAAAATGGTAAAATGTGTAAAAACCTGGCTTGTTGTTAAGGTAAACCTGCGTATGCCAGGTTTTATAAATCTGGTAAATCTGAATTTTTTTTTTGGCATAAGCATTTTTCTTCTTTTTAGCATGCACATATTTCACCACCCAAATTCACATAAAGTTTTATAAATGAGGTCCATGTTACTTTTATATCTTGCAGCAATATTTGTGTCTCTTAATAGCTGGATTAACTTGAATAACTGTTTTCAGCATGGAATATTATTGCTGGAGAGATTGTATCTCTCAGCTGGCCTTGGAATGTCTTGATATCCACCCAGAGGAGGATTTGGAGGAGGTGGCAGGGAAAAGGGCTGTCTGGGAATCCTTGCTTAGACTTTTGCCTCTGCGACGCGGACCTGGATCTGAATAAGCGGCAGATAAGGGGTGAATAAATATTATCGCTTTATTTGTAATCTTTGCTTTAAAATCTTATTCCTAGATGTTTAGATAAGTTAAAATATATATTATTCGTGCCTCATTATTTTGATCAAAATACTGAGTTATTTAACTAGACACTTAATTTAACTGCAATAATCCATACTTTAATGTACAGTATATTGTGGCCAGCAATGAAATTGTACTTTTATGCCAATGAATACAATTTAATAGTATTATTAAATATTCATGTTTTATTAAAAATGTTATGTATTTACAAAGAAGATACATTAATAAAAAATGCATCTTGTGTTATTGTTGAGGTTTAGTGGCATAACAACAAACAGCAATAATGCAAGAAGATTTTTTTTAAGTTTAATTCTCCATATAAGTGAGCTGCATAGCAAATACCAGATCTAACATAGGGCCAAGGGTAACATTGTTTTTGAATGCATAAAGAATACAGTACTGAACTAAAGAGTGTTTTTTGATGTTCCTATTTATCCACTATGCCTTCTGCATATATATACAGTACAGGCCAAAAGTTTGGACACACCTCCTCATTCAATGTGTTTTCTTTATTTTCATGACTGAAGGCATCAAAACTATGAATGAACACATGTGGAGTTATGTACTTAACAAAAAAAGGTGAAATAACTGAAAACATGTTTTATATTCTAGTTTCTTCAAAATAGCCACCCTTTGCTCTGATTACTGCTTTGCACACTCTTGGCATTCTCTCGATGAGCTTCAACAGGTAGTCACCTGAAATGGTTTTCACTTCACAGGTGTGCCTTATCAGGGTTATTTAGTGGAATTTCTTGCTTTATCAATGGGGTTGGGACCAGCAGTTGTGTTGTGCAGAAGTCAGGTTAGTTGGACGATCATTTATTTTTCAACAGGACAATGACCCCAAACACACCTCCAGGCTGTGTAAGGGCTATTTGACCAAGAAGGAGAGTGATGGAGTGCTGTAAATGGTCATGAAAATAAAGAAAACACATTGAATGAGGAGGTGTGTCCAAACTTTTGGCCTGTACTGTATATATATATATATATATATATATATATATATATATATACAGTATATATAGCAGAGGGGGTTGTTAATCAGTTTCAGCTGCTTTGGTGCATTGAGGGGCAACAATGAGACGACCCCCAAAACAGGAATGGTTTAACAGGTGGAGGGAGGCCACTAACATTTTTCCCTCCTCATCTGTTTTGTCACTCGTTTTGCATTTGGCTATGGTCAGTGTCACTACTGGTAGCATAAGGCGATACCTGGACCCTATAGAGGTTGCACAGGTAGTCCAACTTCCCCAGGATGGCACATCAATACGTGCCATTGCCAGAAGGTTTGCTGTGTCTCCCAGCACAGTCTCAAGGGTATGGAGGAGATTCCAGGAGACAGACAGTTACTCTAGGAGAGCTGGACAGGGCCATAGAAGATCCTTAATCCACCAACAGGACTGACAGGCATCTGCTACTTTGGGCAAGGAGGAACAGGATGAGCACTGCCAGAGCCTACAAAATGACCTCCAGCAGGCAGACCACTGGTGTGTATGTCTCTGACCAAACAATCAGAAACAGACTTCATGAGGGTGACGTGATGGCCCGATGTCCTCTAGTGGTCTGGGGAGGCATATCCATGGAGAGACGCACAGATGTCTACAGGGTAGACAACGGCAACCTGACTGCCATTAGGTATCGGGATGAACTCCTTGGACCTATTTGTCAGACCCTATGCTAGTGCAGTGGGTCCTGGGTTCTTCTTAGTGCACGACAATGCCTGGCCTCATGTGGCGAGAGGATGAAGGAATTGATACCATTGACTGGTCCCCATGCTCGCCTGTCCTAAATCCAATAGAACACCTCTGGGTGTGACATTATGTTTCGGTCCATCCGACGCCGCCAGGTTGGAATTCAGACTGTCCAGGAGCTCAGTGATGCCCTGGTCCAGATCTGGGAGGAGATCCTTTAGGGTACCATCCGTTGTCTAAATGCCTCGACATTGCCAGGCATGCATACAAGCATGTGGGGGCCATACAAACTAATGAGTACGATTTGGAGTTGATGTAATGAAATTTCGGCAAAATGGATTAGCCTGCCTGCCGCATCATTTTTTCACTTTGATTTTCGGGGTGTTTTTGAATTAAGTCCTCTGTAGGTTGATATTTTTCATTTCCATCAAACAATGTGGCATCCTTTCATTCCTAACACATTACCAGTCCATATAAGTACAGATATTCAGCATGATTTTTTTTAACATTGAGATCTGATGTGCTTTCAAAGTGTTCCTTTAATTTTTTTCAGCAGTTATATGAATATATATATATATATATACCTGTATACATCTATTACATAAAAAAATCTTGGGTCAAGATGTGATCATCACGGAGAGACACTTTGAATCACGCAAGACTAGACATTTCAACCTTAGGAAGCAAGACCCGTGAGACAGTGACTTTTGCATGTCATGCCCTACTTACAAACAATTTAAAACAAGTTCACGGACATCTAACCTCGCAGTTGTTGGAATGCTTCATGTGCTCCCAGCTCTTAAAAATGTTATACGTTCTAGATGGCACGTGAACGACTAAGCAAAAAAGAAAGAGCAGTGCGTCGAAAAGAGACACGAAAGCGCTGGAGAGAAATGAAGACAAAAAAGGATGTACAAGAGAACAATAATAATCTATGTGCAAATTCAGAAAGTAAGGAAAGTAATAATCACCCCAGACGTCTCGTGAGAGACGCTTTAACATCCCGCAAGACAAAGCAGTGAGACCAAAGGACAGCTGCTGTACAGGCTTTTAAATGATTGACGCGCAGCATGACAAGCAGAACATGCAACTCAGCAGCAGGAACAGAAAGACAGCAGCTGATCTGTCCGCATCTCTTTAGCATGTGCTTAGACTCCCCCCTCCCCCCCTCCCCCAACAACGTGAGTGGCAAAAACGTGAAGTGGCAGGCGCTTAGCACGCCCCACTTTTGGGTAAGTGAGCGAAGCAAGGACAGCTGCTGTACAGGCTTTTAAATGATCGACATGCAGCACAAGAAGCAGAACACGCAGCACGGTAGGAGGAGCAGTAAGCAAGCAGGCGATCCGTCCACATCTCCAAAGCATGCGTTCAGCCACCCCCTTCACAAGTCGAGTGGCAGAAACGCAAAGTGCCTGAACGTACACTAAAGATGGATCAGCTGCTGGCTTGCTGCTAGCTGCTACCGAGCTGCATGATCTGCATGTCGCACCGCGCGTCGATCATTTAAAAGCCTGTACAGCAGCTGTCCTTTCGTCTCACTTCCTTGTCTCGCGGGACTTCAAAGTGTCTCTCCAAGATGATCATATCTTGACCCAAACTTTTTTTATATAATAGATAGATATACAGTATATACAGTATATATATATATATATATATATATATATACTGTATACAGTTTGGCCAGGACACCTCCAAAGTGGAAGGACCGAGGGAGTGTGTGTGGTCAGGGCATCATCTGTTGTGGCTGCAGACCCTCCGTGTTGTTGCAGTACCACAGTTTCCCACAGGTTACATTGTGAATTGTAGTTTGGTGGCTCAGCCCTTTTGGATTCCGAGAGTGCTGCCAGGGGGTGCTGCAGGGAATCCTGAGCCCTACGTCATCGGGCTCCCACCTTACCTGTAAGTGCTTCTGTATCCAATCCTATGAGACACCGAAAGTACTCCCAGGGATAACATAAAAGGAGTCAGCTGACACTGCTCCAGGAGCCAGAGTTGGGAGAAGGGCGAGAAAGCTTGCTTGGGGAAGGAAGAGAGAGATAGAAGAGAAGGCTAAGTATTATTAAATAAACTGTATTGTATTGTAATGTATTATGTCCTTTTTTTTACAGGAATGAGGTCCCATTTAATGCAAATTAGGAATCATCATTAAATGGAGAACTAGTCAAATGCAGGGTACATTCAGTTGCACACTCTTCCTCTTGGAGATAAGAGTCACCAATTAATCTAACATGTTCGTTTTTGGGACATGGGAGGAAAACTGGAGTACCCACAAAGTAAAATTATGCAGCCAACAGAAGATTTTGTAAGAAGGCATCCAGGCTAAACTTTAAAACTAGTCTTTTAGAGCAGCAAGGCAACAGCACTAATCTATGCACCATTGTACCATGCCATTCTCAAACAACTCACTCCAGTTTAGGATCATGGAGGTAAAGAGCCTATTCAAGCATCCTTGTAGACAGGAGCCAACACTGGACATTACTCCAGTGTCTACTCACCCATATACAGGGGATTCTGAAAGTATTCAGACACCTTCATGTTTTCATTTTGTTACATTGTTATGTTGCAGCCTTGTGCTGAAATCATTTAAATTCATTTTTTCTTTACATCAAGCAGCATTTAATACTCCAAAATGAAAAAAAAAATGAAAGCAGGACTTTATTAGCAGGACTGGAAATGTATTAAAAATAAAAATGGAAATGTATTTTTAATACAAGTATTCAGAGTCTTTGCTACTGTATGACACTTGCAGTTTGGCTCAGGTGCATCCTGTTCTTCTTCACTGAGATGTTTCTCCACCTTGTTTGTTGTCCACTTGTGGTCAATTTAATTGATTGGACATAATCCGGAAAGGCACACACCTGTCTACAGAAGGTCCCACAGCTGACAGCATGTATCGGAACAAAAGTCAAGCCATGAAGTCAAAGGAATTGCCTGCAGAGCTTAGAGACAGGATTGTGCTGAGGCAAAGATCTGAGGAATACTACAAAAAATTCCTGCTGCATTTCCAAGATCACAGTGGCCTCCATAATTCTTAAATGGAAGAAGTCTAATATAAACATGACTTTGGTTGAGTGGGCCACCTGGTCAAACTAAACAATCATGGGAGAAGTGCCATAAGAAGATAAATGCAATAGCATGATGGTCATTCTGGCTTAGCTCCAGAGAACTTGTGTGAAGATGGCAGAAAATTCCAGAAGGACAACCATCACTGCAAAATTTCTTAAATTATGCTTTCTCTTTCTGAGGGTATTAAGTGTTGCTTGATATGAGCAAAAATGAATCGAAAGGATTTTAGCACAACATTCACAAACGTGGGAGCTCTGAATGAAGACTGAGATGTAATGACCTAGGTATCCTTTAGAGAGATACTCTGCACCCCTAAGGTGCCATGGGAGGTTCTAGACCAGACAGGTGGAGATAGGTCATCAACCCCAGAATTAGAAGTGTCAAACTGTTTTCAGGTCCTTGTGGAGTTGGATGGTGTCTCTGAAGATTTTGAGGTGGTAGGCAGGCATGAGGAGCCCCAACGGGCCACCTCAAAACCAGTTCCCAGAAAGAGAGACGTAGTAATAGTTGGGGATTCAATCATTGAGGGATTAAAGCGCAGGTTTGCTCCTGAGACAGAGAATCTCACACGGTATGTTGTTGTCTGGGTGCACAGATGGGAGACCTCCCTGGAAGGGCTGATAGGCTCTTGACCAGAGCTGGGGTGGATCCAATGATCATTTTCCATGTTAAAATAAATTACATACATAAGGGTAGTCTATGTTCTGTGATCCAAATTTAATGAGTTAGGTGCCAAGCTGAGGAGCAGAACTGACAAGGTAGTCATCTCAAATGTTCTGCCTATGCCTCACACCAGTCCAGGTAAGATTGAGAAGATTAAAAGGCTTAACACATCGTTCAAATCTTGGTGCAGGGTCAAATGGTATAGGTTTATGAGACATTAGGACTCCTTTTGGAACAGATGGGTTACATAAGAACTGGAGGGGGACCAATGTTTTGGGAAGGCATATGAGTAGATTAGTCAAGGAAAAAATACTGAAGTGTAAAAATAAAAATGCATAATAATGTTAATTCTAACCCATCATTTAAATGTTAAAGTAAAATGAGGAAAGTATTAAAAAATTCCTTGCCTTAATGCTGAAAGTATCAAAAATAAAACAAGTGAGATTGAGTTGTACTCTATATAGAGGAACATAATTATGATATTAGATCAATAACAGAAACCAGGCTAAATAACAAATATGGCGATGAGTATAACATAGAAAGGTACACATTTTTTAGGAAGGATAGACAGAACAGAAAAAAAGGTGTGGTTTCTGCTTATGTCAGACAGAATTTAAATGGAAGTTGTCTTCAGTTGGACAATGAGTCCCATCTTAGTGAGGTCATCTGGCTTCACCTGGAAAGCATTAGGGAAAGAGGCCTTATTTTAGGAGTGTGTTATAGACCACCTAATGCAGAAAGTAATTTCAATTGCCATATTTTTAGTAATATTAAAGAGAAAGTTTACAGGGAGATATTATAGTCATGGGGGACTTTAACTACACAAATGTTAACTGGGATAACCTTGCAAACAGCGGGACACAAGGGCAGGATTTTATAGAAGTAATCAGTGACTGTTTTTTAACACAGTATGTTAAAGCACCAACATAAGGTGAAGCCTGTCTGGATTTAGTATTTTATAATAATAAAGATAGAATTGAGGATATGGAGGTGACTGAACCTCCAGACTCAAGTGACCAAAATATAATACAATTCTCAATGTTTTAGAAGAGTGTGGATGCAAAGACTAAAACTGTTAATTTAATTTTGGAAGGGCAAATTTTGAGCAAATGGAACATTTCTAAAGAGGATAGACTGGGATAGGCTTTTAAGAGTGGAGAGGAGTAGAAGAACAGGTTTAAAAATGCTTTACATGTAATGCAGGACAGGTTCATACCAACATTTGGAATTATTCAGAAATCTAAAAATAAAGAATTAATTCTTTTTAAATAAAGAAATTAAAAAAGAAGCTGCAAAGGATAAGACTAGTAACTCCATTGTGAATCGTAGGATCTATGAGAACATGAGCCATTAAGAAGGATATTAGGAAAGCTACAGTGCAGTTAGAGAGGAATATATCAGATAAGGTGAAAGAAAACCCAAAGAGATTCTTTCAGTATTTTAAATAGTAAAAGAATAGTCAAGGACAAGGTGAAGTGCATCAGGAATAGTAAAGGGGAATTAAAAAATGCAGACAGTGAAATAGATGCTCTAAACTCTCATTTCTCTGAGGTCTTCACATGTGAGAAGTGGTAACTTCCCACCATTAAAAGTGACTACTATGGAAGTACTCAGTGATTTGAAAATTGCAGACAGAGAAGTATTGCTCAAATTAAATAGGCTAAAATCAAACAAATCAATGAAACCAAATAATATTTAAACTTGAGTTCCTAAGGAGGTTAGTGAGTTCATATACTGTATAAACCTTTGACACATATTTTTAGGAAGTCACTGTGCACTGTGGAAATACTGAAGGACTGGGAAATAGCAAACATCATCCCATTATATAAAAAGGGTGAGCGGGCAGATCCAAGCAACTATAGGCCAGTAAGCTTAACATGCATCACAGGAAAATTATTGGAAGGAATTATTAAGGATAAGATTGAGCGACACATGGCAAGGACAGGAGTTTTACTGAACAGTCAGCATGGGTTCAGAAGAGGAAGGTCATGTTTATTCAACATGCTGGAAGTCTATAAGGAAGCAACAAAAGAATATGATCAAAGTGGAGCATATGATATTATTTATCTTGACTTTAGAAAGCATTTGATAAGGTGCCACATGAGAGGCTGGGCATCAAACTGAATAAAGTGGGAGTTCAGGGTGTTGTTTGTTGGTGCGAGGAACCTCATTAGAATTGGCTAACGTTAAGAGTGGTGTCCCTCTAGGGTCAGTGCCAGGGCCACTGCTATTTTCAATATATAAATGATTTGGATAGGAATATAATTACCAAGCTGGTTAAGTTTGCAGATGATACCAAGAAAGGTGGATTGGCAGATAAACCTGTTGAATCATTACAGAGGGTTTAAACACCACAAAGGCTTGGGCAGATTTGCGTCAGATGAAATTTAGTGTAACTAAATGTAAAATATAACGCATAGGAAGTAAAAATATTGGGTTTGAATGCATAGTGCTAGGCCTGAAAATCAAAAGTACACCTTATGAGAAGGATTTAATAGTCGTATTGGACTTGACTCTGTCAACTGCCAGACAGTGTTCAGAAGCCATTAAGAAGGCTAAAAGAATGTCAGGTTATATAGCGCCTTGATGTGTGGAGTACAAGTCCAAGGAGGTTATGCTGAAGCTTTATAACAACAACAACAACAACATTTATTTATATAGCACATTTTCATACAAACAGTAGCTCAAAGTGCTTTACATAATAAAGAATAGAAAAATAAAAGACACAATAAGAAAATTAAATAACATAGAATAAGAGTAAGGTCCAATGGCCAGGGTGGACAGAAAAAACAAAAAAAAACTCCAGAAGCCTAGAGAAAAAAATAAAATCTGTAGGGATTCCAGACCATTAGACTGCCCAGTCCCCTCTGGGCATTCTACCTAACATAAATGAAACAGTCCTCTTTGGATTTAGGGTTCTCACAGAAGGGCTTGATGATGATGGTCACGTAGACTTCTGCCTTTTAATCCATCCATCATTGTTGGAGCATCATGATGCTTTGAGTAGGTGGTGGTGGCGCAGGCAAAAAAGAAAACAGAAGAGAGAGTAGGGGTCAGTATGGATTTTAGAGCCACCATGAATAGTTATTATGAAGAATTGAACATACAGAGTATCAGGATTAAGTTAAATTAAAGTTATAAAAAGGCCATGTTAAAGTAATATGTTTTCAGCAGTGTTTTAAAGTGCTCCACTGTACTAGCCTGGCGAATTCCTATTGGCAGGCTATTCCATATTTTAGGTACATAACAGCAGAAGGCCGCCTCACCACTTCTTTTAAGTTTTGTTCTTGGAATTCTAAGGAGACAATCATTTGAGGATCTAAGGTTACGATTTGGAATATAGGGTGTCAGACATTCTAATATATAAGATGGGGCGAGATTATTTAAGGCTTTATAAACCATAAGCAGAATTTTAAAGTCAATCCTGAATGACACAGGTAACCAGTGTAGTGACATCAAAACTGGAGAAATGTGTTCAGATTTTCTTTTCCTAGTTAGGATTCTAGCAGCTGCATTCTGCACTAGTTGCAAACGATTTATGTCTTTTTTGGGTAGTCCTGAGAGGAGTGCGTTACAGTAATCTAGTCAACTGAAAACAAACGCGTGAACTAATTTCTCAGCATCTTTCAGTGATATAAGAGGTCTAACTTTAGCTATGTTTTTTAAGTGAAAAAATGCTGTCCTAGTGATCTGATTAATATGCAATTTAAAATTCAGATTACAGTCAACAGTTACCCCTAAGCTTTTTACCTCCGTCTTGACTTTTAATCCTAATGTATCCAGTTTATTTCTAATAGCCTCATTGTATCCATTATTGCCAATCACTAAGATTTCAGTTTTCTCTTTATTTAACTTGAGAAAGTTACTATTCATCCATTCTGAGATACAAGTCAGACATTGTGTTAGTGAATCAAGAGAATCGGGGTCATCAGGTGCTATTGATAAGTACAGCTGTGTGTCATTAGCATAGCTGTGGTAGCTCACGTTGTGCCCTGAGATAATCTGACCTAATGGGAGCATGTAGATTGAGAAGAGCAGCGGACCCAGGATAGAGCCTTGTGGAACACCATATTGGATATCAAGTGACTTTGAGTTGTAATTACCACAACTAACAAAAAATATTCTCCCTGTCAGGTAGGATTCAAACCAATTTAAGACACTGCCAGAGAGGCCCACCCATTGACTAAGGCGATTTCTAAGAATATTATGATCAATGGTATCAAATGCGGCACTCAGATCTAAGAGGATGAGAACAGATAAATGGCCTCTGTCTGCATTCACTCGCAAATCATTTACTACTTTAACGAGTGCAGTTTCTTTGCTGTGATTTGTTCTAAAACCCGACTGAAATTTATCAAGAATAGCATGTTTATTTAGGTGGTCATTTAACTGCATAATGGCTGCCTTCTCCAGAACTTTACTTAAGAAAGGCAGGTTAGAGATGGGTCTAAAATTTTCAAGAGCCGAGGGGTCGAGATTATGTTTCTTAAGTAGGGGTTTAACTACAGCAGTCTTAAGACAGTCTGGAAAGACCCCCGTATCTAATGACGAATTTACTATGTCAAGAACATTATCAATTAGCACGCCCGATACTTCTTTGAAATAATTTGTTGGTGTTGGTATTGGATCAAGGACGCAGGTGGAGGGTTTTAATTGAGATATTTTTTGTAAATTGGGTAAATCTAGTGAAAGAGTTTAATGTGTTTATAACAGAATGCTGGGGTTTAGGAGGATCCTTAGTGTTGGAGGGATATACTATGTTATTTCTAATATCATTAATTTTTTGATTGAAAAATACAGCGATAGCCTCACAGGTTTTACTGGAAGTACTTAGGAGGCATTCCTTTGAGTTACCTGGGTTTAGCAGACGATCAATCGTCGAGAATAAGACTCTGGGATTACTAGCATTGTTATTTCTAATCTTAGAGAAATAGCAGCGTCTCTCAAGACGGACAGTGTTATTTTATTCTGTTATTTTAACTTTTAATATTTCATAGTGGATAGTTAGTTTAGTCTTCCTCCATTTACGCTCAGCTCTACGGCATGTTCTCTTTAAATCAGACACTCTTTGGGTCTTCCATGGAATAACAATGCTAGAAGATTTTTTAACTGTCTTTTCAGGTGCAACTATGTCAACAGCAGCTCTCACTTTAGTATTAAATCTTTCCACCTTACTATTTACATTATATTCACTATTATAGTTGGCACTATACAGTAAATGGTCTGATTGCTTAGAAAGTTTGTAAGTTTTAAAGCTGCTGCTGAGTCAAAGAAGCACACTGGTGAGGCCTCATCTGGAGTACTGTGTGCAGTTTTGGTCTCCAGGCCACAAAAAGGACATAACAGCGCTAGGAAAGGTCCAGAGAAGAGCGACTAGGCTGATTCCAGGGATACAGAGGATGAATTATGAGGAAAGATTAAAACAGCCGAGCCTTTACATCTTAAGCAAAATGAGATTAAGAGGAGACATGATTGAAGTGTTTAAATTATGAAGGGAATTAGTTCAGTGGCTCGAGACTGTTATTTTAAAATGAATTCAAGAACATGGGGATACATTTGGAAACTTGTTAAGGGTAAATTTTACACAAATATTTGGTAGTATTTCTTAGACACAATGAATAAGAGAATAAGAACTGTAGTATACAGTAGAATTTCAGGGACTTTTAAAACTGGACTTGATGTTAAGTGGATAAGACTGGAGAGCTTTGTTTTGCTGAATGGCCTGTTCCCGTCTACATGTTTTAATAGCAAAATGTAAAAAAGTGAAGGTGTCTAAATACTTGGTGAATCCACTGTAGTGATTTCCTTTCCTGCCTTGTCCTAATTTGTGTAAGAATTCTTGATGAAAAACAGTTTGTCTTCCTCAGATTCTAACACCAGACACTTGGGCACCACCTCTTGGTCAACTTCCTACTGTGTTATCTACTGCCCTGTTCCTCGACCTTTGAGGTGTCACAACCCACCGTTTCCCATGTTAGTTTTTTTTTTTTGCGACACACTGGGGTACCCCTTTGTGATTCAAATGTGGTTGTCAGAGCAGGGCTGGTCCCCAGTGGTGATTTGGCTACGATTGTCTCTTGATGATTGAAGTGCAGTCTTAACAATGGGCAGGTGGGATCTCCTCCTGGAGATTAGCGGGCGAGTGGAGCTCCGTCTTGGAGATTTGAGCATGATCGTCAAGGCAGTGATTAGCCGCGATTGCCTCACAACCTACCATGGCACACTTTCATTATAAACAACAACTGGTCGAGAAGCACTGATTCTATGGTGTTAATATACAGTTGTTAATTGCCATAGCTTTAAAAACAAAATTATGTGATTTATCTTTTCTTATTTCTGTATGTGAGTAAGTATGAAGCCAAACATTTCAATTTATCACTGAACATATACTGTAATGTAAATGTAATTTTGTTTATCTGTCTGTCTCTTAGAATGGAGTAAAAAATAAGATTGAAATATTTAAATGATCAGGCATTTTAATTGTGTTTGTTTTTCAGTAATTTAGTTTGGTAGTAATATTCCTGAAACCGAGAGAATGTTACTGTATTTAATTGATCACATTAGGGTTTTATTTTATTTTACTAGGACACCTACATTTACAGATCTAGTTGATACCAAAGGCCTCTTATAGCCGTGTTCATTCCAAGCATTCAGTGGTGGCCTTCCTAATCACAGAATATATTTAGCATTAACATATTGGTGACAAATTTGTGACAATTTCATTAAGAATGCTTATTATAATTTACTGTACTTAAGTTTATTTCTCATTTTACAGCAAACCATTTTCTTCTTCAGCAGATTCTAACCCAGTATATTAAATTGCCTTAATTTTCTTGCATATGAAATTTCACTATTTGCATCAGGATTGAATGTCCCTGAAAATGTATTTTGAAATAATTACTATAATTAATGCTAAAGTAAATGTCAAATGGACCATCAATATGCAATTTACAGAGCAGAAGCAATGTTATGTTAATTCTGTGTATAAATGTGGAATACTTTTTTTTCTCCAAACCTTTTAAAGCATGTGTTTGCATTTTAGGGGTTGCAGATTTGTTATCCACTGTTTTAATTATAAAGTAGAAAATTTAATTGAAGCAGTTAGCAAAATATACTGACGTATTTAAACCATTTTTGGATAGTTCTGAAAGCATGTGTTTGAATGTATTATTTAAATGTGCTACATATTATTCCAAATGTAATCAATCGGCTGGCTTCTAGTCAGAATTATACATTTTGTTCTAAAATGTGATTATTATTTATTATGTTACAAGCATGGCATATGCATGTGGTGAATGAAGTCCATTAATTTATTAATTAAGAATAGTTTCAGTTTAGTTCTCCCCAGCTGTTTTCAGATTATTAATGTAATACTTTTTGTTCAAATATTTCATTTCATAATAAAAGTCACCCGAAGGAATTTTGCAAAATTGAACTTTTATGCAACATTAATTTTAAATGTGGAGAGCAAAATGAAATATGCACTTTGAAAAAAAAGGTTTATTCAAAAATGACAATATATAACTTTGAGTGCATACTGTATCTAAATGAAAATAATACTCCCCCATCTAAAGCTACTGAAGAGTAAAAGACAATCATTTGTCAGTTCTAATCCGATAAAAATGGACAGGCAAGTTTGGAAATGTTTTACCAGTCCATTGTATTCAGCATATTGTTCTCTCTGATGGTCTTCTGAGAAAGCAATTTTAGGTGATGGGAAACATTTGAACAAAATTTTCAGAAAATCCAGCTCCATCACAGGACTGACTCTGGAGGCTGCTGTGGAAAACAGGATGATGGAAACATTAGACGCCATTATTAACAGTCCTGCCTATTCCCTCCAGGGGATGCTTTCTTGGTATACTTTTAGTCACTGGATCATCTCCCCAAGGTGGATCTTCAAGGATCTTTTATGCCTGCTGCCATTAGGCAGTTCAGTGTTTCCTCCCAATGTCCCTTCCTTCACTCCAGCCAGAAGCTACAGGGATAGATAGATAGATAGATAGATAGATAGATAGATAGATAGATAGAT
>JANRMT010062820.1:16990304-17040626 GCA_026402145.1 Polypterus bichir lapradei
GATAGATAGATAGATAGATAGATAGATAGATAGATAGATAGATAGATAGATAGATAGATAGATACTTTATGAATAAGGCCACCACTCTGTCGAAAATCTGATCATCATTATCTCTTTACAAAAAATGTGCCATGGTGGTTTAAAAAAGTAAATTGGATAAGTCACCACCATGATTGTAGAATAAACTCTAGAAAAATGCAGTCGATTAAATCAGCACAATGCCACTTGATGGAACCCGACTGTAGGTTGGTGGCGGTAGAGCAGAAGGAACCCAGGAAAGGTAAAATAAATTCAATAAACATTTCCAGTTGGCTTTGATCAGCTTCCTATAGTATACTGGAGGAGGGTTTGTCCATTCCTCTTTACAGCACTACTTTAACTCACAATAGGTGACTCCTAAAAGCTTTCAAGCAAACTTCCTGCTTCATATCCTGCATTGGCATCTCAATATAGTTCAAATATGATCATTGATTGGATAACTCTTAAAACTCAAAAGGTCATTTTGTTTAACCATTCTAATGTATAGTTCCTTTTGTGTTTTTCAGACCATTGACTTGATCTGTGACCTATCTGTAAAATCATACATGAATAATATGATAGCAGGATTATATGTCCTTCATTTGTGGAAAGTCCTTCAAGCCCTAATGTATTTGTGTATCCCAAAGCTATTACTTTATCACCACCAGTTCTGGCCATTGATGTTCTTAAATAGATAGACAGTACTTTTTACAGAAGCTCAGAACTATTATAACAAACAACAATAGATCCCCAACCCAAATACGTAATATAATTATAAAATAATAAGGTAATTTTTGATTTGGCTAAATATACTAGAGTAGTCACGTTTAGGGGTATGAAGGAGTATTGCTGTAGATACAGTATAAAGCAACCCCAGTAGAGTGTCATGACTGAGTATATTAGATTAGATTAGATAAAATAAACTTTATTTTTCCCAAGGAGAAATTCTCATTATGTATATATTGTGTATGCGCTTGGACCAAATTTTGCCTAGTTGCTCTCCAGGACCATAAAGACAAGATAGTCTACTTTGAAACCCAAAGGTTTGACTCTGGGGTATCTCAGTGGGTATTTTTTCACTGAGTGCTACACTTTGCAAACCAGTGCCACCTGCTGTGAAACATCTGAATAGACTGAAGCTAGACTGGCAGACATGACCAGAGCTTAACATTACATACCCAGGCATCACCACGTGATGCATCTGTCTACTGTAATATATGAAGGAGTATTATGCGCTTTAGTAGCGGGGTGTTGGGTGAGGTTTGATTGAGGGTGGAACAGCACAAAGGAAAATCAAAGGGTTGTTGTTTAAATTCTTGAAATGTTGCTTCTATGTGCTGTAATATAAAAAGGAGTATCTGCTTGATCATAAGTGCAAGTGCAGTGAGTGCAACACAAAATAGAATTGAAGGCTTGTTGTTTAACTCCTGCTTTGTCAACTTTTCTTCATAATTTATGTGCTACAAACTGTTCATCTTGAACAAATAGGACGAGTAGATGTGACAGCATTCCTGGGTAAAACCCAGCAAGGATTTACCACAATTCTGGAATAAAATCAGAGCAGAGACAAACAAATTTTTGAAACATCTCATGCTGCTTCGATCTACTGTAATATACAATACAAAGGAGTATCTTACGCTTTGCGTTTTATTAATAGCGCCTGATGATTACGACTCTCTTGGTTCACTGACCCAATATCTTACTTGTGTTTCTGAATGGATGAGTACTCAAACTAAATAAGAAGAAAACAGAAATTTTAGTGATTGGCAAAAATGGATATAATGAGGGTATTAGAAATAAACTTGATCCATCAGGAATACAATTCATGATGGAGGTAAACAATTTAAGGGTAATTATTGACTCTGACATAAATTTTAAATTGCATATTAATCAGCTCACTAGGACAGCATTTTTTCACTTAAGAAATATAGCAAAAGTTAGACCTCTTATAACTTTGCAAGATACTGAGAATTTAGTTCACGCTTTTGTTTTCAGTTAACTAGATTACTGTAATGCACTCCTCTCAGGATAACCTAAAAAAGACATCAACCAATTGCAATAAGTGCAAAATGTAGCTGCTAGAATCTTAATTAGGAAAAGAAAATCCAAGCACATCACACCAGTTTTGATGTCACTACATTGGTTACCTATGCCATTTGGAATTGACTTTAAAATACTGCTTATGGTTTACAAAGCATTGAATAATCTCACTCCATCCTATATTTCAAAATATCTGTAAACTTACACTCCAAATCATAATCTTAGATCTTCAAATGAGTGTCCGTTTATAATTCCAAGAGCTAAACTTAAAAGAAGTGGTGAGGCGGTCTTCTGCTGTTACGCACCTAAAATCTGGAATAGTTTACCAATAGAAATTCGCCAGGCTAAAACAGTGGAGCACTTTAAAAAAACTGCTAAAAACACATAGCTTTGAGAAACTGATGTGGAGTCATGTCATCGCCTGTCTGCCAGCAGACCTGGACCCATTTCAATTTATTTACAAAGCAAAGAGATCCACGGAGGATGCTGTGGCCACAGCCCTTCATGCTGCCCTGACCCACCTGGAGCAGCAGGGGAGTTACGCCTGACTGCTCTTTGTAGACTTCAGCTCAGCGTTTAACACCATCCTCCGACAATGACTGGTGTCCAAACTGGCAGATCTGGGACTTCCATCACTCACCTGCAGTTGGATACTGGACTTCCTGTCTGGTCACTCCCAGAGGGTCAGGCTGGGTCTCCACACATCCACTGCTCTCAGCCTCAACACCGGGACGCCACACGGTTGTGTGCTCAGCCCGCTGCTCTGCACCCTCTACACATATGACTGTGTCCGTACTCACCATAGCAACAAGATCATAAAGTCCGCGGATGACACGACGGTGGTCAGATTCATCTCGGGCAAGGAGGGTGAGCTGGCATACAGGGACAAGGTGGAGCAGCTGTCAGAGTGGTGCACAGTCAATAACCTGCTCCTCAATACCACAAAAACGAAGGAGCTTCTTATTGACTTTAGAAAAAACAAAACTGACATCCAACCACTCATCATTGGCGGGGCCTGTGTGGAGAGGGTCCCGGTGTTCAGGTTTCTGGGCATTGAGCTGGAGGATGACCTGACCTGGAGCGCCAACACCAAGGAGCTGCTGAAGAAGGCATGGAAGAGATTGTATTTTCTGAGAATCCTCAGAAAGAACCATCTCCCCAAAAATCTGCTCCTTGCCTTTTATCACTGTTCCATCGAGTGTGTGCTCACGTACGGACTGTGTGTGTGGTACGGCAGCTGCACTTCCTCAGAAAGGAAAGTGCTCCACAGGGTCATCAGGACAGCGGAGAGAACACTTGGTTGTACCCTCCCCACTGTGGAACAAATCTACACCTCCCGATGCCGCAAAAAAGCAATAGACATTTCGCAGGATTCATCACATCCCGGCCATTGCCTCTTCCAGCTTTTGCCATCAGGCAAGAGATACAGAACAATGAAAACCAGGAGAAACTGCCTTAAAAATAGCTTTTATCCAAAAGCAATCATAGCCCTGAACTCAAATAAAACTGCTCCATATTATTCTCTAAATATGCAATATAGACCTTAAGTCAACTAGTGCAATTTGTATATTTTGTAAAGTACTTTTATTACTAATCGGTTTGTTATTATTTTCTCTCTTCTTGTCTTTTTAACTCTTATGCCTCACACTGAGTCGACTGCACCTTCAATTTCATTGTTCCTTTGTAAAAGTGACAATGACAATAAAGATCTATCTATCTATCGATCTGTCTATCTATCTATCTATTATTTTAACATGACCTTCTCATAGCTTTATTTTAGTTTAACCCTGATATTCGGTATATGCATTTAATTATCATTATCATTCACGGTGGCTCCGAAATCCATACTAACCCCTACTTTCTCTGCTGTTCTTTTTCTGTGGTGGCGATCTGCTTCACTACCACCAGATCAGGGCACCATGTTGTCCTTACATTGATGGATTGAAGGCCAGAGGTTCACATCATCCTCAAGTTCTTCCATGTGAACCCTGAATACAATGAGGACTGATTGAGATCATTTATGTTAGGTAGAATGGCTAGAGGGAGCTGGGCAGTCTCATGGCCTTGGGGCCCCTGCAGATTTTGGTTTTTTTTCTCCAGCCATGTGGAGTTTTTTTTTCTGTCCTCCCTGGCCATTGCACCTTCCTTTTATTCTATGTTAATTAGTACTGCCTAATTTTATTTTTATATTTTGCCTTTTTTGTCTTCCTTCATCCTGTAAAGCACTTTGAGCTACATCATTTGCATGGAAATGTGCTATATAAATAAATATTGTTGTTGTTGTTGCTTGTGCAGGGGGTGTTGGGTGATGCCTGGTCAAGACTGGAAGTGCAGCGTAACACAAAGGAGAATCACATTGTTGTTTAACTCCTGCCTTGTCAACTTTTCTTCATAATTTAAGCACTAATAATCGTCCACCTTGAACAAAGAGGACGAGTCAGGACATGACAGTGTTCATACTTAGAGTTACCACAATTCTGGATTTCATTTGGACCCAAAAAGAGCAAATTCTCGACTCACGACAGCAGAGACATTGATAGAGAGGCAGTGTGGATGACGGATGGGACAACTAGCAAGGGCTGTCACCATTTAAAAAACACACCAACCTTTGCTTTTGCTTTATTTCCTTAACCCGATCCACACATTTACTCAGGCAACTATGGTGCTTTGTCTAGTAAGAAATAAAATTAGATAAATTAGTAAATTGCTATTTTTCTTTGTTTAAATATGAAATGTTGAACTTATTGTGTACTCCAGCTGATCATTTCTCGAGTGAATCTTAGACCATTCCCTACACCTATAACTCCATTATTATTGTATACATATAACACAGCCAATATGGTACACACACAAGAGCTCACTGCTTGACCTGTCTTACAAATAAATGTATCAAACATAATGGCCTTCTACTGGAGTGAAAGCATTACTTCCAAGAAGAAAGAAAAATCATAACAGTTACTGAGATTGCACTGGATTTTCCATGCTGAGAGCTAAGGTGTTTGATTGACTCATCTTCTCTGCTGGAAACCTCTGCTCCTTTATGGAGCCTTGACTTTTTAGCCCTTAAATAAGATGCTGATATTTTACAACTCATGAGAAAGAAAAAAAAAATGAACGGGTGGGAAGTATGATTATAAACAATTTTTAGAAGCTAGCTGTTTCATGAATGGTTTAATGAGGACTCCCATGGTAGCTTTTTCTTTTCTATTTTATTTTTTGAAAGCAACTGAATGCACACCTAAATGAACTGTAAATGTCAGGCACAGTTACTGACCCTCAACAACCCAGCACACAAGGAAATAGCAGCCTCTGTTAACAACCAGGCAATGCTAAAGCAATTAAATTCACTTCTCTCTGGAGTTTAATTCCCTTATTGGCTTGCAAAGAAGAATGCTGTTCCTTGCAAAAAGCCAGAAGTAAAATGACTTGTAAAATAAAGCTGTAGGGAGATTTTGTTAACTGCAATAACACTATAAACTCAAGCGGTTGAAACTCTCGTTCTTATCACGTACAGCTTTCGGAATTAGAAGAAGATGTGCCATGGATTCAGAAGGTAGTCAGACCCTTTCGCATTCTGCACATTTTACTGTTCTGAAGTTTGAATTTAATTGGGTAAATTTGCCACTTTTGCCCATTGATCTTCACTCAGTAACCCATAATAACAAATGAAAACCTGTTTTCAGAAACATTTGTACAATTATTTAACATTAAAAATCTTATTCATATAAGTATTCACCTGCTTAATTCAGCACTTTGTAAAAGCCCCTTTGGCAGCAATTCCAGCTTCGAGTCTTTTTGGTGTAGACGCTACAAGCTTTACACAACTGGGTTTGGTAGATCTTCTTGGGAGGTCCTATGAAGCTCTGTTGGATTAGATGGGAAGTGTCTGTAAGGTGTCATCATTAGGTCTCTCCACAGATGTTATAAGGGGTTTAAGTCTGGGCTTTGGCTGTGCTACTCAAGGACAGTTAGAAACTTGTCTTGAAGTCACTCCAGCGTTGTCTTGGCTGTATGCTTTGGGTAGTTGTCATGATGAATGGTCAACCAATGTTGCTGTCAGAGGTTACATTCTGAAACAGGTTTTCTTCAAGGACCTCTGCATTCGTCTTTCCCTCGACTCTGAGCCTGTGCTGCGAAGCACCACCATAGCATGATGCTTCCACTAAAAGGATGATATTAGGCAGGTGGTGAGCACTGCTCAGTCTGTGCCAGACATAGTGCTTGGAGTTCTACCCATACAGTTCAGTTTTTCCTCATTAGACCAGAGTCTGCTGATATTTTTCCAGTTTTCTATCGTGGTTCTCTGCACCACCACCACCTGATCATGTCACCATGCAGTCCCTACGTTAATGGATTGAAAGCAGTACTCCAAATGTTCACATGACCATCATCACAAAATTCTTTCAAGTGAAGCCTGAAAGCCATAAGGACTTATTTAGAACATTTATGTTAGGTAGAATGCCCAGTGGGGTCTGTTTGGTCTTTTGGCCTTGGAACCCCTGCAGATTTTGTTTTTTTTTTCCTCCAGCCCTCCGAAAATTTTTTGTTGTTGTTTTTTCTGTACTCCCGGCCTTGTGACCTTACTTTATTCTTTGTTATTTAGTATTAGCTAATCTTATTTTTGTTTCATATAAACTTTACTTTCTTCATCTTGTAAAACACTTTGTATGAAAATGTGTTATATAAAAAAATGTTGCTGTTTTTGATTTAACTGCCATATGCCTTTTACTCTCTATAGCCTCTCTACCATAAGAACTTGACTGATGGAGTGCTGTGGAGATGCATGCCCTTCTGACACCTAAGCAGAGGACTTCTGAAGGTCTGTTAGAGTGACCCTTGGTTTCTTGGTTACCTCCCTTACCGAGGGAGGCTCTTCTTGACCGGTTACTCAGTCCTGGTGGTTCTGAACATCTTCCATGTTACAATCATTGAGGCCACTATGCTCCTGAGAATGCTCAAAGCTTTAGAAATGGTTTTACCTCCTTGCCTTGATCAATGATTCACCATAATTTCACCATGGAGGTCTAAAGAGAGTTTTCTGGACTTAATCATGGCTTGGTTTTTGTCCCGCCATGCAGTGTCAGTTGGTGGAACCTAATATACACAGGTGGTCCCTTTCTAAGCGACATCCAATCAATTCAGTTCCCCACAAGTTGACTCCAATCAAGTTCTTGACACATCTCGAGGAGAATTAAAGCAAACAGAATACGCCTGACAAGACTTTGGAGTGCAACAGCAATGGGTCTGAAAACGTCTAAGAGTGAGAGATTTCAGGTTTTGATGTTCAATAAATTTGCAAACCCTTTCTGAAAATATGTTTTCACTTTGTCATTAACGGTTATTGAATGTAGATTTATAGCTAAAAAAGGCAAATGTATCTATTTAAAATGAAATTTACAATATAATAAAGTGTGCAGAAAGTGAATGGTTCTGAATACTTTCTAAATTCACTGTAAATACAACTTGTACAGGGTAAGTTGGAAATATCTAGCTCACAGGTAAAATGAGTAATGCATTAATAATATGAATGGATTTGGAGTTATCTTTACCTACAAATTATCATTTTATGTTTACACATCATTTTCATCCACTAAGCAATGTACAGAAGCCATTAAAAAGGCAAATAAAATGTTAGGTTATATCATAAAAAATGTAGAATATAAATCAAAGAACGTTCTTCTCAAATTATATAATGCCTAGTGAGACAACTAGGACAGGCTTGGAGATTTAAACCTGTTTAGGAGGAGACCGTGTGAGGACCTAATCCAGGTTTTTAAAATGTGTTTTAATCTGAACTAGCCTTACAAACATCACAACACAAGAACTCATTACAGTATATTACAGACCAATGAGAGGGGAAGCCCTGTCTAGATTTAATATGCTCTAATAATAAGGTGTTGGAGAGCCAGAGGGTGGCACTGTTGTCTAATGCCTTCTCTCTTCTCTATTCATGATTGACACGTCCTCCATCTCTGATGTCACTTCCAGTTTCTGCCCTCCTGTACCCACCATCTCGGGGCAGTGTGAAGAAGACTTGTGTCTAAACAAGACAAACTGCTTATTTTTCAATTGTTTGTTTTTTGTTTTTTTTTTGTCCATACAATATATGGGGATCATTATGGTTGCCCAACTTGATGTTTCATGTGTTTGATTACAAAGGATAGAATTTTAGGGCCTGCTGTGGCTGAAACATTAAGATCTAGTGGCCATAACAGAAAACTATTAACTATAGAAGGGAATGGTTTCACTTTTGTTCATTTTGTTTTGTCTCTCCTTTCCCTTTTAAATTGTGCACCACTTTTGTGTTATTTCTTGTTACTAATAATATTTAAATGATTATTAGTTGGAGGATCTATTTGTCTTATTAGAAATTAGGGAGAGAGAGAGAGAGGTTGGGAACATGCACTGATATACGACAAACCACCAAAGGATCCCAGATTAGGACCCAAGTACAGCTGTGCAATGGGTGACACCTTAGCACCACACTAGTTTCAATGGAATGGAACATTGTGAGGTTTTTTAAAGTGGCTAGAGTGCCAATCCTGCCACCAATTTCCAAGTTTTTACTGCAAGTTGGAGGACCTGCTTGCAGGGCTGGATTCAGATTAATGTCATACCCAGGACAGAACAATTTCAGATTAAGGGCTTTGCTCAAGAGCCCAATGGAGTGGAATCACTTCTGGCATTTACAGGATTTGAACTGGCAACCTTTCGATTGCCAGCACAGATCCCTAGCCTCAGAGCCACCATCCATCCATTATCCAACCCACTACATCCTAACTACAGTGTCACGGGGGTCTGCTGAGCCACCATTCAACCCTAAAATTTTTTGTTTTTTACTAATTTAAGTCTAATTTCTTGGGTCGTTTTTTAAATTTTGTTTATCAGCTAATGTTTCAGCAGGCAACGTATGCTGCAGTGGTTAAGGCTTTGGACCAGAAACCCTGTGATTGTGAATTCAAATCCCACTACTGACATTGTATGACCACGAGCAGGTCACTTCACCTGCCTGGGCTCCAAGTGGGAAAAAACAAAAGAAACATAACCAATTGTATCTAGGATGTGTCCTTGGATAAAGGTGGCAGCCAAATAAAAATAAATGTTTTCATTTACTGTATTTTTGGTATCTATTTTTGCTTTCATCTTCTTATTTAATTGAATAAGTTAAGTGTGAATTGATTATTTCTTTGAGCTTGGGAGAGTTTTTAAAAGGTTTTGACTTGCCCTTGTGGAAAAGCTATAACAGAATTCTAATAAAATCCAGAACGCAAGTGGATTTGTAAACTTAATAACACCAGACCCAGACAAAAAAAGGTCACATTTTCTAAGCAAATACGAGGTGTGATCCAAAAGTTCCCGGAATGCATTTATTCTGCAGCCAGAAGGGTTTGGTTATATCAATCGCCACTAGATAGCAGTTCAAGTTGTCCTTGAGAGCTGTTATCACGCATTATAATGTCAGCGCAGTTGTTTTTCAAGTCGCAGTTCTCGTTTAAACTTCGGTTGTGTCTGTGAAGGGTTGTTCGTGAAAATGAGTGATTTGAAAGACCCAAAAAAGTTCACAGCAACACCAAGTCAATGCTCATTTGCTTCTTTGATGTGAAGGTTATCATCCACAAGGAATTTGTGCCACAAGGACAGATGGTGAATGGAGCATTCTACAGGGATGTTCTAAGGCTTTTGTGAAATCGAATTCGCCAAACACGTCCTCAGATGTGGGCTGACAAGTCATTTCTTTTGCATCACGACAATGCACCAGCTCACACATCTCTCTGATTGTGTGCGAAATTTTGGCTTCTACAAAGTTTACTGCCATTCCCCACCCTCCATACTCCCGTGATTTAGTGCCGTCTGATTTTTTTTTATTTCCTAAGATGAAGGTGAGGCTCAAGGGACGCAGATTTGGGCAACGTCTTGAACACACTGACAAAAAACGACTTCCACAGGTTCTTTGAAAGGTTGAAATCTTGCTGGGATTGGTGTATCAACTCAGCGGGTGACTATTTTGAAGGAACTGTTCACCATTAATTGTTATTTGGTGTGTATGCTTTTAAATATACAGTGGTGTGAAAAACTATTTGCCCCCTTCCTGATTTCTTATTCTTTTGCAGGTTTGTCACACAAAATGTTTCTGATCATCAAACACATGTAACCATTAGTCAAATATAACACAAGTAAACACAAAATGCAGTTTTTAAATGATGGTTTTTATTATTTAGGGAGAAAAAAAATCCAAACTATTTAGCATTCATTTGTTCAGAGGTTGATGCGCTTGCTGTTTCCTGAGAAGCTCTTCTTTTCTCCACCATAATGGCCCGCTTCTTCTCTTCTTTCATTGGCATCTTTTCGCGTTAAAACTGATTAATTCAGTTTTTGTGTTGCAGTTACTTAGTAAGTTTTTCTTAATTTTTCACTTAAGCTGGCACTTAAGTATTCAATCTGCTTCAAGAATGATTTAGCTGTGCAAGCCCGTGCTATAAAAAGCCCGGGGTCCTACCTAGAAACTATTGAAACCGTCAGAGAAAAAAATGGAAATGTTGAGATGTCAGGCAATTGAAAGGAACAACTCTGGGCGTCTCTCTCCTAGGTTTCGTTGTGCTGACATGCTCGCCTCTCTTGTGCATTAGCGGCAGAAGGAAAAGTAAAAGGGATAACGCTTTGCCAATGTGCTCGCTTGTGTAAGAGTTTCTCTCATTTCTCGGCGGTTTTACTTTGGAAACAGAGTCACTTTCTTCTTCTGACTCATTAACTTGGGGCCGCCTTGCAGGCTTTCTTAGCTTTATGCTGTAGTAGCCTCACACTTCTGGGCCGGACAGACTAACACACATACTTTCACGCGTAGTTTTCTGTTTCTTCAGAGGTGGAGTTCTTACCTCGACTGCACCTGTCACTTCCGGGTCGGGCAGACACACATACTTCCACGTGTAGACGTTTATATGTAAGATGTGTGTGTGTGTGTGTGTATACGCGTATATATATATATATATATATATAGAGAGAGAGAGACAGTACCTATAAAAATACTCATACATTGGTTTATTTTTAACATGCATTCTCTTCAGGAACTTCCATCTGTGCGGATGAGGACTCAAAACCTGATTTTCTGTTCCACTCATTAATTAACTCTTCTTTTTCTGTAATCTCTTTCCATTGCATGACAACATTTTTCAACTAAGCTTGGACCTGAAAATATTTGTTTTTTTGTTGGAAACTGGATTCAAAGAAGCATAAATGTGTGAAAACATGTTTGAGGCACAGTCCCATGTTAGGTTTCAATAACACCTTAATCATGAGTTGCTTCCTTTTAACTCAGGGAAGGCTCTTTGATAAGCTTGATCTTTGACTTTCAAGATAGAGGAGCAATAAAAATAGCTTTCCAGAGTGACAGCAGTATATGGGAAAATAAAAAAACCATATGCTTTGGTTTATGTTATGTTGTATAGAGTGAGCCTGCTATCAAATCCTTTAATCACAATAATATGTGTGCTTAATATTAATTCTGGATTCGGTACACAGCACTTAAGCCTTTATTAAATATATGTGAAATTCTTAAAAAGTAACTATACAGATCCAAAATGTATCAGTTTCAAAATAAAACTGATTGAAACTAACCTGACAAATGAGCACTTAGAATCAACAAGGTTACCAATTATTTTTTTGCCAGTGAGTGTCCATACAATATGTGAAAGCAATCAAAAATGTGTGAATTGAAGGATTAGCTTTTGTGAACTTTAGTTGTGGTTTGGATGAGTAATTTCCTTTGGATGTGGAAGGTGGTACTGACTTATTGACCACTGTGTTGTCATCAGTAATCTCAAAATACTGTCACATGTTGGGGCATCGCGTTGTAATTCTGCATCACATTTGTTCATTTCAGGCATTTAGTTATAAATAGGTGACACAAACATGGATAAAAGCTGCACTAAACAGGCCAGGACCTTTACCAGCATGCCTAGAGCTGGCCTTACCCCAGGCCGCCAGCCAGCCCCCAACTACCACAGTTAGGCTTCAGCCTGTAGAGGCCTAAATAGCTCATCCTAGTTCATACTCTACTTATTTTGCCTAAAATGCAGGAAATCAATTTAGTCGAAACCATAGACAAGTTAAAACTGTGAAGTCAAAATCTTTTGCACCAAAGTCAGAATTCAATGTCAGAATGATGCCATATATTTATATTTACTTGCTTAGTAAACGCTTTTATCCAAAGTGACTTACAAAAGAGGTAAACAATCTAGTAATTTTAGGCTAGGGCCTGTACATTCACCAAGTGTAATAGGACGGGTAAAAAAAGTTGATTGCCAAAAGTGAAATGATGTAATTACTCATACATTTACAATCATAGATTTCAATCACTAAAGCAATTAAACTAAGAGTATTAAATATTTCAGAGCAATATTTTTTTTCCTTCATCAATTTGACAGATATTCATGGAATGGATGGGTCTTCAATCACTTCTAAATTACATTGAGGGAGTCAGCAGTTTCAAAAGAGGTGGGCAGCTCCTTCCGCCAACTAGGAATCTACATACCAACAGAGTCTGGTTTGAGACTTGATGCGACGTAGAGGTGGTATCACCAGAAGCTGTTCCTGGGCAGATTTGAGTGGCAAGAAGGAGTATCGCACTTAACCAGTGTCTCCATGTATGCAGGTGCTAACCAATTGATTACTCTGTAGGAAAACATTAGGTATTTGAACTTAATGTGTGCTGCTACAGGGAGCCAATGTAATGACCCGAAGAGAGGAGTGACATGTGCCTGTCTCGACTGGTTAAATACAGAAAGCCCAGAAAATCAGAAATTAGACACAGAAATTTGCATTACATTCTCTTGTGCTTTTATCCAAACCACGAATATGAATGAATCATCATGCCAATATTTAAGGGGTTGAGCTAATGATGTAAAAGACAGCATTGTCCAAAATTATGTTTCTTGGTAAGTGGGAGAAGCATGCAAACATCTCAAAACAATACTTTATATTCAGCAAATGCAAAAAAATGTCTGGCAACGGAGAATATTATTCTCATACTTTGGCTTAATAAGACAAGTCCAACAAGGATAGTTTATAAAGAAGGAGAATTTATTTGAACTTCACAAAAAAAAAACAAAGAGGCAAAAAGGAGCAGAAAAGGCAACCCAGAGCAAACAAATCCCAATATGAAATACATGAACAGAAAACCAAGAACGAAAGCAAAATATCCACAAAACCAGAAGATTAAATGGAGACAATACTCGCAATTCTAAACTCCAATAACCCTCAAAGACACTCTGATTGAATCCATTTCTGTCACCAGAAGGTAAAGTCATCATGATGGTGGCACTGCTTCTTGAGGTTCAACTCATAGAAAAACAAGGAACACAAGCTGTAAAGCCAGTTTTAGAACAAACTGAAACAGTAACTATTAGTTGTTACAAGTGATATTGATGACAATCTGAATTGGTCAGCAGATGTTCAGAAAGATAGTGAAACTGATGCCAATGGCACTGTATGGCCGAACCGCTGTGATTCATTTGCATGAAGCCTCAACATGAAAAAAAGGCAAAATTATTGCAATCAAGTGTATGGACAAGAAATATATTATCCTTCTAAGCTCTGTTCACAATGCAGCAACTGTCAATGTTTGTTTCATGGGAAATGTAGAAATCCCTAAGCCTTGCCCTGTGGTAGTGCTCATGGTAAATGATTTGTGATCTATGTATTTTCATCTACAAATTTGGGTTTCTGATTTTGGCTTTATGATAGTGTTTTTATTTTTGACTTTCCAGTTATGAATCTTTTCTTGTATTTCTGGCTTACGTCTCATCTTATGGTTCTTTACTTTAAAATTTGTCTGCCACCTTTGAGGTGAAAGAACAATATCAAGAAACAAAGAGTAGTTGTTGGCTGTTGCGAAACACTTAGGACATTCTACTGAATGAAATAACATCATGCGGCTAAAAAATCATCAATATTCATGTGTGTGATGGAGACTTCAACCAAAATATACAATGTTAGCCTCCTAAGCACTGTTGACAATGTACGTGTCAAATGTGGAAATCTCTTAAGTTTTGCACTGCGGTAAACAATTTCTTTTGTATGTGTTTTTGTTTACTACTTTGGGTTTTTGATTTTGACTTCGCATTTATTTGACTTTCCAATTATAAATCTGTGCTTGTTTTTCTGGCTTATATCTCATCTTCTGGTCCTTTATTTAAATGTTTCTTTGTTATCATTGCAGTGCCAGAATGATGTCAAGACACAAAAGGTGGTTGCTGGATGGTGTGAAACAGATTTACATGTATTGCACAGCTGTAGAACACAGGGAAAAGAGGAGGTGTGAACAAGGCATTAGGAAGCAGTAATCCTTGTATTCCAACTTAAAGAACCTTTAAATTCTTCCAAAACTCTTTTTATGAGGTTTGCATTTCACAATTATGAATCTGCCTGCTCATTGAATTTTAGTGTCAGTTTCATAAAACTATATGTGAATCAAAACTTGCCTGTTTTACTCATCACTATTTAGAAGTAATACAGCTTATATTTTTTAAGGTTGAGATTTGTAAACTGGGTTGTTCCCCACCTTGTGTTAAAGTTTTATAACACACTGGTGAGGCCTCATCTGGAGTACTGTGTGCAGTTCTGGTCTCCAGGCTACCAAAAGAACAAAGCAATGCTGGAAAAAGCCCAGAGAAGAGCAACTAGGCTGATTCCAGGGCTACAGGGGATCAGTTATGAGAAAAGGTTAAAAGAGTTGAGCCTTTACAGTTTAAGAAAAAGAAGACTAGGAGGAGAAATGATTGAAGTGTTTAACATAATGAAATGAATTAGTATGGTGGATTGAGACTGTTACTTTAAAATGAGTTCATCAAGAACATTTGGGACACAGTTGGAAACTTGTTAAGGGTACATTTTCGCATAAACATTAGGAAGTTTTTCTTTTCATAGAGAGCCACAGGTCAGGTCAGGTTGGGGAGCAGCATGGACTGGTACAGCACATTGCCACACCAATCAAACAGCGAAACAGCTTGGGGACCCGGTTGGCAACCCCCCAGGCAGACATGCGGTCCAGCCCCACCATCTTTAAATGACCGTCTATCTACCTCAGCCAGGTGTTATGTGGGCATCCCCTTGGCCTGGCCCAGATGCTCAGGTACTCAACAATGAGGATGCTGCGAGCTGGATCACCTTTGGGGAATCACGCTACATGGCCATAGTGCTGTAACTGACACTCCCTCACAATGCAGGTAATGTGCCTCATTCAGGACTCTGTGTGCACCTGCTTGTTTGACACAAAGTCAAACCAGTGGTACCCAAGGATTCTTTGATGAGAAATAGGACCGAAGGAGGTCAGTCTTTGTCTCAGGTCACTGGATAAATTCCATGTCTCTTGTTCTTTTGTAGAGATATTGAGAGCTACTAACTTCATAGGAAGAGTCACCAGAGACATGAATGTCACTACCGAGGTAATTAAACCTATCGACGAGGTCAACATTCCCTTCTCAGACAGACAAACAAGAGGTCATTAAAATCCTGGATGTTGGTTTTTATCAGGACACTCACAGGCCCAGACACTCCGACTCCTCACTCAGTCTCTCGAGAGTCCCAATCAGAGCCTCCATTGACAAAGTCAAGATCCATGAATCTTTCTTCACCAACAGATGCTCCACAGCCGCTGGACCCCACGACCTTGCCCAACACCCAGTCCATGCAAGCAATGAACGGAGTAGGAGCAGAACACACCCCTGACGAACCCCAGAATCAACTGGGGAAAACACAGAGGTTTTGCCTCCACTCTGCACAATACTCACAGTACCAGTGTACAGGCCGGCCATGATATCCAGCAACCTTGAGGGGATCCCTTGAAGTCCCAGAATGTCCCACAGGGCATCTCGATCAACTGAGTCAAACACTTTACGAAAATTAATAAAGACTGCAAAGAAACTCTGTAGATATTCGTGTCTGCACTCGATGAGAACCCTCAGCGCCAGGATACGGTCGACCGAACCACCTGATATCCCTGATGAATTTGGTCGAGTGAAGTTTCAGCATGCCAAAAAGTCATCCGCAGCCCTTGACCTGTTGCAAAGTGAAGGAACACGGAGCCACTTTTACCACAGTTGCCAGACCAATGGGGTCCAACACAATCCTCAAAGCCAGCCCTGTCAGTGCCAGTGGTCTCAGTGGAGTCACCCATGACCAGAGCAGTGTCATTTCATGGGTGACCAAGTAGTGTAGTAGTCATTAGGACTTTAAGAACTTTCAAAACTCAACTTGATATTATTTTTGGAAGAATTAGGTGGATTATTCAAAATGTTCTAATGCCGCAAGGATAGGCTGTGTCCCCCTCTGATCCTTAGCTGAAGCAAACAGATTTAGTAAATGAATGAATGGATAATTGTTAGCTGAAATTCATTGAATTATTTCAGCCACATGCTTGCAGCTGACAACAACAGCAAGCAAACCTGCCATTGATTTCAATAATTTACACCTAAATACAAACTTTCTTTAAAGTTTAATCCAGCAGAGCCATTCTATTGCCAACAGTTCCTACTGCATTTATTTGAACCTTCTAAACCTCTCTGTGGAATCACTTGCAACACTGCCTGCAGCTCAGCAAATGTGTTCATTGTAGTCGCGGACAGCTGAAATATTTCAGAGGTAATTAGGTTAGCAAAGGCAGCGTATGTCAGAATCTTTATTTATATTGATTCCTTGAAGATAGCTGTCCATCATTTTAGCACTCGTCCACAGCTGGAAGGCACTTCTCTCACTCACAGAATAGTCTTTTCAGGTGAAAAGATTTCATTCAAGAACCAGCTTGTGTGTACGGTAGGTGACTTCACTTTTGTCAAAAGGCTTGTGGGTTCGCTTTAGCAGACAGGGAGAAATAATGTTTAATAGATCAATAGAAAACGAACTTTGCTGGCCTATAAATTTAACCTGTTTTTTTTTTTTTTTTTTTTTTTTAGTAAGAAACCCTGCTATTTTACCAGTTAATTGAAATGGGATATAGACACAAAAATACGTAACCTGTCTTACGGGAATGTAATAGGCAATCCGGCTAACTTTATACCGTGCTGTGTTGCAATGTGTTGACAGATATGAGGCAGAGTAGCAAATAAAAAAAAAACAATTTTGTAGCATTTGTTAGTGGAAAGCTTAAATTAGAGTTGAACAAAATACTGTTGAATTGTGACGATACTGGCCTGGAGTGCTTTACCACAGTGATGTGAAGTTCCTCCAGGGATTTGTTATTCCCCTTTCTTGGGGTATTTTCAGAGTATTTTCAGTGACTGTGTGCAGAGGGTACAGACCTATAAATACCTGGGAGTGCAGCTGGATGACAAATTGGACTGGACTGCCAATACTGATGCTCTGTGTAAGAAAGGTCAGATCCGACTATACTTTCTGAGAAGGTTGGCATCCTTCAACATCTGCAATAAGATGCTGCAGATGTTCTACCAGACGGTTGTGGCGAGTGCCCTCTTCTACGCGGTGGTGTGCTGGAGAGGCAGCATAAAGATGAAAGACGCCTCACGCCTGGACAAACTTGTTAAGAAGGCAGGCTCTATTGTAGGAGTAAAGTTGGACAGTTTAACATCTGTGGCAGAGTGACGGGCATTAAGCAAACTCCTGTCAATCATGAAGAATCCACTGCATCCACTGAACAGTGTCATCTCCAGGCAGAGGAGTAGCTTCAGTGACAGACTTTTGTCACTGTCTTGCTCCACTGACAGACTGAGGAGATCGTTTCTCCCCCACACTATGCGACTCTTCAATTCCACCCGGGGGAGTAAATGCTAACATTACTCAAAGTTATTTTCTGCTTTTTTATTTTTTCATTTTTATTACTATTTAATTTAATATTGTTTTTTGTATCAGTATACTGCTGCTGGATTATGTGAATTTCCCCTTGGGATTAATAAAGTATCTATCTATCTATCTGTCTATTTAAACCTAACCATTCCCCAGTTTTTACAAATATATTGATAAAATTTTCATTTAATTGTAAAGTAGCTTCTGTAGAAATAAAATAACTATTTATATGTTTTGTAGCTTCACTTCTGAATTATATGAGGTTAAGTCAATAATTATTTGTGCTTTTGTGATAGTTTTGTTTGGGTTGGTTCGACAGCTTGTATCAGGCACATGAGGACACATAGTGTGTCTGTGGTCACAGTGGTAAAGTTCCAAATTTGATCAGTCAGTTTGTCTTGTTGACTTCTAGCCGTTAACATGGCCACTTTACTCACCATCTTCACTAAGAGAGAGCAGTGAGCAGTGATCTTTTTTTATAGGCTGGAGGTGTACCAGGAGCTGAAATCCTCATTTGTTCATCAGAATCAAGGAAAAGACATACTCACTGCTGACTTTGGTAGAGGATACAATACAATATAATACAATTTATTTTTGTATAGCCCAGAATCACACAAGAAGTGCCACAATGGGCTTTAACAGGCCCTGCCTCTTGACAGCCCCCCAGCTTTGACTCCCTAAGAAGACAAGGAAAAACTCTCAAAACAAACCCTTGTAGGGAAAAAATGGAAGAAACCTTGGGAAAGGCAGTTCAAAGACAGACCCCTTACTAGGTAGGCTGGGCGTGCAGTGGGTATCAAAAAAGTAGGGGGTCAATACATTACAATATACAGAAAAGAACAATCCTGAATACAGCATAAAAATAAAAAAATTACAAATACAGAGCAGAATTTAACAGTAGATAATATTCCATAATATGATTTGAATTTGTTTAGAGTCCTGGAGATCTCGGCCATCAAGCTGCCGCCCCCAATTGGCCATTCCACAGCTGAAACAGTGCTGGGCCAGCCAATCCAATCTTTTCCATGATTCCTGCGATCCTCCATCAGGGATGACTTTACCATAAGCAGGCAAAACAGCTTGACGGGTTGGCCGTGGAACCAAGTGCCACATTTGAGTACCAAGAAGAGAAACAGAATAGGTGAGGGTTAGTAACAAATTCTAATGATCATGTTACTTATGTTTTGGTGCTAATGACTAAGAACAGAGATGCACAGCTAATCAGCAGCTCTAGTCAGGGTGTGCTAAACTGAAGTAGCGAGTCTTCAGCTGGGATTTAAAACCTGAGACCGAAGGGGCATCTCTTATAGAAGCAGGCAGACCATTCCACAGTTTAGGGGACCTGTAACTAAAAGCACAACTCCCCAGTGTTATTTTATTAATCCTTGGAATCATAAGCAGACCGGCATCTTGAGATCTTAATGTGCGCTCTGGTTTGTCAGTCATGATAAGTTAAGATAAGTAAGCCAAACCTTTGCCATTTAAGACTTTATATGTTAAAAGGAGGATTTTGAAATCAGCCCTAAACTTAACCGGAGTTATGTGTTCGTATTTTCTTGTTCTTGTAATAATTCTTGCAGCAGCATTTTGGATTAACTGGAGGCTGTATAAAGAACAGTTTGAACATCTAGTGAACACATCATTGCAGTAGTCAATCCTACTAGAAATAAATGCATGAATTAATTTTTCAGAATCCTGCTTATTTAGAAGGCGCCTTAACTTCCCAACATTTTTAAGAAGTGAGAAACATGATTTGGACAACTTTGTAATATGCACTTTAAATGACATACTAGAGCCAAAGATAAATCCTAGATTGCTGGCTGATTCAGTAAAATTAATGGTGATTCCAACTGAGTTAGATGATGATAGAAAATTGTTATGATCAGCGTCATTCCCTCAAACAATTAACATCTCTGTTTTATTGGTGTTTATAGACAAGTAGTTCTCATCCATCCACTCCTTTAATTCACTAACACAACTAATTGAAGACAACATCGGAGAAACTTCATTTGATCTAAATGAAAAGTATAACTGGGTGTCATCTGCGTATGAGTGAAAATTAACATTATGTTTCCTAATGATAGATTCCAGTGGAAGCATGTAAATTGAAAATAGTAAAGGTCCCAGTACTGAGCCCTGCGGGACACCATATTGAACTTCTCTGTATAATGATGGAGTACTGTCAGCACATTTCTGTACATATTGGAATCAATTTGATAAATAAGAACTAAACCATGCAAGCACGGTGCCTGTAAGGTCAACATCATTTTCTAGCCTGTGCAGTCAAATAGAATGGTCAATGGTGTCAAATGCTGCACTTAAGTCTAACAACATAATTACATCAGAGGATATCAGAATGTCTTTTACAACCTGTGTTAGTGCCGTTTCTATACTATGACCAGTGTGGAAACCAGACTGGAATTTCTCAAATAAATTGTAATGTGTAAGGTGTGACTGAAGCTGATTGGCGATTACTTTTTCTAGTATTTTAGAGAGAAAGGGTAAATTTGAAATAGGCCTATAATTATTTAGTATGTGTGGGTCTAGGTCTGACTTTTTAAGCCATGGTTTAATGACTGACACTTTTAGTGCATCAGGTATTGTGCCATGCAATAAGGAACTATTGATAATGCTTAGAATAGGCACTGCAAGAACATCCATTGAACTTTTTACTAGTTTTGTTGGCACTGGATCTAGGGAACAAGTAGTGGGCTTCATTTTAGAAATTAAAGTTAAGACTTCCTGCTCTGTTACAGAATTAACATTACTAAAGTGCTGAATGCAATGTGAGACAGGGTCTGCTAAGCTAGTATGCAGTTTGTACAATGATGCCGAGATCTGGGATCTTATATTTTTTATTTTCTCATCGAAGAAGTTCATAAAGTCTGTACTGCTAATATCTGTTGGTATTTTGCACTGTAGATCAGGTCTGTAATCCTGTTCATGCTTAACATTTGTCTGGCCATTTTTCTAACTTTTCAATCTGTTTTTATTTACTCTGCTGTGATAAAATACTGTCACCATATTGGACAGAAAGCCTTCTTTGGATTTTGGCCCCTGGTACACCTTCAGCCATGTAGAGGAAGCTGATTTTATTATGTGCTACCCTTCTAAGATGGGTTGAAATCTAAGTAATAAACATAGACCTCATTGTTAACATTTAGATTGTGTCTCTGCCATATTTCATTTGGTATGGTATTCATAAAAGCAGTGTTAATGATGTGCCATCTGTTGGAATGAAAAAATGCAATGCTTTTATTACTAAAAATGTTTGTGATGTGCCATCTTTTGGAAAGACAGAGACATAACAAACTGATTGGCACACCACACAGACACATCCTTTTATTAAGGTAATTTTTATGTGCTTTAAAGTGTTAAAATATTATAGACATTTTTCTCCTTGAAGTTTAAACTGTATGTTAAAGTTCTCAAGGTGTTTTGTTTCACTTGAACTTTTTATCTCAGTAAAAGTGGCTTGTCTAACTAGAAAGAGAAAGTGCAAGTAGAGACTGCAAACTAAAGGCAAAACTATCAAAAATGAAACTTACCACTGCAAAAGTATGGTCTGCCAAGAATAAAGGACCACACCTTAAATGATAAGCTAAAACTTTTTGGGCATTCCACTTTCGACATGTGTAAAAACAAAGCTGTTAAACCATTGGATATCTTTATGTATGCACACCTCGTAAAAAGTATTAACTGGCAAAATTCGACAAAACATTTTTCTCAGCGAATATGCTATATTCACCATGTTTGCTGAATATTTTCCTGGAAACTCACACTGCGGCCAGCTTAGGTGAACATTTTTTCCACAGCACCCAGTGATGCTTTGTGATGCCAGCATGACATCACAGAGCTGTAGCAGCTGGTTTCACTATAATATCATTGTGGAGCTGCTTCAGGCATGTGTGATGTCACCACCCGATCAGTATTACAGCCTTTCACCCTGCATTTGTTAAAAAAAAAAAAAAACACTTCCAGTATTTTCATTTGAGGGGTACAGTAGCTGACAATATTAAGAATATTATGAGTACAGCCTCTGGACATATAGCACTGATCTCTGTGCTGCCCTGCAGCACTGCATGCAAATTACCCATGAGCCTAACTTCAATCACAAAACAAGCCTTATAGTTGCTCTCCATCCCCCACAACAAAGAAGATAAGAGTGCAAAGGATCTGCATAGAGATCTGAAACAAAAACATCTTTTGAGCAACACTCGATGCCAGAATTTCAAACAATGAAACAACAGAACAGCTCCATTGCATAGCTAGTGTGTTCCCCAAGATTGGAAATTTGTGATTGTAATGATATACATATATACATGTATTATAAATACAAGAACACAAAGACGGAAAAAGGTTTAGGGAATCCACCCCATATAATGTAATGCAAGCGACGCAAGAGATTGTGTCCAAAAACGAGACTGAGACAGAAGGATAGAGGTTGGGCGTTTGTAGGCGGTGGAGAGGAAGAGGCGGGTCCAGGAGAGAAGAGGTGGAAGTGAGGTCAGGAGGAGGGCGTTGTCTAGAGAGGAATGAGGAAGCTGTTTAGGGCTTAGGTCTTCTAGTCATCTACTCATCCTCTTCTAGAGTAAACAGGAGAGGCGTTATTGCACAAGGTCAGCCCTGACTCATTGTTTCATGCGTGGTTAAACCCTTTGACTGCCTCCCAAGTGCATGTGTGCGACAGTATATACTGTATCTAATTATGGGAACACGTAAATCACACATTGGATCTTGATGAATGAAACATGGAAAATCTTTACTGAGTGTGTAATTCGTTGAGAATAAAATAATGTAACAATGGTGAATGGAAACCAAAATCACCAAGCCATTAAATGCTGGATTCAACATCACATTGAAAATCAAAGTCAAAAATTTAAACCGCGGGCTGATCCAACTTGTGTGAATTTCACTTGGATTCAGGTCTTGGGAACATGCAGGCCAGTCAATGGCATCAATGCCTTTGGCATCCAGGAACAGACTTCACACTTGCCACATGAGGCAGGGCATTGTCCAGCACCAGGAGGAACCCAGGGCCTACTGCACCAGTGTAAGGTCTGACAATGGCTCTTGGTAACGAATAGCATTCAGGATATTGTTGCCTAGCATGTGGAGGTTGTAGAAAAGAATATTCTTAAAATTGATGATTTGCATATATTCAAAGAGGTCATAAGCATATATGAAAATAAGCAATATATCCTAATGCACGCTAGTACAGTAAGGGTTAAACCATCAAAAGTCCTCACCTGCATATTTTATTATTCTTCTCTTTTCAGCTGCAAACCACCAATATCTTGTTGCTAAGCTTAAAAACTTTAGTCAAGACACTGTGTACAGTGATCCCTCGCTATATCACCTTCAACTTTCGCGGCTTCACTCTATCGCGATTTTTTCTCATACACACTTACGTCACTACGCATGTGCTTTCTGAAAACTTTTATCTAAGCCCCACGATGGCTCATAAACGTGCTGCTTCCTCTAAGCCTTCTGACAATAAAACTAAGTGCCGGAGGAAGATGCTTGCTATCCAGGAGAAGGTGAAACTCTTGGATATGATCAAAGATGGCATTACCCTACAAAAGCCTCCTCACGCATATGAAAAGACAGCGCCAGCAACTGCCTATCAAGATGTTCTTCAGCTGCGCACCCAGATACCCACTGCCTACTCTTAGTACTCCTTCAGCGGAAGAAGACAACGAAGCACCTGATGAATATACTGCACCACCTGAAGACTCTCCTACTGAGGTTGTGCCTTCATAGGTTAGTGGTTGTGTGTAAGAACTGTGTGTGTGTGTGTAATTAAATGTACAGTACAATAATCTACTATATAAAAGCGGTCGGGATTGCAAAGCGTAGCGGAATGCCGCTTATCACAGACTTACTACTTGCGGCTTGCGGTACGAAGCGAAGAGAGTTCTGCTGCTCCCATCGTCCCCTTGCTTTTGTGCGCGATGCGCTGGAAAAATAGACAAAATTATGTCTCTGGAAATAATTAATGTTGATGGAGTACAAACGCCTCACCGCGTAGTAAATATCAGGGGAGATGGTGCTGGCTTATTCTCATCTATAGCTTATTTAGTGCATGAAACTCCGTCTTTAGCGGTACAGATTCGGGCTGACATTGTACGACTTTGGACAGGCACTCGAGGGGATAAAAAAACTTAGGTTTTCGGGAGATGTTATGAATGGGCACTTTAATGTTCTCATTCCCTACACTTACATGCCTGATGTACACATGGAGCGCACACAAATTGAGGATAAAAGTCGGTCGCCTTAAAAGGCGGGTGAACCTAGTAATAATATATTTGTAACGTCTAATATGTCTTATTTTCTCTTATTTTGTCTAATATATTGGGTAATACGAGTGTAATGGTGACTAAAGTGTGTTATTTCATGTCTAGAGGGCTCTAATAATGTTAAAAAACGTATTTAGAAGGTCGTAAACAGGTTTTCTATACTCTAACTGCAAAAATATTCGATTTATAAATAAAGAATCCTACTTCGCGAAAATTCATTTATCACGGTAGAGTCTGGAATGGATTAACCATGATAAACGAGGGTTCACTGTACTGTACTTTGAGAGGGTTAAGCAGACCATTGTTTTATAAAGGCAGCTGCTCAAAACTTCAACCTTGAGAGATGCTTGGACGTCAAGTAATGTTTATTTGAACAGCATGGTGTCTCATATGTGGGTCCTCCTGGTTTCAACTTAAGATGTGTTCTTGATCAATGAATATGTTTTGAACACCTGCACAGGGTATGAAGCAATGATGGTAGTTTCAGTCAAACGATGGACATTATGTAATGGTGGGTTTGGACATTAGGTAATGATGGGAAGAACCAAAATGAGGACAGCATTTTCCATAAGTGATAAGAATTGTAATAAATGTAAGCTTGCTGAATTTGCTAATTGCTCATCTCACTTGATTTGAGTCCGTGTATGCATCACGCAATAAATCTTGCTTCTGCTATCTTCCTGAAACTCCATGTGCCTTATTTGAGCCGTGCATTTCTGCCACAACAAGGTCTGTATGATCCTGTATGTTTCCCAGGCCATCACTGACCCGCCGCCATACCGGTCATGCTGGATGATTTTTCTGGCTGAATAACATTCACCACGGCTTCTCCAGACTGTTTCACATCTGTCACATGTGCTCAGTGAGAACCTGCTCTCATCTGTGAAGAGAATGGTGCTGCCAATCAAATGCCAATCGAGCTACATAATGGGCTGTGAGCAAAGGTCCTACTAGAAGACATCAGTGGCCCTAATGCCAACCTCATGGAGTCTGTTCCTGACACTTTGGTCAGAAACATGCACACCAGTGCTAGCTGGAGACCATTTTGTAGGGCTGTGGCAGTGCTCCTCCTGTTTCTTGCTACCAGATACCAGTCCTTTTGCTTAGTTGATGCCCTTCTATGGCCCTGTCCAGCTCCCATCGTGTAACAGCCTGTCTCCTGTTATCTCCTCCATGCTCTTGAGACTGTGCTGGGAGACACATCAAACCTTCTTGCAATGGCACCTATGGATGTGTCATCCTGGAGGAGCTGGATTACCAGGGCAACCTGAATTGGCTGCAGGTTACCAGTAGTAATAAGGACACAAGAAAAATGCAATTCAAGAAGAATCAAACAAGAAAGACAAGGAGAGAGCAACTGTCTGTGGTCATCACCTGCAAAATCATTCCCTTTTTGGCAGTTGTCTTGCTGTTGCCTCTCCAGTGCACCTAATGTCCCGTTTATGCTTCTTAATTGGACATATTGAAATCCATGAAGCTTTTATGACTTGGTGTTATGCTGTGATGATTAAGTGATCCCTTTATATACATGGCCATTTGTTGTGTTTTGTTCGTGATTATTGTTCCATTTGAACCTTTCTTTGTTTGAGGCACGTTGGTGCAATGGTTAGCACTGCTGCCTTATAGCTCAGATCACATTTTTGTCCACAAAAATCAGTCCAATACAGTTGGCAGACATTCATTCCCCTTGTGATCAGAGACACTTAAATCACCATTGCACCATTATAAGTCATTCAAAACTAGTTATGTTTCTCCTCCCCCGTTGACTTATACAATATATTTCATTGAGCTTGATGACATTCACAAACATTTCCTTGATTTTGCCAAACTCATGGTGAAGCAGACTCTGCAGGGTTCTTTCATCACTACTCATGAACATATATATATGGTCTGTTAAAATGGCATTGGACAGAGAGAAGTCACAAGTGTCTCACCTTTGCCCTGACAAGCTTTTAAAAGTCAACTATTCCAAGTGAAACTGTGAAAAGGGAAAATGTACATTAGAAGATTCAAGCCATGCAGAAATGCAGGAGGAGAGCCTCACCAAATGCTGAGGTACGTTGTGTGTGTCAGACTGAGCCATCTGTGACTTCTTCTTTCAGCTGCTTCTGTTAGGGGTTGCCACAGCGGATCATCTTCCTCCATATCTTTCTGTCCTCTGCATCTTGTTCTGTTACACCCATCACCTGCATGTCCTCTCTCACCACATCCATAAACGTTTGCTTAGGCCTTCCTCTTTTTCTCTTCTTTGGCAGCTCTATCCTTAGCATCCTTCTCCCAATATACTTGGCATGTCTCCGCTGCACATGTCCAAAGCAATACAATCTCGCCTCTCTAACTTTGTCTCCCAACCATCCAACTTGAGCTCACCCTCTAATGCATTAATTTCTAATCCTATCCATCCTTGTCACATCCAATGCAAATCTTAGCATCTTTAACTCTGCTACCTCCAGCTCTGTCTCCTGCTTTCTGGTCAGTGCCACCGTCTCCAACCCATATAACATAGCTGGTCTCACTACCGTCCTGTAGACCTTCCCTTTCACTCTTTCTGCTACCCATCTGTCACAAATCACTCCTGACACTCTTCTCCACCCATTCCACCCTGCCTGCACTCTCTTTTTCACCTCTCTTCCACAATCCCCATTACTCTGTACTATTGATCCCAAGTAGTTAAACTCATCCACCTTCGCCAACTCTACTCCTTGCATCATCCTCACCATTCCACTGACCTCCCTCTCATTCACACACATGTATTCTGTCTTGTTCCTACTGACCTTTATTCCTCTCCTCTCCAGAGGATATCTCCACCTCTCCAGGGTCTCCTCAACCTGCTCCCTACACTCACTACAGATCACAATGTCATCAGCAAACATCATAGTCCACGGGGACTCCTGTCTAATCTCGTCTGTCAACCTGTCCATCACATTTGCAAATAAGAAAGGCCTCAGAGCCGATCCATGATGTAATCCCTCCTTCACGTTGAATGCATCTGTCACTCCTACTGCAGACCTCACCAATGTCACACTTACTCGTACATATCCTGTACAACTCTTACATACTTCTCTGCCACTCCCGACTTCCTCATACAATACCACAACTCCCCTTGAGGCACCCTGTCATATGCTTTCTCCAGGTCCACAAAGATGCAGTGCAACTCCTTCTGGCCTTCTCTATACTTCTCCATCAACACCATCAGAGCAAACATCGATCTGTGGTGCTCTTTCTTGGCATGAAAACATACTGCTGCTCACAAATCATCACCTCACTTCTTAACCTAGCTTCCACTACTCTGTCCCATAACTTCATGGTGTGGTACCTCCTTGTCTCCTCTGTTCCCTTCACCAACATGTTCATTGAAATCTGCTCCAATCACCGCTTTCTGTCCCTTGGGTATACTGTTCATCACTCCATCCAACTCACTCCAAAAATTTTCTTTCTCATCTCATTTTTTTCTCAACTCAGGCCCCTTCTTCAGGCAAGATGTAATCAACGGTTTTCCAATGCTGTATCTGTCTTGGTGTTTATAGAAACACAAGCAATTCCACTTTCTGTATTCCATCTTGTCTGAAGAAGGGGCCTGAGTTGCCTCGAAAGCTTGCATATTGTAATCATTTTAGTAAGCTAATGAAAGGTGTCATTTTGCTTGACATCTCACTAGAGACGTCCTCTAATAGAGAAGTGTGGCCCAGTAGCAGTCAGTTCATGGTGATCCCTGATCCATAGTGCCAGTGGTGAATGTATTTCAGCTGCGACCTGCATCTCCTTTCAGGCCAGGTGAGTGCATGGGTAAAAGAGCAAGAGTTGGGATGGAGGACATACTTTATTGTGTGGATCTACTTAACAAAGAATCTGGGTGTGCTGGATTATATGTTTTAGGATAGGGTTACCCCATAACCTTCCTACCATAGGACAACCCATAAGAAGCTGCTTTCTGCTCTTCATTGGTGCCAACGAAGAGTGGTGCTGCCATGTTTATTCCTATACAACAATAAGAGAAATTGACTGATCAAGGTTTAAAACTTTACCACTGTGACCACAGACACACCATACTTACACATGTATTTGATAAAAGCCAACCCGAGCAAAACTATCACAAAAGTACGGAAAATTTGTGACGTAATGCTTTAATGGCATCAATGCCTTTGTTATCCAGGAACTGCCAACACATATTAATCTGCACCAATATAAGGCCTGACAATGGCAAGAATATGACAGTTAAGATTTTCTATACATTATCCTGCTTTCAAATGCTATCTTTTCTGACAGATTTTCTTTAATTTAAAAAAATTGTTTCAATTGTATTTAAGGCAACTCCTACCTTGAAATCAAAATCAAAACTTACCTGACAACTCCACATGCAATGTTTACAAGCATTTTGAATAAAAGTGCTAAGAGGCCTGAAATAGGAGCAAATTATGGCGTGAAAGAAAACAAAGCTAGAGGCAGTAAATTTGCCAACATTTTGTAACCCATTGACAGGAATTATAAAAAATGAAAGGTGGAGTTCTTGGAGGCAAAAGAAGGCAAACGCATGTGTTACTGTAATAAAAAATGAATGTGCATCTCAGATTTAGAGGAGCGATTCACATGTTCAATAAGGTAAAGACTCAGGGGGCTAAATGACCACAAAGACTGCAACTCAAATTCAAAAAGTCTAAGCATTTCCATGGCAAGAGAGTTCACATCGCACAGATCTTTTATTAGTATTCTTCAGCGCATGCTATCTTTTTACAATAGAAATCTTATCCAAACCACATTTCTATCTTTGATGTCTGATGCTTTAAGTTCAGTGACAAAAAACTGAAGACAACAGAGCAAAATAAAGGCAAAGTGACCTGTATAATTTACAAAACACACTTGTTATATGGCATAGTGTATGAAACCCTGGACAAATTTGTTTGGTGCACCTCCGTGAATAAAGAAGAACCAACAATTGTCTCTGAAATAACTGATAAAAGTAATTGGCACCCATCATCATTTATTTCATCTTTAACAAAAAACAAACTTTGCTTTAGAGTTTTGATTCAACAGAATATTTTAAATAATTAAAACATTAGAACAATCTAGACAAGAACAGGCCATTTTGCCAAACAAAGCTCCCCAGTCCTATCCATTTAATTCTTCATATTCTTAATTCTAATAACATTAAGTCGAGTTTTAAAGGTCCCTAAAGTCCTGCTGTCTGCCACACTACTTGGTCACATATTCCATGTGTCTGAGGTTATCTTTGTAAAGAAATGTTCCTAATTGGTTGTGTGAAATTTACCCTTTGCAAGTTTCCAACTGTGTTCTTGATGAAGCCACTTAAAAGTAACAGTCTCAAGCCACCAATTGAATTCCCTTCGTCATTTTAAACACTTTAATCATGTCTCCTCTTATTTGCTTAAACTGTAAAGACTCAGCTCTTCTAATCTTTCTTCATAACTCATCTTCTGCAGTCCTGGAATCAGCCTAGTCGCTCTTCTCTGGACCTTTTCTTGTGCTGCTATGTCCTTTTTGTAGCCTGGAGACCAAAACTGTACACAGGACTCCAGATGAGGCCTCACCAGTGTGTTATGAAGCTTGAGCAGAACCTCCTTGGACTTGTACTCCATAGGTCAAAGCACTTATATAACCTGACATTCTGTTAACCTTCTTAATGGCTTCTGAACACTGTCTGGAAGTTGACAGCGTAGAGTCCACAATGACTCCTAAATCCTTCTCATAAGGTGTAGTCTCGATTTTCAGACATTGTTGAAGTTTAAATCAAGAATCAATGTGCCTTGTTATTGGTTTCAGAAATACTGATTATTAAAAGGAGTGGCTTGGACAGGCACTATTATTTTACAGGCTGCTGGTTTTGTTTTTAATGTGGCCTACTTGCTTTTCACTTGCCTTATTCTCTATGAACCAAGGACTCTGTTTTTAAGAAAACTGAGGAAACAAGCTTTTGTTTTGGATCATGGTGGCTCTGATGGGACTTTTGATTCAACAACAACAACATTTATTTATATAGCACATTTTCATACAAAAAAATGTAGCTCAAAGTGCTTTACAAAATGAAGAACAGAAAAATACAAGACACAATAAAAAATAAACATAAGTCAACATTAATTAACATAGAATAAGTAAGGTCCGATGGCCAGGGTGGACAGAAAAAACAAAAAAAAACTCCAGAGGCTGGAGAAAAAAAAAAAAAATCTGTAGGGATTCCAGACCAAGAGACCGCCCAGTCCCCTCTGGGCAATCTACCTAACATAAATCAAAAAGTCCTCTTTGTATTTAGAGTTTTCATGGAAGGACTTGATGATGATGGTCACGTAGACTTCTAGCTTTCAGTCCATCAATGTTGGAGCTTCATAAAGCTTTCAGTAGGTGGTGGTGGCACAGGCCGCCACCACAAAGAAACCGGAAAAAGAAACAGAAGATAGAGTAGGGGTCAGTACGGATTTTGGAGCCACTATGAATAGTTATTATGATGAATTGAACATACAGAGAATCAGGATTAAGTTAAAGTGAAGTTATAAAAAGGCCATGTTAAAGTAATGTGTTTTCAGCAGTGTTTTAAAGTGCTCCACTGTATTTGCCGGGCGAATTCCTATTGGCAGGCTATTCCAGATTTTAGGTGCATAACAGCAGAAGGCCGCCTCACCACTTCTTTTAAGTTTAGCTTTTGGAATTATAAGGAGACACTCATTTGAGGATCTAAGGTTACGATTTGGAATATAACGTGTCAGACATTCCGATATATAAGAAGGGGCGAGATTATTTAAGGCTTTATAAACTATAAGCAATATTTTAAAGTCAATCCTGAATGACACAGACAACCAGTGTAGTGACATCAAAACTGGAGAAATGTGCTCGGATTTTCTTTTCCTAGTTAGGATTCTAGCAGCTGCATTCTGCACTCGTTGCAAGTGATTTATGTCTTTTTTGGGTAGTCCTGAGAGGAGTGCGTTACAGTAATCTAGTCTACTGAAAACAAAAGCGTGAATTAATTTCTCAGCATCTTTCAATGATATAAGAGGTCTAACTTTTGCTGTGTTTCTTAAGTGAAAAAATGCTGTCCTAGTGGTCTGATGAATATGCGATTTAAAATTCAGATTACAGTCAACAGTTACCCATAAGTTTTTTATTTCCGTCTTAACTTTTAATCCTAATGCATCAAGTTTATTTCTGATAACCTCATTGAATCCATTTTTGCCAATTACTAAAATTTCAGTTTTCTCTTTATTTAGTTTGAGAAAATTATTATTCATCCATTCAGATTCACCAAAGTTTATCATGAATCAGTTTCTGTGTTAATGCCTGGTGATCAATTCACATCATCATCACTGTTGCTTGATTCAAGCAATGGTTCAGTTTCAGTTTGTTCTAAAACTGTATTTTTGGTTGCTTATTTGCCATCGTGTTTTTAGTTGGACGAATACTGATGAATTACCCTAGAGTGATAAAATGAATAATTCACTTCTTTGGAGCATAATGTTATTTCATATAATAAATGGCAGCATAAATGTGCAACTAGAGATGGGAAATACTCTGGACAACTGCTACAGCACTACCTCAGGTGCTTACCATGCTATTTCTTAGGTCCCTTTGGGAAAATCTGACTATGCTGTGATACTTCTTGTCCCCTCATATACAAATAAACTAGAATCAACTCAACCAGAAATAAAACTAGTGCACAAGTGGACTAGTGAGGCTTTTGGAGAGAGTAGAAGATGGCTTGAGCTGAACTGTCCGGGAAGTATTCAGAGAAGCCTCCACTGGGTTAGATGAGTATACAAACAAAGGGTTAAGTCTTAAATTCAGTAAGTTTCTGCCAGGAAAACTGTATTCCAACAAATACAATTCAGATATAATAGTATCAAAGCATGATTTTCCAAAGACCTCAAACAGTTACAAACAGCTAAAGAGGAAGCTTGCAAAGGTGGACATAAGGCTGTTTACAAAGAAGACAAATTACAGTTAGACACGTTCAGTTAAGGATGCCAAAAGAAGATACCTGATGAAAGCTAGAAATAAATTTCTCCACCAATGGCTTCCCTATTCAGAATGCCGATTACTGTGATTACTGGTTACAAATCTAATCCCACCCTGACTGTAGACTAATCCTTCTCACCCTGATCAGTTGAACAGTTATCGTTGCACGTTTGTGAAGTACTTCTCCACCCCTCAAGTCACTGGGCCATCTGACTTATCTCCCTTATTCTCCAGCTTTACCTTCTCCCTCTGCAACTCTTAGCATAAGGTCTGTTTACCCATTCAGAAACAGAAAGGCCATAAAGCTCCTGGTCTAGACAACGTTTCTCTGTCCACACTAAGACACTGTGCTGATTGGTCTCTACATGTTTCAAAGAATCCACATAGTTTCAGAAAAAAAAAAAGATTTGAGTCAAGCTAATGAATTGCATATACATACTTGCACATATGTATACAAGCAAAGAACGCCAACTGTTTTTTCTTGCTTTTGCATACGTTGCTGGGTTTGCAGTGTCTGTGCATTGCAGTGTTTCCACATAACAGCCTGCATCAACTGGAAGTGTGTTGAGCTGTTTACACACAGCTCACTCCATCCACAATATGCCTTCTGGTGTCTTCTCCTTTCCTCACATCAAATTGGAGCTGGCTGTGTACTTCATAAACTGATAGCTATTTTGCTCTCATTTTGTTGCTGGTTGCGTTCTTTTGTATTACAAATGTGCAAGTAGCACACTACATGTAGAGAGCACAGCAGTGGTAGGTGACTTTTTCACATTTCCACAGACACTGCATACCTGACAATGTATAGAAATGAAAGAATAAACAGATTGGATTCTTCGTTTATGTACATATTTGCCATAACACCATGTGTGCATGTGATTTACTATATATGTCAGAATTTCAGTCTAGCTGTACTCAAATAATTTTTCATTCATGACCCAGTACCATGTTGCATCGGTCCTTCTGCATTCACAAAGAAATTCCACTGTTCATCCACACATTTGCATGCATTGGGTTCTGCCATGTCTATGAAAACTCCGAAAGCAACCTGAATCAGCTGCAGCTTGCTCCGTCCACAATGTGCCATTTTGTGTGTTCTCCTTTCCCCATGTCAGATCTATGCTGGTGATGTGCTTTGTATTCCAAATTCTGTAAAAATACTGTATTACAGTGCAATTTCAGGTGAGTTTCTATACTGTTTTAAAGATTAATAAAATAAATTAAGCGCTGATAACTTTCAGATTAGCCTATTGTTATTTTATTGCATGTGCTGAAAAAAATTATTATAAATGATAATTTTTCTGTGATTAATGTTTAGTCCTCTGGAGGAAAGAGAGACAGCAGTTCACATTTTAATAGTTAATAGCAGCATTCAGTAACTTCGATAAAAGCAGCTAGATTGGATTTTTCAAAGTGAAAAGAATATGCAAATGTGGTCAAGTCTGAGCCAGAGGAGAGAGACAGAACTTCACACCCAAGTACTAACATTCACTGGTGTCACTTGTGGTAGGAATAAGGGGGGCTTTTGTGTAAAAAAGCATTGAACCATATCATCAGTCATGCTTTCTGAACAGAATTAATTACTAAATATCAAAAAGGGTCAGGAGTGTGACCATGCACACAGATGAAATAATTAAAGATTTAAAAACACAATGCCAACTGGCATCCACAATGATACTTCAAGTGTTAAAACACTGTAAACATTTGTTGTAAAACATAGAGGCATATCTGCGTTTCAATTAATTTACACCATCTCTGTAATGTTCTAACACTACAATTTCAAAACTCATCTGCAAACACTTAATAACCACCATATGAATGATGAGCTGATCAAACAGAGGGCTTCATCAGACTGAGACCCCTTCACCGTCTGCTAGGAATTAACATGTTCCCTATAGATTTCTTTGGGAGGGCTTTTCTTTCCACATTCCAAAGACATATCCATCAGGTTATTTGGCCGCTCGAGATGGCATGTGAGGAACTGTGCCCTGCAATGCACTGGCACCTCATCCAAAGTAGCCTCCTACCTTTCATCCAATGCTACTAAAATGGGATTCGGATTTCTGTAATCCAAAAACTGGATTAAACTGGTTTAGCAAAAGGAATATATAGAAGGAGAAGAATGTAGAAAACGGGACAGCGATTTATGCAAGAATTGAATGAAGACTAATGGCTCCACTTTTATAATTATCCAACAGATGGTGCTAGTAGAATGAAGCATGTTTAAACTCTTCCTATGAATTATTACAGTTTGAACATTGCTTAGTTTTCTGAATGAACAGATGTTTAAATGTTTCTGTTGAAATGAAGATTATAATTACATTTGTGACTGCAGAAGAAGTCTCCCTCAATGAAACTCATCAATAAATTCAGGTTGTTAATAGTGATAAATGTTCTGATTTGAGCCGTATGTGTGGCCAGAAACTGTAGAGAATATGAATGACTAAAAGCAGATTTATGTGGCAAACACTGAACTCAGAGACCTGTGTTGGCAAGTGACTTGGAATGATTGCCTTATTTCATAAAAACGATGCATTTTAAGATCACAGAGTCAGTGAAGGCCACAAAAGTGACTGTTCAGATGTTTCCATCACAGTTTTTATTCACAGGTTAAACAAAACAAACACTGACAATTCCATACGCAAATAACAGTTTGTGTTCTTCACCTTCCAAAAATGTGTTATGTTCTAATAACATACTAGGTTGAGTTTTACTGAATATCTAAAAGTTGAAATTAAATCTCTTACACTGATTTAAATGCATGGTTGTAAGTGAATGTTTCTTAATAATATTGCTACAAATTAAGACAGGTAACATCATCTAAAGTTCAAGCCTATGCTTATTTTCATGTAAATAACTTCATGTGTCCTCAGAGCTGTAAAAGTAAATGCAATACCAAAAAACAGGCACCAACATACAAAATAAAAAAATACACACTTTGAAAGAAACATGTATGTGTGCGTGTTATATATGTGTGTTATATTTTTGTGTGCATGTGCATGTGTGGTACATAATTAGATATATGTATGTTTCATTCTAATTGTGTATTTATATATATATATATTGTCACACATGTACGTGGGCATGGGAGGCAGCTAAAGGGTCTAAATGAGAGTAATTCCACTCCAGACCAGGGGGTGGCGGAGTGTACTGACCTTTTTCTCACTTTTCTGCAGACCGTTTATGGGAAATTCTGCCTGGCCCTGATGACGTTACTTCTGTTTCCAACATTGATGATGTCACTTCCGGTCCAGGACCCTTGGATGATGTCACTTCCGGTTTTGCCAATTTTGATGATGTCTCATCTGGGTCTGAACCTATGCAAGAGGACCCTTCTGTTTCCGCCCCCGATGACTTCACTTCCTATTTTTGGTCTTTAAAGCTACCATATTTGACTAACCTAATAGTTATGTTTCAGACTCCGTTCTGAGCACATTAGTGTTAGCAATTTACCCATTTACAGACAGGGAATATTATACAGGTGGCTGCCCCAAACCTTTTTATGACTCTTGTATCTGCTTTTTGTGACTATATATATATATATATATATATAGTGGGGCAGAGTGGTGGCTCTGAGGCTAGGGATATGCATTGGCAATCAGAGGGTTGCTGTTTCAAATCCCATAAACAACAAAAGTGACAATACTTTGTTGGGCCCTTGAGCAAGGTCCTTAACCTGCAGTTGCTCCATCCTGGGTATAACATTAATCTGCATCCAGCACTGCATGTAAGCCATCCATCCTGCAGGGAAAACCTGGTAGTTGTTGGCAGAATTGGTACTCCAGCCACCATAAAAAAAAACCTCACACTGTTCCATTCCATCTAAACTAGTGTGATGATGAGGTATCACCCATTGCATGGCTACACTAATCTGGGATCCTGAGTTGGTTTGTCATGCGGTGGTGGTGGCAAAGTGCTGTATCAGTGCCTGCTCCTAACCTCTCTCTCTCTCTCTCTATCTTGCCTACGGGACCACACAGTAATGCCCAAACTATACCGAAGCAATGTTTGCACTAATTTGTGTTTTTTGTATCTCACACCCTCATACACCTTTATCGTAAGAGCATCCCTTACCTACAATGGAACGTTCGATCAGAAGAAAATATGAAGCTGGTTTTAAATTAAACGTCGTTGAAGTGGTGAAAGAATTGGTAACTGCACTGCTGCAACAAACTTTGATGTGTCTGAGAAACTGATGCTGAAACCGATGTTAAAAAAAAAATTAAGTGTCGCGTTTTTGAATGGGCGTACAAGTCGGTGTCTGATTTTATGATCGATTTTTCAGGTTTCAAGACCCAACTTATATGTGAGTGTATACAGTATGCTTCATCAGAAGAGAAACAGTGACAACGGAAGAGCTACATCAGAACAGAAAAAAAGACACGTGTGACCAGTTTTCATCTGATTGTCAGTTAACAGCATTTTCATGAACATCAATTGCTAAATCAAACGCCGCCTGGAACATTCATCCTTGACATCACTAATTCCTTACAGTAAGCTTTTTTAAGACTATTTATCCAGACTTTACTATCGATCTTATTTTCTGTTACATATTATTGTTCTTTAATAAATATTAACTTGTTTCCATATTTCTATACTCTGTCTGTAATGTCTAGAGTGATTGAAGTAATAAGGTAGATTTTTTGAGCACCTGGAGCAGCCAGAGGTTTGCCATACTCTCTGTGCTGTGAGGTTTATTAAGGCTGAGGGTCAGAGCACTACCAAATAGTAGGGAACAGTATGTAAAGTAAGACATCTTTGGTTGTTGACAAATGGCGTATAACCAAAGATATTGAGCCTTTGTTTGTTTAGATATATTCTTAGTATTAAGGTCTGATATATATATATAAACATTGTATGTTGTTCATGCCGATAATAAGTAAGTCTCTTGAAGTGCTAAGAGAGTGACAAGTTATGTTATTCTTATAGAACTTGTGTAGTTTAAAGTGCTAGAAGTTAACCAGCTGTGTGTGTGTGTTATTCACAGGGCACTGTTGTGGTTAGGGTCTGAGTGTATGTGTGTTATTATTAGTGCAGGAGTAGACCAATCCAATAATGAACCTGACATTTGTAAGGGGTACGACAGACAATAACACAAACATGCTATTCCACAAAAGCATTTCATTATATTTTTGGAGTTGTGTTAACATAGATTTATAAGTACTTCAATCACATTAATCTCCATACTTTCTTCAAAAGATCAATGCTTGATTGTGTGTTAGATATGGATGAATAAAGAATTTATTGTAGGGGCCTTCTAGAGACACTTCACATAGTTCATTGCAAAATAACAGTACTACAAAATGAATTGAGCATGTAGGAATGTGAGTCACCAGATGGTTTGATCCCATCTCAGATACTAAAATGATTTTTAATGCTTTTCATGTTGCCTTTCATCGGTTTACACTTGTATAATCATCTATCTTTATGTGATCATTTTTGCCTCAGGGCCAAAAAACTTAACTTGAGTTGGGGACAATGATACCTATGTACTACAAGTGCAATGATTATCATATAAATAAGAAGATTATCATAATTAACTTATATTCCAGTACCACACGTCTGCACATTTGTTAATTTAGGCTAATTAATCAAAACGAAGTAAAATTACCTTCAGGCTAGGACACCTTCCAGTGTGAGACAATATAATGCAGGTGGCTGATTATACAAGTCCATTATTTATGCAACATTTTCTGGCAACAGTGTGCCATCTTTGTGTTAATAGCATTACTTTGCAGATCTAAGGATACTTCACACAGAGTGATTTAGTATTGCTGTAAGAATTTCATCACTAGGCAATCATCAAATAATGAGTAGTTAGTTACTTAACAGATAACTTCCCATAGCAGTGTCAACAAGACCAAGTGGCAGTTTAAAAAGGCTGCTTTTCTTTCACTGCAAAGGTTAACGCTGAACTGTAGATAATTTTGACGAAAGGACATGATTATTGTGGTTGTCTTTAAGAATTCTCATTTCTTCCTTTGAGTGTCAAATAGTTTGTTTTAGATAAATCATTGCTTTGTATTTTATTATTACCGATACTTCAGAAATTCTAGATATAAGGAGCATTACTTAATGAAGAACCATGCAATTATTTTATGCCCTTAATCACAAAATCATTGCAGTCCAACCCATTCACTCACTCATTTTCCAACCATTTCTCCCACTTAGAAGTACAATATGGTGTTAACAGGCTGAAAAGGGAACACCAGACCTCCTTGTTCCCATGTATGGATTTCTTTTTTCTTTTCTTAAGAAAATAAACTTTATCTTTTTTAATTTCAAATTTTATTTTATTTTCTGTGTCTTATATTAATTTTAGGTCCAAAAAATGCACTAGGGCTTATTTTCGGGTAGGTCTTATTTTTATTGAAGTTCAAAAAAGTAAAGTACATTTATTCCTGTTCAACAATTATACGGTACAAACTACTGGTACGTTAATGCCTGTTCAACAATCAAATCAACATGTACGGTATTCATGTTCTACAAACTACTGTACGAGGGGGTACCCAAAAGAATCAGCAATAGCGCCGCGCTGGACGGAGCTCCCGGAGCACATACCTTCCCCGCTACGGCAGGCAAGCACAGAACAACTTACTCCGAGGTAGTGCCCCAAGTTTCAACCCCATCTCCTACTGTTCTCAATCCCTGCGGCCAGCATGTGGCCACGAACCCCTGCCTCCCGCTGGGGAAAAACGCTGCACCTCACCCCTTCCCAAATGAAAAAAGGTGAAATGAAGCACCCCTCCTCAGCAGGAAACAAAAGCCCACAGCCGCACGCCAACCACAAACAACAAGAAGAAGCAAAAAACGAGGTTGAAAGCTGTTTCACTCTCACGCACCGCAGCAGGAAAAACATGCACCCCAAAAGCCCCGGCCAGCACAGTGCTACCGGTATCATGGACTCCCTTGTGCACCCCCTCCTATGTTAACTATGGTTTAACAATCAACATGTATTCATGTTATACAAACTACCGTATGTTAACTGCTTCTACATTTATTCAAATACAATCATGTCATCTTCTTCTAGAATATTATCAAAACTCTCCATATCTGAACCTGCAATTCCTTCCTGGATTTCTTTGGACTCTAATTCCTTTAGAATTAATGGGCCCAATCTCTCATGTGCAGCAATACTGCTCTCCTTAAATGAACACTTCTTGTCCAGGTAACCTGCTCGTAGTGCATTGGCAACACAGCTTTCAGTGATTTTATCCCATGAATTCTTCACCCAAGTCACCAACTCTTGCAGCGCTTCACAAAGTTCCCCCGCTGATTTCTATCCATTCTGTTTTCAATGTAATCACTGACTTCTATTTGCAAATGGTCCTTGAATGGCTTGTTTATTGCAATGTCAAGTGTCTGGAGATAGGCTATCATTCCTGCAGGAATCATTATCTGATCTATTCTTCTCTCTTTAAATACAATTAATCCATTCCAGACCGTACGAACAGTATGTAAATATATTTTTTTAAAGATTTTAAGCACAAATATAGTTAATCATACCATAGAATGCACAGCATAATAGTAAACTAAATGTTAAAACATTGAATAACACTGAGAAAACCTTGAACAACAGAAAAAACTAACACTGCAAGAGTGAACCGCTCGCTAAAAACACTTTTTTTAATGAGTTTTAAGCACAGGGAAAAAAATGAACATTTGAAAAATCCGTAATTTAATAAACCACCAAGAAAAATAAAATTACAACAATGCACGCTATGAACTGATCGCTGTAAACAGAAGTGAAAACAAAAACAAGCCCGGTGCATTCTTTAACTGCATTCTCTGCCTTATGTGTCCAGCCCTCTCTCGCACGCCTGTGTGTCTCTTTCGCTCGCCTGTGTGTGTCTCTCTCGCGTGCACCTGTGTGTGTCGCGCTCTCTCTCACTTGCTCTCGCTCTCTCTCTCACTCGCTATTAACTATTTTGCAAAGGTGTTTTCACCATTTAAAACAGATCTTGAAATATCATCGAAAACCTATACAGTTATCACTGCAATTCTCCATTGCAATTGCCCAGACAATGGAACATCTGTTACATAGTTGTAGTTACATACCCCGATGTTTGTATTACATTTTGAAAGTACAGATACAATGTAACTATTGAAGTACATTTGTTTTCGGATCAGTGATAAATTGTTACATTGTAATTATATAAACTGTGGAATAACAATGACAACTGAGTAATTAATTATAACGTTACTTTGTATTACACAGTAAGTATGGAGTAATAACCCGTAATTACGCTGTACTTATACAGGCAATTACATAGTAGTTACAGTGTAATTATGGACACTTAATGTAAAGTGTTACCCATGTTATCTATTATCTGTTATTAAAATCTGTTTTAATTGATTTTTCCTCTTACTGCTACATTCTTCCCATGACCAGTCTCCCCACACTATTCCTACTACATCAACAGGTTCTACAGGTGAGGGGACGCTGGTGCATGCAAGTTGCTGCCGCTCCTCCCTGTTAACAACACTTTTCGCAAAATTCGCTTTAATTCTACACTTTCTCACGCTTGTTTTATTTCTTTTATTGTACGTATAGTTCATGGATACAGCAGACTTGAATTGCATGGATTTGGCTTAATATTTACAGATTTTATGGACTCTACTTTGATTGGGAACAGCTGAGTCTGTGGATCGCGGGATGAGACCTACGAACATTTCTTTGTACCTGGCATATATGACCTCGGGATGATCTGTCTCCGTGATTATATTCGCTATGCTGATCTGCTCCCGATTCATTTCACAGTACTCTACGACTGGGATCTGATCTGATGCTCATACTAACCTGGCTTATGGCTCCGGGGCGATCACGCATGAAATTAACAAGCGTTACTGTTTGTGGCTGTGTATTGGAACCTCCAAATCCTGCTACCTCCTCCTGCTATGCTTTTGCTGCTTTGCTATCGCCGTTCACCTCATCTACGCTACCACACCCACCTGTCCTAATGGTTCCGCTATGCTGTGCTGCTTCTCCACTGCTTTTCAGATAAGTATTGTCAAGTATTATGCTAAAATACTCTCATGACAAACTCCTTTTTATTAAACAGTGTGTCCAGAGCAAATGGTCTGATTGGAACATCCTAAAAGACGCCGGTATTTTGCAGCGCCCGAAATATATACATCGCGGGTCAGGTCGCCGCCACCGCCGGGCTGCGAATGAAAAGACAACCGGCAGCATTTGCTCAGGAATAAGCCCTTCTTCTCATGGCCCTGGAAATACAAGTATCAGTGTGCCAAATTTACATTGTGTGGAAATAAACCCTGATCACGGCTCTGTGCAAAAAGATGCCTCATTAACCAATATTGCACTGTTTAACTCGAGATCTCTTAATGGCAAAGCATTGGTGCTGTCAGAACTCATCACTGACACCAGGCTTGATATACTGTGTTTAACGGAGACTTGGCAAAAACCGAACGAATTGACGACTCTCACGGAGGCGACTCCACCTGGTTTCACTTTCCATACAGAACCTCGCAGCTCTAGACAAGGAGGTGGGCTAGCGGTAATTATCAGAGCAGACTTAAATATCAAACGAATCCCAATTGACTGTCCACTGTCTTTTGAGTGCCTGGCTCTTAAACTAATAACGGAAACAGGTCCTGTCTCACTCATTGTTCTTTATCGTCCCCCAAAATACAATGCATCCTTCTTATCTGATCTGATTGAACTTTTAACCCACCTAAGCTCTTACTCTCAGAGAATTATCCTTCTTGGTGATTTCAACATCCATATTGACACTACTACATCTAAACTGAGAAATGAATTCCTTTCCTTACTGGACTGCTTTGACTTAACACAACATGTTGATTTTCCCACCCACTCTGGTGGTCATATATTGGATCTGATCTGCACTTCTGGACTATCTGTTGCCAGCATTTATAGCACTGATTTGGGACTCTCTGACCATAAAGCAGTATTTTTCACTGTCTCACTGCCTTTACCTCCTCTTACCTGTAAATGACAAATCTCTTACAGAAACCTTAAAAATATCTGCCCCTCTATCCTTTCTGGATCCATTTCTGATCTTTTACTGTCTGCACCTATTCCATCAACACTAGATAGTCTTGTTGACCACTATAACTCAGCCCTTCATTCAGCATTAGATAAAACAGCTCCTTTAAAACATAAGGAGGTTTCCTTTAAACGTTCAGCTCCTTGGTATAACTCAGATTTGCGATCTATGAAAGCAGCTGGCCGACGCCTTGAGAGAATGTCACGTAAGACTGGCCTCACCGTGCACATCCAGGCTTTCTCTGACCACCAAAGAGCTTACAGAGAAGCACTAACTGCTGCTAAGAACACCCACTATGGCAGAATAATAGAAAGTGGCCACAATAACCCAAGGGTTTTGTTTTCTGTAGTTAATAAACTACTCGAACCTGCATCTAGCCCAACTACCTCTTCTACTGAAGTCTGTGAGGATTTCCTCCACTTTTTCCGTAACAAAATTAAAGATCTAAATAATTCAACTAACATAAATGTATCATCTGTTTATATCTCTCCCTGTTTTCTCACTCCATCCAGCTCCTTCTCTAAGTTCTCAGCAGTCACATCTGCTTTTGTTAATGACCTGCTTTGTAAGATGAGGCCGACTACTTGTGTACTGGACCCCATCCCCAGCACAATACTTAAATCCTGCCTTCATGCCATAATCCCGACTGCTACAACAATAATAAACTCATCCCTTGACACTGGCTCTGTGCCGCTCACTTTTAAAATCGCTTCTGTAACCCCAATGTTAAAAAAGTCTGGTCTTGATGCTGACAATCTTAACAATTTCCGGCCTATTTCCCACTTACCTTTCCTGTCTAAAGCTCTTGAGCGTGTTGTAGCCTCCCAGCTCACCAATTACTTAACCTCTAATAACTTGATGGAACCCTTTCAGTCTGGTTTCAGGGTGCAGCACAGCTGTGAAACTGCTCTGCTACGAGTAACCAATGATTTGCTTATGGCAGCAGACTCTGGACAAACCAGCATATTAATTCTGTTAGACCTCAGTGCAGCATTTGACACTCAGGTCAGACATGACATTCTACTGTCCAGAATGGAGAACATGCTGGGTATCTCTGGCACTGCCCTCCAGTGGTTCAAGTCCTATCTGACTGATAGACAAGAGTTTGTTAGTCTGGGCAACAGCAGGTCCAGCACAGCGCCAGTCACACAAGGAGTTCCTCAGGGCTCTGTCCTCGGCCCTCTTCTCTTCTGTATTTATATGCTTCCCCTTGGCCATATTATTCGTAGCTTTGGACTGGGCTATCATTTTTATGCAGATGATACTCAACTCTACTTCAATGTTAAAAGTGGAACTTCATCAGGGCTTTCTCAGCTCACAACCTGCCTTAGTGAAATTAAAACCTGGATGGAACAGAACTCTTTAAAATTGAACTGCAACAAAACTGAACTCCTGCAAATTGGGACTAAAATGCAACTTAATAAAATGAGCTCCTTCCCAGTCCATCTTGGCGGTGATCTCATCAGACCTGCCTCTACTGCAAAGAATCTTGGTGTCATTTTTGATTCCTCCCTCTCTTATTCCGCCCACATAAATCACATTAAGAAACTTTCTTACTTTCACCTCCGTAACATATCCCGTGTTCGCTCCTTCCTCTCCTTTTCTAATGCTGAGAAACTTGTCCATGCTTTTATCACATCCCGCATAGATTATTGTAACTCGCTGCTGGCGTGTGCCCCTTCTAATCTTATATCACAGCTCCAGCTTATTCAAAACTCGGCTGCAAGAGTCCTGACTCGAACCAGCAGCAGCGAGCACATCACACCCATCCTGCTCCGTCTTCACTGGCTCCCTGTGTCTTACAGAATCGAATATAAAATCCTACTAATAACCTACAAAGCCTTAAATAACCTCGCACCAAACTACATCAGTGACCTTCTCCATTACTATGTGCCTGCCCGTCCACTAAGGTCCTCTGATTCTGGCAATCTTGTTGTGCCCCACACTAATCTACACTCCATGGGTGACAGCAGGGCCTTCAGCTGTATAGCGCCCAGACTCTGGAATGACCTACCGAAATTAATCAGATCAGCTGACTCGATGAATTCTTTTAAAAAACAACTCAAAACTCATCTGTTTAGGAAGGCTTTTAGCTCTATTTGACTTCATTCCCCTTCTCTCAGTTTACCTCTCTGTCAAGATGCTCATGTAACCTGTATGTGTGTGTGCTAGACCATCAATTTTGTTGTCTGTTAGGCTTTCTTTGAACTTACTGTCTTAATATTCTTTATTTATTTATTTGGTTTGTACAATGCTATACGCTGTATACCCTGCTGTTTTCTCTTATTTTCTGTAAGTGCCTTGAGCATGGGAAAGGCGCTATATAAATAAAATGTATTATTATTATTATTATTATCAACAACTCCTACCATGTCAACCGGAATGGCCAGTGATGAGTTCACCTCTGACCATGGGGGACTGTCCATAACTGAAGAACAAGTAAAAAGAGAACTGAGGAAGCTACACAGAAGAAAAGCTGTGAGACCAGATGGAGTCAGTCCTCAGGTTCTTAAGGCCTGTGCTCACCAACTTTGTGGTGTCCTCTGTCACCTGTTCAGTCTGTCCCTAAGGCTCCAGTAAGTGCCACTGCTGTGGAAAACATCCTACATTGCTCCTACTCTAAAGAAAGCAGGCACCTCTTCACCTAATGACTACAGACCAATGACACTTACATCTCACATCATGAAGACCTTTCAGAGCCTGGTCCTGGACTATATGAGTCCTGTTGTGGTAGAGTATCTGGATCCACTGCAATTTGCCTATAGAACAGCAATATGAGGATTATGTTTTTTTTTATTTCCCCAGAGCCATCAGTACCATCCAGCCATCCATGTTAAGAGATAAACTCAGAGATATGCAGGTGGATGAGCCTGTGGTGTCCTGGATAATGGACTATCTGTCAGGCAGACAGTAGATTGTGAAATCCAAGGACTGTGATAGCAACACTGGAGCACCACAAAGAACAGGCCTGTCTCCTTCTGTCTTCACTCTGTACACCTCAGACTACAAATATAACACAAATATAACACCATGTCACTTGTAGAAATTCTCTGATGATTCTTCACTTTTGGGGTGTATTGATAAGGGGGATGAGAAAGAGAGATTCAGGTGGAGAAGTTTGTTTCTTGGTGCATCTTAACATCAGCAAAACCAAAGAAATATTTATTGATTTTTGCTGCAGCAAAGAGCCTCTATGTCCAGTACTATTCAAGGAGTGGATCTAGACGTGGTGCACTTCTACAATCACTTGGGGCTCCACATCAATGACGTCTGGTAACACAGAGGAGATATACAAGAAAGGGCATAACACACTCTTCTTCCTTAGAAGACTGCGTTCCTTTAATGTGAGAAGTGACATCCTTCACATCTTCAACAACTCTATGATTTTCTACGCTGTGGTGTGGTGAGGGTGTACTCTGCTGGCAACATTACTTCAGGAGAGGACCAAGCTAAATAATAGGGCAGGCATGGGACACACTTTGGACTCCCTGCAGGTTGTAGCAAAGACGAAAACTAAAACAAAACTGCCATTATGAACAATGCTGCACATCATCTCTCTGAAACACCAACACTGAGGACTTTCAGCCAACAAATCATTCAAGAGAAGTGTGTGAAGAAACATAATGGGGGCTCCTTTATACCAAATACACCTGTATAAGTGCCTCACTGGGACTGTGACAGCTAAGTCACAAGGTTTCTTTTTTTTTTTTCATTGTGTTGTTTTATATTCATTCTGGTGTGTGTTCAGGCCATAGTGTACATGTGTGTATATATATGTATTTCTTATTATATCTATTTATGAATTATTATTTTAAACAGCTTTTGTAAACAGCCAAATTTCCCCCTTGGGATATCTATCTAGTGTCCTTTCTTGTCACACTATCTATCTATTATATAGTGCTTTCTTACCTATCTATCTATCTATCTATCTATCTATCTATCTATCTATCTATCTATCTATCTATCTATCTATCTATCTATTATATAGTGCCTTTCATATCTATCTATCTATCTATCTACTGTATCTATCTATCTATGTTTAAGACTCATAACATTTGTGTTCATATATCTGTTTCTTAATAAGCATCTCCAGAAACAGTGAAACATGGTAGAGACAGCATCATGGCGATAAGGACAGGGAGACTGGTCAGAACTAAAGGGAGAGTGTATGCAGCTAAATTCAGAGTGCATGCGACCTCAGACTGAGGTGACAGTTCACCTTTCAGCACAACAATGACCTTATGCATATCTCTAGAGTGGCTCTGGGACAAGTTTCTGATTGTCCTTGAGAGACCCAGACAAACCTACCAGAAGATGGCAGTTTAGAGATTCTTCTCATCCAATCTAATGGATCCTGAGAGAATTTGCCAGAAAGAATAAAAAACTTAATAAACTACCCAGATCCAGGCATGCAAAGCTTGTAGTGACTTACCCAAGAAGATTTAAAGCTGCAATAAAGTACTGAATTAAGTGTCTGAATACTGCTATGAATGAGAGATTTCTGTTTTTGATTTTTAATAAATTTGGAAACCTTTCTGAAAATATACTTTCAACTTTGTCATTATGGGTTATTGAGTGCAGATTGGTGGACAAAAATGACAAATGTACCCATTTTAGAATGAAATCTACAAGACAATAAAGTATGCAGAAAGTGAAGGGATCTGAATATTTCTGCATCCACTGTATTTTCTTATATATGCATTTTTTAAAATAAAAAATAAAATTCGTAGAGTAGAAAACCATTAAAGTTTCATATACATTCATAGAGTGCACGGTGCAGCAGGGATAGCAGTGCTGCCTCACATAAGGACACCAGGGTTAACCCTGTCATTTTCTAACCCACTTAATCCAGGCTGGAGGGGCTGCTGAACACACACAGACCAAGCAAACAATTTAGTGTTACCAATTCACCTAATCTGCATGTCTCTGGAGAGTGGAAGGAAACTGGAGCACCCAGAGGAAATCCACGTATACATGAGGAGAACAGGCAAAACTCCATAATAAATAATATCATAAGCTCCACTTTGAGCGTATCCTTTTGTTGCTTCCTTATAGAATTTCAGCAGGTTAGTAAAACACGACCTCCTTCTTCTGAACCCATGCTGACTGTTCAGAATAACTCCTGTTCTTGCCATGTGTTGCTCAGTCTTGTCTTAAATAATTTCTCCCATTAATGTACCGGTGATGCACGTCCTAGAGTTGCTTGGATCTGCCCAATCGCTCTTTTTATATAATGGGGTAATGACATTCATATAGAAAAATCACCTTTGATGTTCTTTAACAGCTAATTATAAAAATGCAATACATTCATATTAATGTTTTTTTTTTCTTTTTTGCTTGATATTGGTAATTGCAGACAGAACTTAGATTGTTAGTTGTGCCACTAACATAAGAGAAGGATAATAGCAAAGGTCTGTCGATGTAACTGCTTGTTTGATTTCCCATACAGATACTGAAGGGATGACCATTTATTTTATTTAATGTGTATATCTATCCCATGTAGCTTGAATTTTTACCTTCATATTTTTTCAAAATGATTTCTCCATAGTGTGCAATAATTGCCAGTTTTGAATTATGATCCATGCCCTTTGAGTTCCTGTACTAACCTTATTTTCTGGTTGAAAATCTCCTGAAAGACATCACCCTTCTTGCAGCAGGTGCAGTCTTAATGATGCTTTGATGCCATATGTCAAATTTCATCACTTGCTGTGTGGAGTGACATTTCTCTTGATAGCTCCTAGCAACACCATTACAAGTGGCTGATGGTCACCTCACACTGCACAAATAAAAACATGCATTTTCTCCTCTTCAGTTTCATGGTAGGGAGACACATCATCACTGCTGCTTCAAATTACTATCAAAATAAGCAGTGTGCTTTTATGCCTCTAATGAAAGCTTGCTAAGCTGAAAATTCAAATAAAGTGTTTAATATAAAATATAACAGAAATGAGAATGTCTTCACTATACATTAACATTCTCTAAGTGATGTAACATATTACTTTGACCTTGTCGTCTTGGGTTCATTGAGCCGGACGTTTCCTTTGTTGGTAACCCTGCTACATGCAACAAATGGTAATCATTGTGCCTCGGGCTTTACCAGAGGGATGACCACTTTACTTGGAAACCCTTTAGAATGAAGTAGAATTCTTTATTTGTTTTGCAAGTCTTCCTAAAGATTTGAAAGGTTTGCACGTGTCCATTTGGTTTATAATAATTTGTATTGAAAACAGCACTCAGTGGTGTGATACTGTATGAATAAGTGAAGGAAAGATTTGTACTCATTTGGTTTTAATTCAACTAATCTTGATTTAAAGCATTGGTAAGGTGAGACAGTTTTCACTAATGTATTTGATTGTCATGAGATTTATTTTGTTAATGTCATGTTGTCATGTAGCAAGGCCTATAAAACATCAATACATCTGTTATTCATTTATGTGCAGTGTGGCATATTGACATGATGGTAAAATTACGTGTTCATTTGAAGGATTCACAGGTCTTATACTAAATATCGAATATCAAGAGAAATGCGTCTCAGACATTTGCTCGTCACATTGCACAGACGAATAAACATTTTAGTGATACTATTAGTAAATGTTATGAAGACCCATAGAAGTGTATGTTAAGGTCTAGTTTTATAATGTGAATAATATTTTTATTTTTGCAGGACCTAAACTAAAGTGTTACCAAGTTCTTTAGTATCTGGCAGGGCAGCCTGAAATCCCTGAGGCATCTGAGGTGGTACAGATGTTGCTGTGCCTTCTTCATCAAGGTGTTAATGTGCTTGGAACAGGTCCGGTCCTCCATGATGTGGACACTGAGGTATCTCAAAATCATAATCAGAAAAAAACTGAATTAAGCTCTTAAAGAGTGACTGACTGCCTGTTTCCAATTTCCCAATATAAAGGAGATCACCTTGAGTTTTATTTCTACTTGATTCTCTCAGTAAATGTTATTATTCTTATTCTCACTTGGACAAAGTTGCCAGCACTGTGAGGATTATGTTTTTTGATTTTACCAGAACCTTCAATACCATCCAGCCATCCCTATTAAGCAGATAAAATCAGAGATATGGAGGTAGATGAGCCAATTGTGTCCTGGATGGTGGACTCATGGACTCTCTGTCGGGCAGACCACAGTTTGTAAAACTCAAGGACTGTGAGAGCAACACTGGAGCACCACATGGAACAAGCCTGTCTACATTTCTCTTCACTCTGTAATAATAATAATAATAATAATAATAATAATATTATTATTATTATTATTATTATTATTATTATTATTATTATTATTATTATTATTATTATTAATAGTAGTAGTAGTACATTTTATTTACTTAGCATCTTACCTGTGGGATGTATTGATAATGGGAAGAAAAAGAGAAGAGGAGTCAGGTGGAGAACTTTGTTTTTTTGATGCAAAGAGAATTGTCTTCAACTTAACATCTACAAAACCAAGGGACTACTTATTCAGATGGTGCAGACCAAAGACCCTCTATGTCCAGTCACAATTCAAGGAGTGGAAATAGAGGTGGTCCACTCTTACAAGTACTTGGAGGTCCACATCAGGTATGACTTGTCTCAGAACACAGAGAAACCACATAAGAAAGAGTAGAGCAGGCTTGTTTTCCTTAGGAAACTGTGCTCCTTTAATGTGGGAAGTCTCTGACTCTGAGATGACCAGTGCAATTTTCTATGCTGTGGTGTGCTGGATTGGTAACATCACTTCAAGAGAGGCCCACTGAATCAGCAAGCTAACTAAAAGGGCAGACTCCGTTATGTGACCCACTCTAGACCATTGGGAGGTCATAGTGAAGGAGAGAATTAAGACAAGCTGAGTGCCATTATGAACAATGCTGCACATCCTCTCTCTGACACCTCAACACTCAAGACTTTCAGACAACAAATCAGTCAGCAGAAGTGTGTGAAGAAATGACAACAGCAATATGCCTGCGCAGTGCATAACTGTGACTGTGACCACCAAGGCTTTTTCTTTTTCTACATTCTGGTGTGTGTTCTGACCATAGAGTGTAAGTATAGTTACCTATGTACTTACTTATCCACCTATTTATGCATTTATTTGTTTAAAGAGCTTCTTTAAAAAGCCAAATTTCCCCCTGTGGTTGATAGATGGATAGGACTATCTATCTATCTATCTATCTATCTATCTATCTATCTATCTATCTA
>JANRMT010062820.1:17040636-17053136 GCA_026402145.1 Polypterus bichir lapradei
CTATCTATCTATCTATCTATCTATCTATCTATCTATCTATCTATCTAAGTTCAGTTTCCCCATCTTAAAATTCCCCCATATTTCAGACTCCGCATTTCTTTAACCATGACTTCCATCTATAAACAAAACCCCAGGAAGAAAAATCAAAGAAGACTGCAAATCATCGCAGATTCCTGGTTTACGTTCTTGTTTTGGTTTACGGCCCTTTTCCTAAACTTAGACTTGAATTTATTTCCTGGTCCCAAGTTTACATTTTTGTCACTGCTCAGTTTGCTGACGGTAGTGAAACATTTGGGTTGTACATGCACTGACACACGCAAAGAGAAATCGAGAAGATTGCAGGGCCAATTGAGTGAGCAGGAACTAGGCTTGCAGTCCTCAACAAAAAGACAATTTCCCATACTGTAAAAACCAAAGCTTTTCTAGATAAAAAAATATACTGAATATAAGATGGAGAATTGAAAAAAAAAGGCTTAGGAAGATTATGTTGAGGATTGTTATGGATGTTTTAATAATAAGTTCAATTACAAGAGATGCTTATTGCTTATTTTGTGCAACATCTGGTAGACTGTACCCCACTGGCCCTTAATGCAGAAATGACAGTACAGCTAGAGGTCTGATAAAAAAACTATATTAGAGTATTGATTATTGGTGTCAGTGATGAGAAATATGTCTGAACTCAGCAGGGCTTCTAATAATGATGCCAGGGCACCTTCATCGGTGCACCAAGAAGATTAATGCTTATGCTGAGAGGCAAACAAGGGCCTCTTGTAGCTGTTTGCTTTTTATTGTTCTTTGTGCGGCTAGAATGACTTTTGCACAGTGAAGTGCTCCTCTGAGTGAATATCAGTTGTTTCCTCAAGATATATATATTTCTTACTATTATGGCTTATTGTCATTTTACAGTCTCAGTTACAGATTCTCACAGCTGACTTCTGTGGGCTATTCTCAGTAGTACCAAAATTAAAAAAAAGAAAACAACATATACACCCGCAAAGCTGCTTATGGCAAAATTTCAAAATAGCTCTCAATTTGAATTTGAAAGAAAATATTTCCAAATTTGCATTTCTCAGGTTGTTACAGAATGAAATTTGATGTCCCTCACACTTTCTATTGCTAACAAAAAAAAAAAACTAAAATATAATATAAACACAGACAAGAAATTGTTTATTGGTAAAGCATACTTGTATCACCTAACATAATTATCTTTCAAGTGTCCATCCATTTTCAAACTCCCTTTGTTAATCCCCAAGGGGAAATTGTCTTTTTGGGTGCCTTTTGGCGGTCAGAGCGCAGGACCAGCCATTGTACGGCACCCATGGAGCAGTTTTCAGGTTAAGGGTCTTGCTCAGGGGCCAAATGGAGTAGGAACAGAAGCTGAACTGGCAACCTTCCAGATACCAGCACAGATCCTTAGTCTCAAAACCACCACTCAGACAAAAAGAGAATGGCACAAAGAAAATGACCAAGGACAGTTTTATAAACTTCTAGTCTTTGTTGACGTATTCAACATTGTATGATGAGACAGTTATAATTATAGGCTTTGATGTCAAATCAGTGCTGTGATTTATAGCAGTCCTGCTGAGAATCAAACAGGTTGAACATTCACCTGAAGCTAACTGGGAAGAGACAAAAAGGTTAGGAGGACACGCTAATACAACGCATTGCCACACCCACCACATGACAAACCAGCTCAGGATCCCAGATTAGGACCCAAGTGCAGCCAAGCAATGGGTGACACCTCAGCACCACACTAATTCAGACGGAATGGAAGAGTGTGAGGTTTTTTTATGGTGGCTGGAGTGCCAATTCTGCCACCAACACCCAGGTTTTTCCCTGCAGGTTGGAAGGCCTACATGCAGGGCTGGGTGCAGATTAACGTCATACCCAGGATGGAGCAATTGCAGGTTAAGGGCCTTGCTCAAGGGCCCAACGAAGTAGAGTCACTTTTGGCGTTTACGGGATTTGAACAGGCAACCTTCTGATTACGAGTGCAGATCCGTACTTGTAATATTTTTATTTTTATACTGTATTGAGGATTTGTTTTGTTCTGCATATTGTATTGTATTGACCCCCTTCTTTTTGACACCCACTGCACGACCAACCTACCTGGAGAGGTTTCTCTCTTTGAACTGCCTTTTCCAAGGTTTCTTCTATTTTTTCCCTGCGTTTTTTTTTTGGGAGTTTTTCCTTGTCTTCTTAGAGAGTCAAGGCTGGGGGTACGGTGTCCATTTTAGGACATCCTCCTTCCTCCGAGAAAACGCCATCCTTCCTACTACCTTCGACAAAATATTCCTCCTCCCTGCGAGGAATCCCCCTTCAACCCTCCTCCCTTCCCTCTCCTCCCTCCTTCCACCAGTGTCCGCTCTCAGTTCTCCGATGTCCGTTTTCCGTCATCCACCCTCCTATCTCCGTCATCTGCCTTCAGCTCTCCTTCAACCCCCACACTCCCCCTGCACATCACGGCATTTTCGTTAATGAAGTGACGTAATACTCCAGCTCCACATTCTTCACAAATTCATTCACCGAATTATTTTTCAATTATATTTCACAGTAAGAATTTACAGCACGACTCAAACGTGGGAATGAAGGTAAATGACGTTAATTGTTGAGTGTCTTTTAATACTGTGTAAGCATACATATTAACACGTGTGCATTAAAACGTGTGCATTTACGGGGTGATTTCTCAGGCTTAAAAGCTCACCTTTTATTAAAAAGGTAAACGCAAACTTTTTTCATTCTGAAGGGCACAAACCACGTCAGATTTCAGTCGTTAAATGCACAAAAATTTTGGTACACCAGATAAATAAGCGCAACATATTATCAGTTGTATTTCAATACAATACAATACAATACAGTTTATTTTTGTATAGCCCAAAATCACACAGGAAGTGCCACAATGGGCTTTAACAGGCCCTGCCTCTTGACAGCCCCCCAGCCTTGACTCTCTAAGAAGACAAGGAAAAATTCCCAAAAAACCTTGTAGGGAAAATTGAAAGAAACCTCGGGAAAGGCAGTTCAAAGAGAGACCCCTTTCCAGGTAGGTTGGGCGTGCAGTGGGTGTCAAAAAGAAGGGGGTCAATACAATACAATACAATACACAAAACAGAACAAATCCTCAATACAGTATAAAAATAAAAATTTTAGAAGCACGGAACAGAATTTAACAGTAGATGATATCACATAATAAGATTTGGATATTTTTAGAGTCCTGGAGACCTCAGCCATCAAGTCGCCTCCCCCATTTGGCCATTCCACGGCTAAAACAGTGCTGGGCCAGCCAATCTGATGAAAGGACCCCTCTTTTCCATGATTCCTGCGATCCTCCATCAGGGATGACTTTACCATAGGCAGGCAAAACAACTTGTCAGGTGGGCCGTGGCACCAAGTGCCACATTTGATTACCGAGAAGAGAAACAGAATAGGTGAGGGTTAGTATTCAATTATAACTGTCATGTTACTTATGTTTTAGAACTAATGACTAACAACAGAGATACAGTCTGTACAGTTAATCAGCAACTCTAGTCAGGGTATGTTAAACTGAAGTAGTGAGTCTTCGGCCGAGATTTAAAGGCTGAGACCGAAGGGGCATCTCTTATAGAAGCAGGCAGACCATTCCACAGTTTAGGGGCCCTGTAACTAAAAGCTCAACCTCCCATTGTCATTTTATAAATCCTTGGAATCATAAGCAGACCGGCATCTTGAGATCTTAATGTGCGCTCAGGTTTGTAAGTCATGATAAGTTCAGACAAGTAAGTAGGACCTTGGCCATTTAATGCTTTATATGTTAAAAGGAGGATTTTGAAATCTGCCCTAAACTTAACCGTGAGCCAGTGTAAGGATTTAAGAACTGGAGTTATGTGTTCATATTTTCTTGTTCTTGTAATAATTCTTGCAGCCGCATTTTGGATTAGCTGGAGGCTGTATAAAGAACAGTTTAAACATCCAGTGAACACCGCATTGCAGTAGTCAATCCTACTAGAGATAAATGCATGAATTAATTTCTCAGAATTCTGTTTATTTAGAAAGCGCCTTAATTTCCTAACATTTTTAAGATGGAAGAAACATGTTTTGGACAACTTTGTAATATGCGCTTTAAATGACATGCTAGAGTCAAAGATAATATGTTACAATAATAATAATATGCTTACAATACATATAGAAACGTGTTAATCGTTAACTAATAGTAGACTCAGCTACAGATGCCGATGGAGACCGGAACTACTTTGGAAAAATACGCCTTGGGGCCGATCTGGAAGAAGGTAGCACAGCGCCTTGATTTAAACAATTCCATGTCTTGGTGGGTTTGCTTAGCTTGTTGTCAATATCTTTACACCTGTTTTTAAGGCTTATTGACTGAAAGGGGCTTTCATGAAAAAAGTTAGGGCTTTGCTACAGGATACACCCTCCACAAGTCAAGGAAGTAAAAATAAAGGTATACATTTCACTGGTGCTGCCTCCTGTAGTAATACAAAGACCTGCAGCGATGTCTGTGAACCTCCCCTAAACCTCACTATGGATGCTTTCTGTGGTCTGTAGATTCAATTATTTGACAAATTATCTAGTATAATAGTGTGTAATTAAACATCTGTTTAAGAGACGACACTAAATCAGGAAATAGAAAGAAGTAGCTTTAATGGCTCCAGCATAGCAAAGTGTGAGTGCGATTACAGTTTGTAATCCAATCATAACCAAAAAGAACAAATTATCAACTTGTAAAAGACAAAGAATTGATAGATAGCAAAGAGGTATTGTTGATAAGTGGTTCTCAAGTGGAAAGTTGCAACCCCAGTAAACACTCAAGATCACTGAGTATTGTAACAAAACCAGTAATGGCGGACTGCACAATTACATGCAGTGAATACACTTGACTTGAGCATTCCTGATCTCCATCCTCTTTCTCTGTACACTTAGCATTCGTTTGCTCAGAGGTTGATGTGCTTGCTGCTTCCTTAGCAGCTCTTCTTTTCTCCACCCTAGTGGGCCACTTCTTCTCTTCTTTCGTCAATATCTTATCTCATTAAAACTGGTTAAGTCAGTGTTTATGTTGCAGTTACTTAGTACGTTTTCCTTAATTTTTCACTTAAGCTGGCACTTAAGTCTTCAATCTGCCTCAAGAATGATTTAAGATATGAAGAGGTAGGGGAAGTGACGGCGAAGGTGGTAGGGATGAGAACGGCGCCCATACGCATGCGCCACACGGCCGTCCTGCTGACCACTGCCGAGAGTTGATTCTGCAATAAAATAAAATAAAATAAAAAGAGGAATAACCTTGGAGGTCAATCATCACCCCGAAAGTGGATAGTAGATGTCTAATAATAAACAGTATGTGTACCAAATTTCAGGTCAATACGTTTGCGAGCTACAGGTGATTTTAAATCCTGGAGAGACAAACGAACAGTCACAGTAGCATATTATATAAGAAGATAGCAGCAAAATCAGCTCAAATCAGCAGAAATCAAGTTACAGTAGGTAGTAGTACAGTACAGTTAGTGTTAAACTTACCTTTTTGAAGTGGACTGCAACATCAATATTCAAAACATTGAGTATTACTTTTCTCAAAAACTCCTTTTAAAGTGTGTTTCATATTTAGATTTTATCCATATATAGTTTAGCTAGATTAAATTTACACCTGGCATTGTAATGCGTCTTCAGTGTCCACATAATCACTGAACTGAGATTGGTTAATCTTCCCAGATATGCTAAGCAATCCAGGGTTTAGTGGTCATTCGTGTTTACCTTCTTAGCACAGCACATTGCAGCTATAAACCTGTAGTTCAAATGGGAACAGGAAAAAGTGAGAAGAAGGTGAAATGCCTCACTGCCACAAGGATATATATATATATATATATATATATATATATATATATATATATATATATATATATATAGTGGAAAAAAACACACTTTTAAAAATAATAATAAACTAATAAACAATAAACCTGGGTTCAGTTCCCGGGTCCTCCCTGCGTGGAGTTTGCATGTTCTCTTCGTGTCTGCGTGGGGTTTCTGCGGTAGGCTGGCACCCTGCCCGAGGTTTGTTTCCTGCCTTGTGCCCTGTGTTGGCTGAGATTGGTTCCAACAGACCCCCGTGACCCTGTAGTTAGGATATAGCGGGTTGGGTAATGGATGGATAGATAAAAACTCACTAATGTGTTTGTCTTGCGGTGTTGTATGTACGTTATAATCCAGTTGACGCTCGGAACCAGCCCATTGTATTCAATTTGAAAAGCAACAGGGGCGCGGTGCTGCTTAAACATAAAGAATGCTGGCAGTCACCTCCAGTTCACCCTCATGTTTTTTTTTAATTGTTTGAGAAAAGCATAATTAAAAAAACACAACGTTAAAAATAAATTAAGAAACAAAGACTCACTAATGTCCTTGTCTTGCGGTCTTATCATCTAGTTGATGCTCGGAACCAGCCAACTCTATTAATTTGAAAAGCAACAGGGGCACGGTGCTGCTCAAAAATAAAGAATACTGGCAGTCACCTGGTATATACTAGCTGTGCAAGCCTGTGCTGTTAAAAGCACGGGATCCTACAAAGTATTTAAATCGTCAGAACTACTCTGGGCATCTCTCTGCTAGAAGGATTCATGCTGCCGACGTGCTTGCATCATTTGTGTATTAGCAGCTAAGCGACTGTCTTTCTTAGGAGGTCTAATTTTGCCGGTGTGCTTGCCTCGCTTGTGTATCCTTGGAGCTGGACTCTACGTCTCACTTCCGGGCCGGACAGACACATGCACTTCCACGCGTAAAACACTATTTAATTTCAAAAGCAAAAGGGGCGCGGTGGCGTTCAAACATAAAGAATGCTGCCAGTCGCCTCCAGTTCACCCTCTGGTGGTTGTTCTGAGTGTGAACTGGATGATAACATTCATACAAGACCACAAGATCACCTTCCACCCTACCCAGAAGGGGGTGGGTTACGGCTGATTTCACCCTACAGTATTTTTAGTCGACCAATGAGGAACATGTGTACCAGGTTTCATGAAAATCGCTCCAGCCGTTTGGACATGATGCTGGAACATACATACACCCATTGACTTTTATATATATATATAGATAAAAGTACTGTTTGCACTTTGCACCTTCCCCTTGCTTTGTTTGGTGTCCTCTTTGTCCAGCTCATCCAGTTACATTACCGACGGTGTTGGGTTCAAGAGCTCCCAAAAAGGAAGTGGCAGCATGCATGGAGCAAGACCCACATCATCACAACATGTTGGACTGTTTACTGATATGTTTTAATATTTTATACTAATGTATAATGTATTTTGGTATTTTGGAACATATCTATAAATAAAATAATCATAATTATTATTATAATTGCATATTCTTGTGGTGAACTGGGGCAACCTTGGAGGAATCAAGGTTGAGAACCACTGCTGTAGATGACAGATGGAATAACGGCATTTCAGCCATCAATGGCAAAAGGCTCAACTTTAAAAAAACAAAAAAATATTTTTTTTTCTTACCATAAACCCATTATACAGAACTACCGTATATACTCATGTTTAAGTTCTCCCACAGATAAGATGGGGCTTGATTTTACTGTATAATTTCTGGTATTTTATAATGTCGGTCATAAAAGTCGAAAGTGGAAATATCATGCTATTGGTCCAAGAAATTATGATATGCTAACGGCCACCTGTGAGAGAAACCACGGAGCACACTGCCTTTTTTATCTATGTTTTGTGCCTACGTGACCTCACAATAATACCCGACCTATTCCGAAGCGATGTTTGCACTGTTTTGTGTGTCTCACACCCTCATACACCTTTATCGCAAAAGCATCTCTTATCTACAATGGAACATTTGATCAGAAAAAAATATGAAGCTGTTTTTAGATTAAACGTTGTTGAAGTAGTGAAAGAAATTGGCAACTGTGCTGCTGCAACAAAATTCGATGTGTCTGAGAAACTGGTACAAGATTGGAGGTGGCAAGAAGATGTAAAAACAAAAATTAACTGTCGTACTTTTGAACGGGAGTATAAGTCAGGGTCTGGTTTTATGATCGATTTTTCAGGTTTCAAGACCCCGACTTATACGCGAGTATATATGGTATTCTTGCAACACGGGGTACTTCAGCTAGCATTACATGAACAGACATACAGTGGCCACCAAAAGTACTCAAACTGATTTATTCACATTTTGTTTTGTTGCAGCTTGGGAAAATCATGTGCAGTGGATTTAGAAAACCCCATTCACATTCTACACACGTTATTGTGTTGTAGATTTCATTTTAAACAGAGAAATTTTCAATTTTTGCCCATTAATCTATAAAGTCTATAAACACAATGAAGTGTGCAGAAAGTAAAGGAATCTGAATACTTTCTGAATCAATGGTATTTTATAATAATAAATTATTGCTGATATTTCATTTATTGTTAGTAATAATTTACAGTAAAAGAAATAATAAAGATCTAAGTTTTATATTGTAGAAAGAGGAGCACTGCCCAGTGATCTGGGCTTTTATGAGAAAATAGGCAGGCAGTCCTCAATAGAAAACATATAGATGCCCACTTACAGTTTGTAAAAAAGGCACCTGAAGGACTCTCATAACTTTGAGGAACAAGATTCTCTGATCCGATGAAGCAAAGATTAGCATCTTGTCTGGAGGAAACCAGGCACTGCTATCACCTGCTCAATACTATTCCAGTGGTGAAAGTATACTAGCGGTAACATCAAGCTGTCGGGTTGTTTTACAGTGGCAAGGATATGAGACTAGACCGGTTTGAAGAAAAGATTAAAGGAGCAAAGTAGAGCAGAGCAGAGATATCTTTAATGAAAAGCTACTCCAGGGTGATTTGGACCTCACACTGGGCTAAAAGTTCACCTTCCAAGAGGACAATGACCCTAAGCACAAAAAAAAGACAACATCGGAGTCTCCTGACAGAATATGAGAATAATACATTTTATTTATACAAAGGTGCCTTTCTAAACACTCAAGGACACCAAACAAACAATAAATAAAAAGCACATTATAAACAGAACTTAAAGTACCAGAAAATACAGAAAGTATAAAAAGTTAAAACTAAACAAAACCATTGTAATCATAGAGAGAAAAAAAACCATTTTGAACAGATGGGTTTTAAGTTTACATTTGAAAGTTGAGAATGATTCAGTATTTCTAACTTCAATAGGTAGTGACTTCCAGAGCTTAGGAGCAGAACGGCTGAATGCTCTGCTCCCCATGGTGGTTAGACGGGTGAGAGAGATGGTCAGGTGGATGGAGGAAGAAGATCTAAGGTTATGGGAGGGAATGGCAACATGAAGCAGGTCTGACAGGTATGGAGGGGCGAGGTTATGAATGGCCTTAAATGTTAACAGCAGAATTTTAAAATCATTTCAAAACTTAATCGGGAGCCAATGAAGCTGCTGCAAGACTGGAGTAATATGGTGAATAGACGGGGTTCGAGTAATGATGCACAGAAGGAGATGCAGAGAAGAATGGCAGCCAATCTCCAAAACCAGGTGTGCAAAGCTTGTCAGATCATATTCAAGAAGACTCTGGGCCATAATCACTGCCAAAGATGTTTCAATTAAATATTGGGTAAAGGGTCAGAATACTAGAGTCAATATGATATTTAAATTTTTTAGTTTCAATAAATTTGTAAAAATTTCTAAAATCCTGTATTTTCCTTGTTGTGTTGTGGTATTGAGTGTTGTTTGATGGGGGGAAAATAGCTTTAAATAATTTTACCACATAGCAAAATGTGAAAAGAATGAAGGGGTCTGAATACTTTGTGAATCTAGTAAATGTGACACACACTTAGAAAGCTACTTAGCCCCTGAGGTTTTATTATAATGCACACTCTAGTTAAACATCACTTAAACACTGAGGTTAACATATGAAAAGGTGACAATTATCCATAGTCATATTACTTTTTTGGTGAATATAACCTAAAGCTTTACAAACTGTGATAAGTCACATTAACTCCAATATTACAGTAATTTATAACTAATTCATCTTGTAAAGAAAAATAGTTTATTTTTGACTAAAAGCAATCATCTGGTGTTAGATTAATGGTCCACACATCTATTCCATTGGTTCGGTGGCAAGTGGGTGACAGTCAACTCAGCGAAAGGGCAACTCTGCGAAAGACAACTCGGCGAAGAAACAACTTGGTAAAATACAACTCAGCAACATCCTTTACCAGTTAGGTAATAGTTAGGATCAAAGAGATTTTTTAATGATATTTAAATGACAACGTGATTTAAAATATTGAAAATAAATGTATATAATTGATGAACGAACTTTATTCTACAGATGGAACAAACTCTATCTTACATTATCTTCTGCAACCAGAATTGCTAATTCTTTATATAAATTGCATTGATTGTAATCGTATAACGATATTTAGAATACAAAAGGTGACCTGCGTGTACGGCTTAAGGAATTTCTTTACTCTCAACTTATTGGGACTCTCATAAAGTAGGTGATTCTGTGGATTTACCAGCACCCTACGTTGTCATTTAAATATCATTAAAAAATCTCTTTGAACCTATTTCCTAACTGGTAAAGGATTTTGCCGAGTTGTTCTTTCACCGAATTGTCTTTCAACGAGTTGTCCTTTCGCCAAGTTGTTTGTTGCCCACGTGTGTTTTCGCCGAGTTGTACTGTCACCGAGTTGTCTTTTTACCGAGCTGTCTGTCGCCCAGTTGCCCCTGAACAGGAAGGTTGGGTGCACGTAGAAGGTGTAACAATAGGATTATTAAGCCTTATGATAATGTTCCTGCACGGAGGGTTTAGAGAGACGCACCGGGAGAAATATAGAATAGGGACCCCCGTGTGACTGTTCTGCTGTTCTCCTTCCACAGTTCTGTGGCTCTGCATATTTGTATGCACCTCTCTAAACTTGCATCACTTGTTCCGCACACAATTCGGTCATGTATAAGGGAACTTTTAATCTCCCTGAAAATTGCATGTGCCTGCTAACACTCTCAGATATGTGACGTAGTTGTCTATATTTTCTCCCCTTGCCTGATTTCTTGAAAAAAATCTGTACCTATCTACAGTTTCGTTTATTTTCGGGTTGTAATGTTAATCAAATTTACGTATCATCAAGCTCATGGTTAACTCATCAGGTCTTACATCACCGGTCAGCGCCTGACACAATTCTCTGCCACTCTCTCCAATAAGATAATGGAATAATCTGACCTTAGTGTTTTCCTCTGCCTCCAGCATTGCAAGTTCTGTGAATAATCTGAACTCGTCCTTCCATGTTCTCCATGACTTCACCATGTCTTTAGTATTGAGGCTTAATGCCAGCGGCGGTCTCAGACCCTCCATTTTCCTTTCTTGTTAGCGTCCCCGTGTCCTGAAATTTTAACAGCAAACTGGCGTGACTTTCGGCACAGTTCCATCACCCACGCTGCCACCATATTTCTCTCTCGAGATTATTAAAAGGCACAGACTCACGCTTCCAGTTTATGTCTGTTTATTTCACAGTAGTTAAAGCCAGAACAAAGTCAGTTCACGTGAACCGCTCAGAGTACATGCATCGAAGCTTCTCAGCTGTGCGATCTATCACGCGAATATGTCTTCTCATTAAACTTGTATCTCGCGAATATCGTATTCGTTGTAGTCAAGTCAAACGCCAGTGGCAGCCTGTCTATGAACTTAATTTAAACTTAAGGTTTACACCGTGCTTTGTTTCTGCAGTAGCTGCACTTATGAATATACTTGTATGCGTCACTCGCTTCATATTCCTTTGCTGCCTTCTCAATTGTGTAATGCGTTTTTTAAACAGGTTTCATTCATCGAAGTGATCACTACCCAAATCGGTACTCGTGAATCTAAGATGTTTAACAGGCATTCCCGGTATTAAGTTGTGGATTTGCCTGTGAATATTTAGCGGCAGCGTGTCTATGAACGTAATTTAAACTTAAGCTTTACACCTTGCTTTCCTATTGAAACGTGTACAAAAGGCTTGTTCAGCATCAGAGGGTTTTCACATCACACACTGCATGCACGGGTTTACCTTTCCCAGTCCTGCAAAGTCAGTTCACGTGAGCCGCTAGGAGTACATGCATTGAAGGTTATCAGATGTGCTTGTGATATGTCATGCGATCTTGCGATGTCCATGGCTTTATTTAATGTTAGCTAAGACCCGGCAAAAGTTTCTCTCGCACTTTCGCTGAGTTTGTGCCTGACCATTTGATCTTCGTTTGCATAAGTACAGTCCTTGACCCACAAATATTTCGCGTCAGCGTGTCTATTGGGTAGCTGCTGATGGACGGCCTTATATGGACAGGCAATCAATTGCGTGGGAGGCGTGATGATTCGGGATGCAACTCCGCCTCACACGGTGACCGAGCTGCAGGCTATAGCTGTATATATGGAAGAAACTAGGTTCCAGTTATGACCGTTATGCATAGAATTTTGAAATGAAACCTGCTTAACTTTCGTAAGTAAGCTGTAAAGAATGAGCCTGCCAAATTTCAGCCTTCTACCCACACGGGAAGTTGGAGAATTAGTGACATTGGAAAGTTCAATA
>JANRMT010062820.1:17079147-17093957 GCA_026402145.1 Polypterus bichir lapradei
GTAATCTTTTTAGTTAGCCAATAAAAGCTGTCATTTTGCTTGACTTCTCACTACATTCATAATGGCTAACACGGTACAACACCCTAGTACTAAATGGTCATAACAAATTTGAGACAGAATGTAGTGTTTGCTGTCCAGGCACGTTTGTTTCAGTTACAAACAACAGTACTGTAGATCTTGAAGCACACGTGGAAACAGTAAAACATAAAAAGAAAGTTCAAAATGAAAATAGTTTGTCGAAGATTACAAGCTTCATCGTGATAATAGTGATAATTCAGGTGTATAAATGGGAACTCCACCAGGGGAATGCTGCCCTGCCAGATTATTTAGGGAATACATGGCTCAAGCTTCCTCTGTCATTTCACTATCATCACCTCCTGACTGGCAAGGGCACCAGCAACCAATTGGATGGGATCCATGCCCTCTCCATTATAAAGGCATCCCGATTGGGTAAAGAACCATTGATCCCATCCGGATGTTGTTTGTAACACAATATATTTTGTAAATAAAATAAACAGGCAGTATAAAACTAAAAAAAAAATTATACTGTACATATACACTAGTGGTTTTTCCCGTTTTTCTTCAGATTTAGCAAGTCAAAATGCAGTGAATGACATAAAATGGTGAAAAGGTAAGCAGTAAACTGCCAGATGTTTAAATTTAAAGTTCAGGTTAGTAAAAACTTTAAAAGGGACATTTCAGAATATTATAAACGGGCCTTCTTCAGAGAACAACTAATAGGTTACAACCTACAGATGCTCTGCAGCAATTAAAGAAAATTAAGGCTTAGAGGTTGAAGCAAACAATTTGTAGAGGTGTCCCAACTTCTGTTGATTACTTAAAACCCTTCTGACTGTCTTAAAGCAGAGTTAGAACAGACTACTGTGTTACTACACCCTCCGATTTATTACTTGGACAATATTCCAGTGATAATGACAAGAAAATGGCAATTAACAAATGAAATGAGACCCTTAGAAGTGTAGACCTTTCATTTAGAGAAATTGCAAAAAAAAAAAATAAATAAATGTCAAAGAGTCATTGAGTCCAGTGGTGTCCTACACAATCCAAAGGCAATTGGAAACTGGAAGAATCTCTGATTGGAAAAGATCTGGCAGACCTAAAGTCACCACCCAATCAGAAGACATGTTTCTGAGGGTCACCAGCTTGTGTGATCACAGGTGCCTTACAGCACAGCAGCTTCAAGCACAGCTTAACAGTGCAGGTCAAAAAGCTAGTCTCTATTCTATTGTGCTGCAGGTTTGACAGGGTGAGTGGCAGTAAAAAGCCATTCCTTAAATGACAAAATACCGGCTGTTGACTACTGCAGACTGGAAGAAAGTCTTATGGAACGATTAATCCAAATTTGAAATCTTCAGCTCATCACGCAGGGTGTTTGTATATCGTCATGTTGGCAAAAGGATGATTCCTCAGTCTGTGACACCAACTGTCAATCATGGAGGAGGATGTGTCATGGTCTGGGGTTCTTTTGGTGGAGGCAGAGTTGGGTGACTGGCATTCTGAATCAAAAGGGTTACCACAGTTTGACTGTTATATCAGCAAAAGGTGCAGGCTACTTTGATGAATCAAACATTTTAATAAAATTGTGTACACTTACTGATTCCTTGACTTATTTTTTTATTTGCCATTGTTTATTTGTTCGATGCCTTGATTTCATGAAACATTAAGACATTAAACTGCATATGATTCCATAAAAACTGAGGAATTCTAAAACTTTTGACTTGTAGCATATATATATATATATATATATATATATATATATATATACTCATATAGACATATATATATATATATATATACACACACACACACACACATCACACATAGATAGACAGATAGTGTGACCTTGTGTCCGAACACCATCAGACCAACACCAGCACTTTACACAAAACACACAGCACACAGTACCCCCAGCACCAATCACCCTCCTTACGGGCTTCTCTCTCAGTGTCCGTGGGCCGCCTTTCCTCTACTCACGAGAGCTTCGTACTGCTCCCGCTCCCGACTCCAGCTGTCTGATTGGAGTGAGGCGGCCCCTTTAACTTCCACCCGGATGTGCTCCAGGTGCCTTATGACAGTCTTCCGGCAGCAGTTCCTGATGTAGCGGAAGTGCTGCCCTTGCACCTGGAAGCACTCTGGGCATCCCTGGAAGGTCCTTCCTCCACCCTCCCAGGTGTGGTGGAAGTGTCGATCTCCCAGGCTCCACAACGCTCAGGGCACCCCCTGGCAGAGGCCACGGGCTCCATTGGGCTTGAGCTTCCTTGCTCCTTCCCCGTGGTCCCCTCAACATCCAGGGAGGTTGCCCCCTCGTGGCCCGGGGGACGTATAGACCACCTCCCGGTCCTTCCAGGTGTCCCGGCTGGGTCTGACCCCCAGCCTCCTGTGAAAATAGACAGATAGATAGATAGATTTCAGTCACACACGTTTTATTCATGGTTCCCCCATTTAAGGGCTATATAATGTTTTGGACACAGCAATGGCAGGTCTATTAAAGCCATCATATTTAGTTCTTTGTCGCATATCTCTCACATGCATGGACTGCTTGAAGTCAGCGATTCATAGACACCACCAGGTGCTGAGGGTCTTCTCTGGTGATGCTCTGCCAAGCCTCACATGAGGCCATCTTCAGCTCCTAATCGTCCCCCAGAGTTTTCTCTTCAGCAAATGGAAGGCCTGCTTAGCTGGATTTTAAACTGGGTGAATTTTCTAAAACTTTTGACTTGTACCATATATACATAAATACAGTATACATATATACATACATACACATTGATAGATAGATAGATTTTCCATAAGATGTCCACTTTTTTACTTCATAGAAAATGGTAACCCTGTTTTGGAAGCCAGAACGGAATGTACCGCTACAAATCACAAACAGACAAGTGCCAGTATTTTTTAAGTCCTGAGTACAACACAAGCCAGGAGTAATGGCACGCCTTGTTCAGTTTAATGCTTGTACAGCTCAGTAAAGGGGTCCCCCACATACAGAACACAGAGGAAGCGGAAATTCCAAATAGCTCACCATAGTATTTCTTTTCCCCTGTTGTTTCCTGTACAATGCTTATAACATTCAATACATTGCATAAATGTGCAGCCTGTATATGTCAATGCTGTATATAATAAGTTAAAGGAGGAAATTGGTCCAATAAATTGGTCCAATAGGCAAGCACTCTTCACAACTGTTTATTGTGTTTTCAGATCACTTTTTCAATGAGCCTAACACAAAAGATACCGGCTAAGGTTCTTTTCACACTTTTTCCAGTGTGTCCCTATGAATCAGCAAGCAGTAGTTTGCCATCATACTGACATCCCAACTTTCCTGGTACCTTCTTTTTATGTTCTTGATAGTAGAACATTAGAACAATCTAGATAAGAACACACCATTCGGCCCAACAAAGCTCACCAGTCCTATTAACTTAATTCTTCTAAAAAACATCAAGTCAAGTTTTGAAAGTCCCTAAAGTCCTACTGTCTACCATGCTACTCGGTCACTTATTCTTATTGTTCTGTTTCTGTACATGTCAATGCTGTATATAATAAGTTAAAGGAGGAAATTATATTTATCCCCCAAATTCCCATTATTCCAACTAATTACCTGCTTAAATTCAAAAGAATACAGCTTCTTATGAAATTGTATTTTGCAATGACCATCAACAAAAGCGCAGTCGCTAGGATAAAGCAATAATTGGTCAACAGCAGAAGTGTTTCCCTTGTGGGCAATTATATGTATTATGTCCAAGAGTAAATAACTACTGCAAACTAATAATTAGCCCCAGGTAAAAAACCAAAAAACAAATATAATAAATATTGCATACATAAAAATATTTTAGTTACACAATACTTCTGATACACGTGATTAACCTTTATACTTTTAACTCTTCCTTCCATGCCAGTTACAGTTTTGTCGATGATGTGCTCTGTGCTTCTTATATAATATGCAAAGTAAAACTGTGCAGAGCAAATGACAGTAGTGAGGTCTGCCGTCTGAAAAAACAGAAAATTCAATTGTTTGCAACATTAACGATGATAAAGAGTTCCAGCAATGACGATGTTAGTAAGTGTAAATCTCAGCTTCGTAATTGTTGCAATAAGCAGAGATACGAAAGGCAATGACATGTTGGTGCCGGTCAACGTGTTCCAGGAATGGCCATGCAGGCATAACTGGAGAAAAAAACTAGATAGAAATCAGAAAAAGCAGCAGGCACATTATTGGGTTTATTTGAGAGAATAACCAAGTGCTTTGTATTTGTAATGCAGCTGACAACCTCAGCATCTGAGCAGCAGCAGAGGAGGGAATACATTTACTACCAATAACTCAATTTATGTTTCTCTGCTATTGAAAAAAAATTGTGTTATTTTATCCAGAGGTTTCCAAATGCTGCACTGATAAGAACGGTAAGTTTATTATATTTTCAACGTGTTTTCTCTTTATACAGTATGTGTGTGTGGTTATGTTTCTTTATTATTTATAGACAGACATGTATCAGCATTCCAGTAAAATTGTCATAATTCCAATTTCTTGTACTTTCTTTACTTCTATAATTTGTAATGTATCTTTTTTGTTAAAGTATTACATTTTCTTTCCTCATTTTTCAGTAAAAAATGATTTACACATAAGACAACAAATGGGGTTAAAAGGGTTTGGGGTTCTTATTTAATTGCCATAGGGAAAAGATGAATACAAAGCTAATGAATTATAAACGCTTGTTTCTCGGTCACACGGGATTTCCTCCATTATTTGCTATGTCTATGTTGTTATCCTCCAGCAGGGAAAAATACCCCGAAGACAAGAAATGCTGGTGTTACCGGACCCGGTCGTAGGCAGGCTCAGTGCCACTCTTCTAGGTCACAGCCCTCCCGCCTGTAGAACAACATGACAAAGGGTAAGTCTGCGATGTCACTGCAGCATCAGTCTCCATTGTCCCATCTGAATCTGTCCCTAAGAAGCTAGCAACGTGCCCAGATATGAGATGTTTTATTGAAGAAACAAGAGTTTGAAGTTAGAAAAATATTTATATAGTGGTTTTGTTCATGTGAAGAACAAACTATTGAGGTCTCTATTTGAGTACTGTGCTTGGTTTTGGTCTCCAATTTACAAAAAAGACATAGCAGCACTAGAGAAGGTCCAGAGGAGAACAAGTATGCTGATTCTGGGACTGAGAGGCATGAGCTATGAGGGGACATTAAAGGAGTTAAATCATTTCAGTTTAAACAAAATTATGAAGAGAATTAGTACAGGATATCACAGTTTTGACTTTAAAATAAATACTGCAACAAAAGCGCAGGGTTATGATTGGAAGCTTGTTAAAGGCAGATTTTTCACAATGTTAGAAAGTTTTTCTTCATGGAAAGAACCACAGACCCATGAAATAAAATAACGAATAGTGAGAGTTTTGCACTTTAGGGATCTGACTCCATGTTATTTTCAACAATCTAGGTGAAAAGGATGGACAAGCTTATAGGGCAGAGTGGTCTTTTCTTGTCACAATTGTTAGAATGTTCTAATAAATTGGTCCAATAGGCAAGCACTCTTCACAACTGTTTATTGTGTTTTCAGATCACTTTTTCAATGAGCCTAACACAAAAGATACCGGCTAAGGTTCTTTTCACACTTTTTCCAGTGTGTCCCTATGAATCATCAAGCAGTAGTTTGCCATCATACTGACATCCCAACTTTCCTGGTACCTTCTTTTTATGTTCTTGATATTAGAACATTAGAACAATCTAGACAAGAACACACCATTCAGCCCAACAAAGCTCACCAGTCCTATTAACTTAATTCTTCTAAAAAACATTAAGTCAAGTTTTGAAAGCCTCTAAAGTTCTACTGTCTACCATGCTACTCGGTCACTTATTCTTATTGTTCTGTTTGAGAATAACTTCCTAATGTTTGCATGAAATGTACCCTTAAGAAGTTTCCAACTTTAAAATAACAGTCTTGATCCACTGGACTAATTCCCTTCATAATTTTAAACACTTCAGTCGTGTCACCTCTTAATCTTCTTTTGCTTAAACTGTAAAGGCTCAGCTCTTTCAAACTTTTCTCATAACCTCATCCCCTGTAGCCCTGGAATTAGCCCGGTTAATCTTCTCTGGACCTTTTCTAGCACTGCTATGTCCTTTTTGTAGCCTGGAGACCAAAACTGCACACAGGACTCCAGATGAGGCCTCACCTCTTTGTTATAAAGGTATATTCTGATGGATTCTCTCACCCTGCTTGTCACTCACTGCTCCAAGATGAAGAACATCCAAATTCAAATCCAAAAAGTGAACCTTCAGACCTTTGTAACCCAATTTCTTAAATTAAAGAAATCCAACCATCCATTATCCAACCCGCTATATCCTAACTACAGGGTCACGGGGGTCTGCTGGAGCCAATCCCAGCCAACACAGGACACAAGGCAGGAAACAAACCCCGGGCAGGGCGCCAGCCCACTGCAGACTAAACAAATCCATTTTTCATAATTTATCTATAATTTGGATCTTATTTATTATATAAAAACATAGAAATTACTTATTTCAATTATATCCAAGCCTCTTGTATAAGTTTGTTCATTGCACCTTCAAATTGTGCACCAAAAATGAGTTTTTTAATATCAGGTATGACAAAAACAGTTCAGCCTCAGACAAACCTGGAAACATTTGGCACAAGATACATAAAACAGGCTCCATGTTTGATAGGACTTATTAAAGCAATCTTAATATGAAGCAGTGGTAGCAGCACTTTATCTGGATCCACCAAGCGAGGCCTGATAAAGTTTTTGGCAAAAGTTGTAGCTTTTTTCCAGTGGCCATTCTTTCTGAACATAATGTCAATTACTTGCTCTGCTGTCCCACTCACTGAGAAAACCTGGGAATGGTGTCTGTCCAGACTGCTGACCCAATAAGATACACAGAACTGTCAGGTCCCCACATATTAACCAACGATGCTCATTGAAGTTAATTTTCTCAGGAAGATTTTCAAAGTTTTTTAAGCACAGATTTTAATATTAGAAAACATAATATTTAAACAATTCATCAAATGAAAATGTTATATTTAATTAAAATTGACAGCTAAAAAAATGTGTTTTTTGAAAAAAGGTTATCTCATTGAGACAAATGGTTGTTATTTTTGAATTCTGCACATTAACAACAAAAAGTTCAGTATACAATCCAAAAAGTGGTAAAAAACAAGAAAACCAAAGTTTAAATAATAAACTAAACAGAAAGAGCAGGAAATAACCAAAAGGAAATTACAAAACTCTAATATCTAATACAAAACTATAAGGCCAAAGCAGAACTCTAAAAGTGAATTTAAGTATTTACATTAGAATAATTGCGAATTCAGCAATACCAATCCAAAAACAGCAAACAAAACCAAAATACAAACACCAAAAATCCATAACGTAAGGAACAAAATATGAAAACTCAAGACAGCAAGGAACACAAGAGCTATGTAGTGGGACCACTGCAAACAGACCTGATTTGACAGCAAGTTAGGAGATTTACCAAAAGCCAGAAGATCAAAAATATCAAATAGTTCAATAAAAAAAATCATAGTCAAGAAACTACAGCAAAAGTCAAAACACCAAAGAAACAAAGGAATATGTATTTGAAAAGAAACCTGAGAAGTTAATAGTAAATTAAGGGAATGTTTCCACAGATTACCTTTTCTTTGGTTGTGTTATGATCAAAGGCCAGAACCTTAGAGAACACGTCCCTAACAACTGGCACGTTAGTCCTAACAACAGGGTACCAAAATGGTGCTGGGCACCAAAATGTGAAATGACAGACAAAACTATCCTAAAAATTTCACGACCAAAATGAAAAGGAAAAAAAAATTAGGAAAAAATAATTAGTCTAAAACAAGTCTAAAATGGAAGGATTTGATACAGGATAACCTATAACAATTTAGAAGCAGGAACGAGCTCTTAACACTGACAAGGGACTGACTCACAATGACACAGCATAAAACTGAGGCAAGTGCTGACTTTTACATTAAGCTTCAAGTAGCTGCTGTAATCAGAAGTGCACCTGTTGGTAACTTTGCTGTAGGAGTTCCTAAACACTAAAGTTTACAGTTGACTGCAGTAAACATCACCCCAAATGGAAGGATCTGTCTTACTTTGGTTTGAAACAAACAGATGCAAATAAATATTCTTTACAAATATAAGATTTAGTTTCAAAAATGGTCTGAAAATAAGGAGTCTCTGAAAAAGCACAAAGATACACAAGGAGTTGCTTGAAACAACAAGGCAATCCAAAGCAAATAATTCCCAAAAGCACAAATCCAGAAGGTGAAGTCTAAAAAACAATATATAGGTCACAGTTCCTGTAAATTCACAAAGAGCGCAAATTGATCAAAGAGAGAACTCACCATAACCACCAAGGGCATTCAATCAACCACAACGGACTGCTTATTTTCTCATCCTTTATAGGGTTCAAGGCAGTCCCTTGACTGAGGAAGACATGTGGCCCCACCTCTTGGAGAACCACCCACAAAACACACAGAACATAATAGAATACGATTTGACACGTAGAAATTAAATAATACACAAAATCAAGAAAAAACACAGCATAATGAAACTCACTAACATAAGTAGCAACATAAAGAAAATAATCAAAAATGAACAAAAAGAACATAACAAAGGAATTAAAAGTTGGGGGAGACCCTGGCTAAAATATAACAAATGTGAGGTGACTGGGGGACCAAACAACAATGTCACTAGCATCTGCCATCATTCAGATCAATAAATAGATTTATATTCAACAAGTAGGTGGCTGCAGATGCCCAAGTAACTGTGAAGACCTTTCACATGATTGACAGCTCCACTGCTTGTCGGTTTTCCATATTTCACATGTGAAAAAGAGTATTTACATAACTGATTTAAAGGGGTGTGGTTAAGACACAATGAAAATGTAATGTTTAACAATAAAGTCACCTTTTAATTTAATTATGACATTTTCAAGTGAATATGTAAATTAACAAATCCTTTTAACTTAGTTTAAGCTTACTATTTTCCATGCAGCTGAGACATGGAATAAAAGTCAAACATTTACTGCAGTGAATAGAACATTTGCCTAAAATTAAAATGACATCAGACAAGATCTTTATTGTCACATACACTTTGAGAACATAGTGAAATTCTTCTGCCACAGCTGCCATGGTGGGGTGTATTGGGGGTGTAGTATATACAGGCAATAAGATGATGTATATATAAATAAATACAAAAATAAGAGTAGCAGAAGAATGGCCTAATGTACATAGTGCAGAACAGATACACTGCACAGATCACACAGTTTAACAGTAATAAAAAAAGAGCAGATGGCTGTACAGCTGTAACATAAAGCACAATGACACTTAAACCAGCAGGTGGGTATAGTACACAGTACAGATCAGAGAAGATCAAGTTATTGAGAGTTCAGAGACCTTATGGCCTGGGGGATGAAGCTGTCCCTGAAGCAGGTGGAGCACGTGGTGAGGCTCCGGTATTATTTATCAGAAGGTAAAAGTGAAATCAGTGGATGGTTGGTATCAGAGATGAAAGATTCATCCATGGGGTGGAGTAAAGCTGTGTAAAGCAGTGAAAGATCAGTCCCAATGATTTTAGAAGTAGTACGAACAATTGTTTGGAGGAACTTGCAATCCTGGCAAGTCAGATTACCAAAAAATACCATGATGCATCCTGTCAGGATACTGTCAGTAGTGTAGTGGTAGAAGTTCATGAGAAGTTTGGTTCCTACCCCAACGTTTGAGGATGCAGGTGGTGTTGACAGACCACGAAAGACAGCCAGTGATATGGGAACCTGAAGCTGCTAACTCTCTGGACCGGGTAGATGTTGATGTGGAGTGGAGTGGGACTGCCTTTGTTCTACCTGAAGTCAAAAATAACCTCCTTTTCTTTTGTCAACATTCCGAGAGTGGTTGTGTCATGCCACCTTACAGTTAAGTCTTTTACCTCCATCCTGCAGTCAGGCTCATCATCATCGCTTATGAAATTTCAGGTCATTATCAAGATAAGAATGTCTTTCAGTCAATTTTTGATCTCCGGTTGTTTTTAAAAAACCCAGATGTAACGTTAGAGCCCATTCTATAATTCAAGAACAACAACAACAACAACATTTATTTATATAGCACATTTTCATACAAACAGTAGCTCAAAGTGCTTTACATAATGAAGAATAGAAAAATAAAACACACAGTAAGAAAATAAAATAAGTCAACATTAATTAACATAGAATAAGAGTAATGTCCAATGGCCAGGGTGGACAGAAAAAACAAAAAAAAACTCCAGACGGCTGGAGAAAAAAAAAAAAAATCTGTAGGGATTCCAGACCATGAGACTGCCCAGTCCCCTCTGGGCATTCTACCTAACAAATGGCGCTTTTCCACTGCATAGTACGGCACGACACGGTTCAGTTCAGCTCACTTTTGGGGGGTTTTCCACTGGGAACAGTACCTGGTACCTGGTCCTTTTTTTAGTACCACCTCAGCCGAGGTTCCAAGCGCGCCGAACCGTTACCAAAACGTGACGTGTAAACTCTGCTGGTCACTGATTGGCCGGAGAAAATCGTCATTACTGCGTCACTGAACTTGCGACATGAGACACAACAGATCCGCTAGATTTTTAGCACAGCCAGCGAAGGTTCGGACGCACCATTTTGTTTTAACCAAAAGTGGCTGTTTCGTGGTCTATTGAGGAAGTACAGACGTTCCTCTCGTTGGTAGCCGAGGAGCGGATCCAGCAAGAGCTGGATGAGGCGACGCGGAATGAAAAAGTTTTTCAGGAGGTCGCTAAGCTCTTGGGCGCACACGGCTACCATCGGACTTACAAACTTACGATGATGTCACGGCAGTAGAGGCGGCGCAACTATAACGAAACGTGAATAATCCCGCCCACTCTAAAGCGGTACTAAACCGCAGTCGAAATGCAAACCGAGCTGAACTGAGCTGAACCAAGGTGAGCTGTACTGAACTGTGCTGTGCCGTACTATGCAGTGGAAAAGCGCCAATAAATGAAACAGTCCTCTTTGGATTTAGGGTTCTCATGGAAGGACTTGATGATGATGGTCACGTATACTTCTGCCTTTTAATCCATCCATCATTGTTGGAGCATCATGATGCTTTGAGTAGGTGGTGGTGGCGCAGGCCACCACCACAAAGAAACCGGAAAAAGAAACAGAAAAGAGAGTAGGGGTCTGTACGGATTTTAGAGCCACCATGAATAGTTATTATGAGGAAACTGAGCATACAGAGTATCAGGATTAAGTTCAATTAAGTTAAATTGAAGTTATAAAAAGGCCATGTTAAAGTAATATGTTTTCAGCAGTGTTTTAAAGTGCTCTATAGCATGGGACATCAGCCAACCTCAAAATGGATGCCTGTCTTTTGAGGGCTCCATAGTCACACACACATTGACATTCAGTTTAGACCGAGTAAACTGTTAAAGCCCATTGTGGCACTTCTTGTGTGATTTTGGGCTATATAAAAATAAATTGCATTGTATTGTATTATAAACATCTGTGGCTTGAGAAGGAAATACATTAGCCATTGTAGTAATACCACATCACTTAGAAAACAATATATAAATTCCATGCTATGCAATTTCTTTTCACATTAATAAAATATGGTGGGCTGAAATAAAGGTTACCTGTCAAATTTTCTATTTTTGTTAGACACAAGTTAAAAACCACAGTTAGAAAGGTAATATGGAAAATGCAGAATTCTTTTTGAAATGTTGCATTATTTTAAAAACAACAGTGATTTAGAAAACAGCTGATGCTCCACTTTCAAAAGTGAATAAAGTAGTCAAAGGCTAAATGTTCTGTGGATTCAGAAAGTGTTCAGACCCCTTCACATTCTGCATTATTGTGTTGTCCATTTAATTCTAAATGGATAAAGGCTGACATTTTTGCAGTCTGCAGTCAATAACCCATAATGTCACAGTGAAAACATTTTCAGAAAGATATGCAAAATTATTGAAAATCAAAAACTTAAATCTCACATTTATAGAATTATTCAGACCCTCAGTTGTGGCAATCCAAATTGTGGTCAAGTGCTTATGTTTAGTGAGATGTGTTGAGAACTGATTGGACTCCACCTGTGGCAAACTGAATTGACTGAACATCAGTTAGAAAGTCACACGTGTACCTGTGTATAGAAGATCCAACAATACATAAAATGTCAGGACAAAAACCAAGCCATGTAGTCCAAGGAACTCTCTATAGACCTCCATTATCAAATTTTGGTGAGGTATAGATCATATTGGGGTGGGGGGGATAAAACCATTTCTAAAGCTTTTAGTGTCCCCAGGAGCACTCAATTATTGTGAAATAGACCATGCTTGGCATCGCCAGTACAAGTAGAAGCCAGCATGTGCAAAAGACAATATTTTTCATAAGAAGTAGAATTGTGAAATATCAATAGAGAAACTACAAATTAAAGATCACAACTCCTGAGAGTGCCTACAACAGAAAGCTAATACAAACAGTATAAGCACCCTGGACGCATTTGAAATTGCCAAGCACAGAAGATGCAAATACTTCAGCCGTTTTACACTATGTGAGTCAGGTCAATGTTGCTTTAAGAATTGTGGTTTGAAATTCTAAGAACTAATTACAAAAATAACAAAGATCAGCAATCAAAATGTCCTGCAATATGTATCTCTCTCTTTGACTTATTCTGTATTTATGAAAATTCGGCAATCTTTTTGGCTCTTATAACAAATATTAGAGTATATTTGTCTTGTTACTACCATGAAAGGAAAATGTCTTGCTTACCATTTATATTAGAAACATAATAGAAACGAATGATGTTAACAGTGGTGTCCAGCATTGGTCAGTGGTAGGGCCACTGCTATTTTTAATAAATATAAATGATTTTGGAAAGGAAAATAAGTAACAAGCTGGTTAAGTTTTGCAGATGATACCAAGTTGGGTGGATTGGCAGATAATCAAGAAAATGTTCAATCATTACAGAAGGACTTGGACAACATGCAGACTGGGGCAGATTTGTGACAGATGACATTTAATGTAAGTAAAGTATTACATGTAGGAAATAAAAGTGTCAGGTTTGAATACACAATGGGAGGTCTGAAAATTGAAAGTACACCTTATGAGAAGGATTTAGGAATCGTAGTGGATTCGTAACTATTTACATCCAGACAGAATGTTAATGTTCAAAAGCCATTAAGAAGGCTACCAGACTGTTAGGTCATATAGTGCCCTGATGTGTAAGGTGAAAGTCCAACAAAGTTATTATCAAGCTATATAACACACTGGTGAGGCCTCATCTGGACTGCTGTGTGCAGTTTTGGTCTCCAGGCCATAAAAGTCGACATAGCAGTGCTGGAAAAAGTCCAGAGGAGAGTGACCAGGCTGATTCCAGGGCTACAGGGGATGAATTATAAGGAAGGATTAAAAGATCTGAGCCTTTACAGTTTAAGACGAAGAAGATTATGAAGATACATGACTGAAGTGTTTAAAATTATGAAGGGAATCAGTCCAGTGGATCGAGACAGTGACTTTAAAATGAGTTCAAGAACACGGGGACACAGTTGGAAACTTGTTAAGGGTAAAGTTCACACAAACATTAGGAAGTTTTTCTTCACACAGAAAACCACAGACACATGAAATAAGTGACCAAGTAGTGTGGTAGACAGTAGGACTTTAGGGACTTTAAAATTCAACTTGTTGTTATTTGATGTTATTTTTGAAGAATTAAGTAGATAGGACTAGTGAGCGTTGTTGGGCTGAATAACCTCTTCTTGACTAGATTGTTCTAAAATGAATGTATATAAGTTTGAAGATAGGCATTCTATGGGGGCACCAGCACTTTCAGAATTACATTATTTTCAAATATTCAGTTTTACAAGCAGCAAATGTCTCTCCCCTGTTGCAATGAAAAGTGTAATAGAACTTTACAAAACTAAAATGATTTGGACTTTTAATGTTGACTGCTTGCACTCTGCAGTAAAATCATTTTAAAGAAGTCCATTTAGAGAAAAAAAACAGGTAACACACAGTCTTTTTTTCTCTACAATTAGATTATAATGGAACAGAAACAATAAGCAAAAGGAAGCCACCATAGACTATGTTCTTTCTTTAATTCAATTTGGTAGGCTTTTTATTTGCATGTTGGTAGGCTTCTTTCTTTTCTAGATGTATGCTGTTTCTCTATATTTTTAGCAATTAATCAGTCTACAACAACATTTATTTATATACCAATTTATATAGCACAATTTCTTACAAATGATGTAGCTCAAAGTGCTTTACAGGATGAAGAAAGAAAAAAATATACTGTAAAAATAAAATTAGGCAATACTAATTAACGCAGAATAAAAATAAAGTCCGATGGCCAGGGAGGATAGAAAAAAAAAAAAAAACTCCAGACGGCTGGAGAAAAAAAAAACAAAATCTGCTGGGGTTCAAAGACCACCCAGCCCCCTCTAGGCATTTTTGGTCTACTAAAAATATATTGGATTCAAAAAGTATTCAGAACCATTCACTTTCTAAACACTGAATTGTGTTGTAGATTTAATTACAAATGGATAACTTACCCATTTTTACCCATCAATCTACACTCAATAACCCATAATGACAAAGTAAAAACATGTTTTCAGAAACAAACAAATATATATATATATATATACTAGCAAAATACCCGCGCTTCGCAGGGGAGAAGTAGTGTGTTAAAGAAGCAATGAAAAAGAAAAGGAAACATTTTGAAAATAACGTAACATGATTGTCAATGTAATTGTTTTGTCACTGTTGTGAGTGATGAGTGTTGCTGTCATATATATATATATATATAT
>JANRMT010062820.1:17096249-17151297 GCA_026402145.1 Polypterus bichir lapradei
TATATATATATATATATATATATATATATATATATATATATATATATGAGATTAGTGTTCAGTACTGATTAGTGTTCAGATGCTTTGTTGTGGCATATTTAATTGTGGTCAGGTATGTTCTGTTTGCTTTAATTCTCCTAGAGATGTGTCTGTGGCAAAATGAAATGATTGGACATTGTTTATAAAAGCACACATCTTTGTATAGAAGGTCCCACAATTCACACTGCATGTCAAGAAATAATCAAAGCCATGAAGTCCTGTTGACCTCCGCAACCAAATGGTGGTGAGGCATAACTCAGAACAAAGGTATATGGAAAGGAAGAAGTGTGGAACCACTGGGACTCTTCTTAGAGTTGGCTGTCCTGCCAAACTGAGCAACTGGATAAGAAGGGCCTTGGTCAGGGTGGTGAACAAGAACACAATGGCCATGCTAACAGAGATTCAAAAGTTCTCTACTGAGAAGGTAGAACCATTTGGAAGGATGATCATCTCAGCAGCACTGTTGACTGTAAGGTGTATGACAAAGAGCATCTAAAGAAAATACATGTTGTGGTCTGATGAAACAAAATTGAAATTTTTGGGCAGAACTCCAAGCATTATGTCTGTAGAAGACCAGACAATGCTCATCACCTGCCTAATACCATCCATTCAGCAAAGCATGGTGGTGTCAGCACAATGATATTAAGGGTGCTTTTCAGCAGGTTGAGATCCTTGAAGGGACTCTGACTGGGGTGAGAGTTCACCTTTCAGCACAACTGTGACCTGAAGCATACAGCCAAAACAGTGCTGGAGTGGCTTCAGAGCAAGGGTCTGACTTGTCCTTGAGTGGCACCCAATCGATGCCCCATATTCCATGTGCGGAGAGATTTGAAGATGGCAGTTTACAGACATTTCCTATCCAATCTAATGGGCCTTGAGAGGATCTGCCAGGCAGAATGGGATAAACTGCCAAAATCCAGGTGTGCAAAGATTGCAGAGACTTACCAATGAAGGCTTGGGGTTGTAATTGCTGTCAATTTGGCTTCTACAAAGTACTGTATTTACTGTATTATGAGAAATTTAGGTTTAGGATTTTTTAATATATGTGCAGACAATTCTGGGCTGATGTGTGCCGACTGATGGGAAGAATGGCAAACATATTCAATTAAACCTAATTCCACAGCACAAAGTGTGGAGAAACTGAAGGGGTCTGAATACTTTCTGAATCCACTGTGCACTCTTTGCATGTTACCCACAGTAACATAAACCTGTTTAATATACATTCTTTGAAAGTTGGATGATTGTAACCCTTCTGAAGGATAATCTGAGAAGTTCAAATGGATAAGAAGCACTCGATTGATGTGATCAGATATTCGTTGTAGTCCACTCAAATCGTAATCATCGGCATGCCTTTAAGTAGACTGTAAAGTGGCCAGAGACAGACTGGTTGCTCAGCTGGCAATCTGAGTGGCCTTTCCTTAATGTCTGTAACCGTTTTTGTTATCTGGAAATGGACTAGGTTATATTTTTCTCTGCTTTTTGCCAGATAGACTAACTTCATGTAAACATACAAATTAAATAAAACATGTAAATATGCACATTTGAATCTACATTGTGTTTTTGGCTTTTATCGACTGTCTTTTTATGTTTTATTCTGACTATATTATTTTAGTAAAAGTGTGCTGTGGACTTTTCAATAGTAAGTGTGCTGTTTAAAAATAAATAGAAATAAATGTAATTGTTTAAATTCACCCAGCAATAAATTAGTCATGTAAAAGCTGACGGTAAACATTAGTCAGTCTTTTGATATATAATTTATCTTCACTGCTGCAAACTGTTAAAAAATACACATGGCCTATTTACATTCAAAATTAGAAAGCAAACGCTTAGGTGGTTAATAAAAATACAACTTTTGTGTGTAGGTTCATTACAGAAATTCTTGAAAAGTACCTGTTTGGCCACTGCATGGTGTCTCGATATTTGCTGAACTTCTCATTAAGCGTACACATGTTATAATGCCAACGTCCATTTACAACCAATGCTCTCTGAAGAACAATTAGAAGAGGTATTGTGACACAGAACAATGGAGACAATTATTTCTGAAGTTTAATAACGCTAATTAGCATATGGCATGTAAGACAGCTGCTGATACTTCATTGTTAAATACTAAGGGACTAATTAGTGGTTGATGTTAATTAGCTTCTTCTGCATGCACATCGCCCTTAAATGCATATATACCATCGCCAGTGGGCTATAAACAGAATCTTGTCTTTCCGCCGTAGTGTGATATGCATTCTAGAGATATTTAAGCGCACAAATACTCATTCATAGACAATAAATCAACTCTTTTTGAAACTTATAATTACTAATGGCTAAAGCAAGTTTTTAAAGTTAAATTAAAAATGTAAATATCATAAAAAGTCAGAGAAATCATTGACTAGTTGTAACCTTACTGAAATGTGGCTCCACGTTGACCAATAAATGATTATGGCAGGCATTAACCTTGTCTTAGTTAACATGATTACGCAAATACAGCGACAGCCATTAACCGAAACATGAAACACATATGGAAACCAAAATAAAGTACACAGTCATGTGACCTTCCATCTATTAAACACTGCAGTTGTGTGTACCCCATAATAGACGACACCATCAGCAATAGAGCTGTAATATGGCTCTCTCTTTCAGCATTCCATGCCACTCTTTATTTAAGATGTCTCTGGATTTACAGCAGGTGCCCAGAGTCTGGAAACAGTCAAATTTTATTTTAATAGTTAAACACCACACACCTAAAAGCATTAAATGACTTCAGACTGGTGACTGACATCTCATATCATGAAATACTTTGAGGAGTTAATTAAGAGAAAACTAAATCTACCAAAACCTAGTATTATCTGGGCCGTCCCCAGTCTGCATAGCAAAGAAGAGAGTGGTGGATGCCACAACGATAATTGTGAATTTACCGTGTCAGCACTTGGAAGGACCAAAAAACCACACAAGATTGCTGTTTATAGATTTCTTGTCAGCTTTTAATGCAATACAGCTCCACATTTTAGTCGTCAAACTGGTCAGTCAATTCTATTTGGACCCTAAATTGGTGGGGTGGATTTTTGGACTTTTTTTCCTGTAGATCATCTACTGTGGTCTACCTAATTCTTTGTATGAAATGTCCCACCACTGCACTCTAGAGTGGGGGAAAAAAGTATTTGATCCCCCAATGAATTTGTAAGTTTGCTCACTTACAAAGAAATAAGCAGTCTCTAATTTGTATGGTAATTTCATTTTAATGGAGAGAGACAGAATATCAACCAAAAATCAAGAAAAAAACACATTACATAAAAGTTAAAAATTGATTTGTATGTAATTAAGTGAAATAGGTATTTGATCCCCTACAACCCAGCTAGAATTCTGGCTTCCACAGATTGGCTGTGTGCTCAAGTGACATATAGGTTACAATCAATCAGTTAATCAATCAAACAATTACAGTTACTCCTGATCGCAACTCATTATGTGTATAAAGCACACCTGTCCACAGAATGAATTTCTTCCATTCCATCCTCTCCACCACCATGGGCAAGACCAAAGAGCTGTCAAAGGACATCAAATACATTAACAGAACTGACCCAAAGACACTCTTGTGGTGTCTTTGCTTTGCGCTTTGGGTAACTGTCATGTTTGAAGTTGAACCTTCAGTTCAGTCTGAGGTCCAGACTGCTCATTAAGGATTTCACTGTACTTTTCAACATTCACCTTTCCTCAAACCTGTTTAGTCTCCCGGTCCTTGTCTCTGAGAAACAACCTCACAGCAGGATGAGGCTATCACCAGGCTTCACTGTTGGAATGGTACTGCATAGATGATTAGCTTTGCCTACTTTCTTCCAGACATGATGATCAGATTTGAGGAAAAATGTTCACTCTTAGATTCATCGGACCAGAGAATCTTGCTTTTTTCAAACTCCAAGCAGGTATTCATGTGTCACCTGGTCATACTGCCATAAAGTCCAGATTAGTGGAGCATTGCAGTGGTGATTGTCCTTCTGCAAGGCAAGATTCTCCCATCCACACACAGGTTCTCTTAAGCTTAGCCAGAGTGATCACTGGGTTCTTGGCCACCTCTCTTACTAAGACCCATCTTCAATGATTCCTCACTTTGGCCTAACAAGAGTTCTTTCTTTTAAAAATTATGAAGACAACCGTGTCCTGGAGAAGCTGTAATGCAGAAGAAGTTTTTTTGTAGCTTTCCTAATATTTGCTCCTTCAACCTCACATTTTACTTTTTGCTCTCATATATACTGTGGAACCTTTTACAGACAGGAGTGTGCCTTTCCTAATCAGATCTAAGCATAGGTGGACTCCAAACAAGGTGTAGAAACATGTGATCCTTGACCAATAGAATGGGATGCACCTGAGCCACATTCCTAGAGTTACAGAAAAGGGTTTCAGTAACATGACTTGTGCCAATTCCTAAAATTATGTTTTTCATTCTGAAGTTTGAAGTGTTACTTTCATGAGAGAAAAAAAAATCATATTAATGATTTTAGCCTAAGGTTACAAGATAACAAATTGTAAAAAAAAGTGAACGGGTCTGAATACAGTACACCCCTAAAATTCTCAGGAATTACGTTCCTAGAGCACCCACAAATTGTGAAAAACCGCAAATTTTAGATGTGGTTAATAAATGCCTATAATTGCCTATTTTTATAGTTTAAACCCTAAATATGCCCCCAAAACACTTTAATTTCAAACTCAGCTTAATACATTACCTAAAAAAAGAATGTAAAGAATGTACTGTACTGCTATATCTCCCAGTGCTAGACTGTAAAATACCGATGTTACGGCTATATGTACTGTAATTCATGCAAGCACGTTTTCTTTGGTATGCTCTGCCGTTTTCTTTGGTATAAGTAGGGTAAATACGTAATAATTTAATTTAATAAAAATACAGTAAAATGACCGGGTACTTACCAATAATGAATGATATTGATGATGATGATGAATTAGCCCCTGTGTTGGTTGGGATTGGCTCCAGCAGACCCCTGTGACCCTGTGTTAGGAAATAGCGGGTTGGTAAATGACTGACTGACTGATGAATTAGTTGTGCAGTACGACGAAGAGGATTTACATCTCCTTGAGTGGCGCATCTTCTTCTGGTGCTTCAGGAGGAGTCGTATCTTCGGACGGGTCTTCTTCTGGTGGGGCTTCGTGCTGGCCTTTCTTTATAGGTTTGAGGAACATTGTGATGGGAAGTTGCTGTCATTGTTTCTTCATGGTGGCGAGGAGGATTTTGTATGTCTGAATGGCAGCATTGACACCATTATTAACTTTGAGAGCTTCAATCATCCCTTTCAACTCTTCTTTATATTGCGTACGGTGCTTTCATTGATGCCATAATGGTGCACTACTGCGACATAACTTTTTAGTTACTGGATCAAATCCAGTAGTTCAACCTTCTCCTGGAGTGTCTTAAAATTCTTCTGGCGCTTAGGTTCAGTGCCTGAAGCCTTAGAAGGTGCAGGGCATTTCGGCGGCATCTCAGGGCTTTAAGAAGAACAAAATGGAAAACAGGAGAACACTCAGCCGGAGATGCTTCACAGGGCAGCAGTCAATCAGCAGCAAGGAGAAATGATGGCTACTTTTACCATCCCAAGCCGCGTTTTCCTCTACGGTTGTTTCCTGTTCTCTCTACAGTACAGTATTGCCCCGAAAAAAGCTATAACAAATTGCGGAGGACATTTGCAGTTTTCATTAACAATTATTAGTTAGGTTCTAAGGAGAAATCTGTGAATGACCGAGGCTGCGAACTCTGAACCGCGACTTTGCGGGGGTCTACTTTACTTTAAAAAGCCAGAATACTTTAAAGCCAGAATTCACTGTCAAAAAATTAAGGAATGAATACCAGATATCTTTCTTAAGAATATTGGCTTTTGTTCATTTACTAAAAGACAGTCTTTCCTTTATTTTTGCAAAGAATACAAAGTCTATGCTTCAATTCCTGTCTCTTAAAAGATTGTGTCTTGTAGGCCAAAGTGGCTGTGAACTTTCAATTTATGTTCATAATTTGAAAGGTATTTCTTCAAAATTCTGGCAATCCGGCTGGAATGTAAAACCCAGATACCTCAGAGTCTGAAACATCAGCAAATGAGGCATGCACTGTGAGTCGCTGTAGTCATCTGGATTTAAAATATGGAAGCATTGCATAATGTCATCATGCAAAAGAATGGATGCAATGAATGAAATTAATTTTTAACGAAATAAAATGAGGGAAATATCTCAAAACAGCACCAAATTACGTTTAGCCAGCTGAAGATCTTAACAGTTAATACTGTGAAGTCCTCCCATGTTATTTAAAATCATCTGGAAGCCTTGAGTGCCTCAATTTATGCTGTGATTACAAAGATGAAGAGAAGCCAAAGTAAGAGAAGTGAAGTTGAACGTTGTAAACCTTTCATCATTATTACTTTTTTTACAGTCTGTGCAGCGTATGTGCTTTGAATGAGAATGCCACTTATTATTTTGGTACTTAGAACTCTTTGATTAAAAAAAAAAATCTCAGCATAATGAAATCTAAATATGCAAATCAGGATAGTGCTAACAGTTTAACATGTGTTTTAAAAGCTAGTTTCTGCATCAGATTTGCAGTATATTTTATCTTCTTATTTCATTTATTCTTTTTAATTTATGGTATGGAAGTACTTCATGATAATTTTCAAAATTAAAATGAGAAATAAACAACATTTTGAATCATACACAGTATTACATCTATAGCAGCAAAATGGGATACTTAAGAGCCAACTCTGGGTTACAACTGTATATTAGAACAATCTAGAAAAGAACAGGCGACTCAGCCCAGTAAAGCTTGCCAGGCCTATCTACTTAATTCTTCCAAAATAACATTAATTCGAGTTTTGAAAGTCCCTAAAGTCCTACTGACTACCTCACTGCTTGATCACTTATTCCAAGTGTCTGTGGTTTTCTGTGTAGAGAAAACCTTCATAATTTTTGTGCAAAATTTACCCTTAACAAGTATCCAACTGTGTCCACATGTTCTTGATGAACTCATTTTAAAGTGACAGTCTTGATCCACTGTTCTAATTCCTTTCATAATTTTAATCACATCAGTCATGTCTCCTTTTAACAATCTTTTGCTTAACCTAAAAAATGGCTCAACTCTTTCCTTATAATTTATGCACTATAGCTCTAGTAGTTCTTCTCTGGACTTCTCTAGTGCTCTTTTGTCCTTTGTGTAGCCTGAAGACCAAAACTGCACACAGGACTCCAGATGAGGCATTACCAGTGTGTTATAAAGCTTGAGCTTGTACTCCACACGTCAAGGCGCTATATAACCTGACACTCTGTTAGCCTTCTTAATGGCTTCTGAACACTGTCTGCCAGTTGATAGTGTCGAGTCCACTGCAATTCCTAAATCCTTTTCATAAAGTGTACATTCGATCTTCAGACTTCCCATTGTGTATTCAAACCTCAAATTTTAACTTCTTACGTGTCATACTTTACATTTCGTTGCATTAATTTTCATTTGCCAGAAATCTGCCTAAGGCCATATGCTGTCCAAGACCCTCTGTAAAGAATCAATGGATTCAAGATTATCTGTCAATCCATATACCTTGGTGTCATCTGAAGACTTTACCAGCTTGTTATTTATATTCCTATTCAAATCATTTATATATATTAAAAATATCAGTGGCTCTAACACTGACCCATCCTGGACACCATTTCATGAGACAACTCTGATACTGTACCTTGCACTATAACCCTCTGCATTGCTGCATCTGAGCCAATTTTGCACCCACCTACACACAACAACTTGAACTTCCACTTCTGTTAATTTGATGCCCAACCTCTCCTGTGGCACCTTATCAATGCTTTCTGAAAGTCATGATAAATAATACCATATGCTCCATTCTGATCATATCCTTTTAATGCTTCCTCATGGAAGTTTTACTAATATGGTGGTGCCATGGTCATGCAGGACAGAGTAAGAGTTGGACAGAGGGTCGAGGGAGAGAAAAACCAACCCTGGCTATTAAAGGTCACTTCTTCATGTAATTTAGGGGAACTATGGGCCGCCAGATGGAACAGTGCTTAGTTTTATGTGGGGCAATGGACATCAGAAAATGTTTTTTTTCCTGTGGGTAATCTCTGAATGTGGTTGCTCTGGTAATTAATAAAATAATTTATTGAATAGCCACCCTCTAATTTATAACATAAATAAGATAAGACAATGCACAGCCTGTAAACATTGCTCTGGATAAAGCACACTGTGTCACACAGGAAGGCGTCCTTAGCCCTGTGCCAGGTGGCTTGGCCAAGAGATCTACAGGACTAATCTGTCTAATGTATTATACTAAGATTGCACTTTTATCAGTGTTTTTCAGCCATAAATCTTATTCTAATTTCTCTCGGAGTAGCACTGGTGATTCAGACTGTAAAAAATATACAACAAAAGTGGCTAAAGAAAGCACTGTTACTAGCACTTCCTCATGAATACTTCAGGTTCATTATTGTGAGGGGTGCTAGGAAGAAACCCTCGGTTATTTGTTGTCAGAGGTTGTTAGTCAAAAATAATTACGAAAAACAGAGTTTTGTGCTTACAGCATATTCAGTGTTGTGAGTACTCACATGAAATAGCCAAAGTGGTGTGATGCCTTCAGAAGAAATAGCCAGGGAAATAGGCCTGACTCCCAGTCCACAGAAGTCCATCAGAGATTATAAAGGCAAAAAAAAAAAATGTTAGGTTGTGTCATAAAAACTGTTAGTCAAGGGATGTTATGCTCAGACTATATAATGCACTAGTCAGATCACAGTATTGTATGCCACTCTGTTCACCACAGTACAGGAAAGACATTGCAGCACTTGAAGCTGTGCAGATGAGAGCAACCAGGTGCATCATGGGAACTTAAGGACATGTCCTACTGTGACAGGCTCAGAGAATTAAACCTGTTTAGTCATGAGTGAATAGAAAACATATCCCAGTCCCTAGAAAAAAGGAATATGCAATAACATGAGCATTTTCAGATTCCCTTTGTCGTCAAACCGTGTGTCAGAAAGTCAGAAGGCATGTTATCAAAACTTCAAGAGGACTTACCGTATATACTCATTTTTAAGTTCTCCCATAGATAAGTCGGGACTTGATTTTACCGTATAATTTCTGGTATTATATAATGTCGGTCGTATAAGTCGAATGCGGAAACTCACGCTATTGGTCCAAGAGATTATGATATGGTATCGCCCACCTGAGAGAGTAACCATGGAGCACACTGCCTTTTTTTCTACAGTATGTGGTTGTGACAATGTGCTGTATCAGCGTGTGCTCCTAACCTTTCTCTCTCTCTCTCTCTATTGTGCCTACGTGACCACACGGTAATACCCGGGGGGTATTTTCCATACGTCTCTTAAATCATCCAAGATCAGATGCCTCATCTTGGATGAGTTTATACCGGTGAAACTCATCTGGGATAAGTCATTTTTTCAAATGCAGCTGTGTAGTAGATTAGTCTAGCTGGATCTAATCATCCGAGATGATTATGGGCGCCTGTGCTGATTGAAAAGCCCAAATATATTGAGTCTAGAAAACATGATCAGCAAGTCTTTGATAGGCTGCAACAAAATGATGAAAGAACGGGCACATTTTTTCACACAAGGCGAGCAGGACCTTTTACTCGAAGGATATGAAGAATTTCAAGATTTAATATGCATAAGGGGTAACACTGCAAAAGCAGCCCAAACCAGAAAAGACGGCTGGCAAAAAGTGACCGACAAATTAAACGCGTAAGTAGTGTGCATTGTACTTACTGAATGCAGCATTTCATTTCCTATGTGTCAGATTAATTGTTATTTAATATGTCATAATTTCAAATCAAATTTGAGCACAAGGAGCACATGGGAACAGGTTAAAGTGAAGTACAAGAATATACTTCAAACTGGTAAATATTGGTATATAACTATATAAAGAATTGTTGACATAAAGAATCATATATAATATAAAAAAAATGTAATTTTAAAGCTAATAAACAAGCAATAAAAAGGTGGAGGTCCACGCGGTCCAGACCTACCTCCTGCAGAAGAGTTGGCTCTTCAGCAAAATGCCCATCACCCTGTTTCTGAGGGCATTCCAGGGGGAAGCTCCTCCTCAGAACCAGTGACAGGATGCAGTGGTCACTTCATTTCAGGTAAAGGATGGTTATTGCATATATTTGTCCTCAATGTGTGCCATAGGTATGTTCCATATAGCCCTCTTTTTTGTTGGGTCAGTTGCAGGGAATGTCATATCCCTAGAACCTGTGTCTGACCAACAAGATTTTGACGAAGGTCAAATATTTGATGAAGACACTGTGTCTGATTATTCATCAGGAGGAGAGGTAAATTTTCCAAATAATGTTTGATCAAACTCCACTCTGATCAGTCCCATGTGCCCCAATCACATTTGGAAATCCTGGGTAATGAGAATGTTAGGCAGATTGTGAGAGTCTTTATGGAAATGTGAGTGTTTTTGCCTGTGTATTACCTATCTGCAATGGCATAAAACGCCTCTTTTATTGTATGCACATGCACGTGTCCAGGAAACACTATGAAAACCCGAAGGAAATATTTCAGAGCCAAACAGACTTTACGAATTGCCTGGCAAACTGTACTTTTAGATAGATTTTCTGCATCACCTACAGTATATAAAAAAGTGCCACTTACAAAAAAACCCAAAGCAATGCATACTGTCTGTGTGGTGGTGAGAGCCCGACTTCGCCTAGTTTGACTTCAAATATAAGGTGCTAATAAATGTTTGAGGTACAATATTCCAACCCCCCCCAAGCTAAAGCGGTATCTTTCGAAAAGAATTTCCTCAGGAAGCAATAAAGGATCTTGCCGATCGCGCAAAACCCTATCTATATGAATTCTCTTCTTATAATTTGCACACCGATATTAATTGGTCGCTCACTCATGAACGTCGAAGCCATGACTGAATGAATTCCATGCACAGACACTGATTAAGTGTGTGAGCTAATCCTTGTTTACATCTAACAAAGCTGCTCCAAGCAGGTTTGAGGATTTGGATGTGCTGCTTTGACAACACATCCAGCAAGAGTTTCGAAAAACTGACAGATCCAGGATCATGCCAAATCATCAACAATTACATCCGGCTAAACGAGTAATCCACGTACGAAAAATACTCCCCTGAACTATTCCGAAGAAACATTTGCACTGATTTGTGTTTTTTGTATCTCACACCTTTATTGTAAGGGCATCCTTTATCTACTGTATGATGGAGCGTTCGATCAGAAGAAAATATGAAGCTGGTTTTAAATTAAAAATTGTTGAATTAGCGAAAGATATTGGTAACTGCACTGCTGCAACGAAATTTGACGCGTCTGAGTAACTGATATGAGATTGGAGGGGGCAAGATGGTGTAAAAAAAAAAAAATTAAGTGTCACATTTTTGAACGGGTATATAAGTCGGGGTCTGATTTTATGATCAATTTTTCAGGTTTCAAGACCCGACTTGTTTGTGAGTATATACGGTATTCAGTAAGTTTTAGGCTTTGCTTTTCCGGTGGTGCTTCATTCCCCATTTGCCTCCATTCTCAAGTGCCAGTGTGGCCATTATATTTTTTTTTCCTCATCGTTACTCTTAAAAGGATCCCCTATGCCTTCCACTCACAAGCTGAGAACCTAAAATTGTGTGAACACGGATAAGGATGCCAGCAGTGCATTTACGGTCTCTCCAACTTCTATTTAAGAATTTCATTGTACCCTGCAGATTCAGTTGCATATATTAAAATTATAAAACTTATAAGACCAGTAATGAAGCATTTTACTTGAAGAAGCTAGATTTTAGCCAGATGTTAAAATGAGATTGCTTTTGCTGAATGTATATGAAATCAGATGAAGAAATGCACAGGAGAATATTCTTTAAATATACTGCTGGAAAGTTAATAAAACATAAGTAATGTGCAAGGCTGTATTGTGTTTATTACAAAGCAGAAAACTAAAATTAGCTTTACATTTTATAAACTCTATTTTGTATCTAGAATTTTATCTATTACTTTTTAGGAAAGATGTAATTTAAAGAAAGCCATAGGGTGGTATTTTAAGGTTTCTCCTCCCCCTCTCTCTCTCTTTCACAGTTTATTTGCCAGCTATGTTATTAAAAAAAAAGTGCAATGTGCTGTTTTACCTTTTTTATTCATGACAGGTTTTCCTTTGAGGAACACGGTGTGCCATCTGGTATTACATGATAAAAAGATTGGTCTCATCCATGTCGATAGTTTTGGCGTTGCATAATTTTTAGCATGGTTGTCATGACAGTTTATCACCACTTGTCAAATAACGCATGTTTCTATTTTTCGAACAGACTATCCTAAAAAATAGAAGCTTGCCACATCTGTCTGATATCCCATGATATTTATCATTTTTTCAAAGGATGTTGATATTTTAGATCTCCTTTACAGATAGATATAATTAAAAAGGATAATATATGTGTGCATTCTTTACAAAATTTTCAAATTAATTTTACTACCCATTCTGCACCAAAGAAAGACCATGTACTGTAGCTTCCATTGTTCCTGTTGGAGAGATTTCTCATTTTATTGTGGCAAATCAAATTTCTTCTGCACTTTAATTTCTTTAAATTATACAGCCTGTAATATTATTTAGGTTAGTGACTGCCAAAATGGATCTCAAGCTGGTGTTTGGAAGCTAAAGGAAATTTCACAATGGAAAAAATCTAGATTTTCTCAACCCACCTCTACAAAATATGGGATTGTCGTATGTTTTAAACAATCTACAATAATCTAATGTATGTGAAAAACGGGCAATCCTTTCTAGGAAGAAAGAAAATTGGGGTCAAGTCATGCCCAATTCAAGTTTAAGGTAAACTTTATTATTGCATAATAGAAAATTCATCAGGTTACCAGTGTGTGAAACATCCCATGGTAATCAGGGGTCCCATTAGTGGCCCATCATTGCCGGTGTTGTTGCTAGCTTTAATGACAGCAACATTTTTACTTTCATTTTCTTTGTTTGGACTGATTTGATTGTTCTGTTTGATTATTTTATGTGATACCTGTGTTTTTTAATCCAAAATTTATAAGCTGAAACTTTGTTATTTTGGAGTTGAGTAGGTCTGAACAGAATGTCATAAAATGTGTCAAAATGGCTATTTCATCAGGCGGATTGAAGAAATTAAAATGCCTTGGCTCTAGTTAGTCAACAGCATGGAAGGCAGAAAAATAGATTGAAAAACATAGAACTTTGACCCCGGGAGAAATCTGGCTTTTTACCGAAACTCTTTAAGTAAATAAATGCATATATAGATAGAAAAATAAATATATTTACACCTATGCTATGGTCTAGACACACATGAGAATGACTATAAAGCATCAAAATTAAAAAGAAAGAAACATTCTGATTTGGCTGTCACTGTCGCAGTGAGGCGTTATACAAATGTATTTCTGTTGGTATAAAGAAGCTCCAGTTGCGTTTCTTGAAACACTTTTGCTGAATAATTTTTTGGCAGAAATCCTCAGTGTTAGTGAAAGTAAAGCGGACTTAAATTACCTTTCTGCTAATCTGTAGTTCATTATAGAGCTCTCCCTCATAATCCAAATCAAAAGCTCGCTCTTTTACATCAGAGAAATATTTCATAGTGTGTGCCACCAAAGCCATTTAACCTCCTTACTGTCACATTTATCCCCAGTAACAAGTCAAAAACGTTTATTTTTTTCAATAATAAAAACTTTATTACATTAATAAAAACATGTAAATACCAAACTGTCAACATTAAAACAGTAGGGCAGGTATGTCTAGTGTCGACTGCTGCACTGAGGCAGATTTAGTACACGTGCTTTATGTGATATGTATTGAAACAGTCAACAATGCATAGCCTGATGTTGTACTCGGGGCAGTAAAAGCGTGTTTCTTTGAACACTTTTCTTATATACATATATTTTTTTTTTTCATTTGCTTGTGCATGAAAGTATATAATGTCAGTGCCTGGTCTGCACGATCGTCACGGCCATTGTGTTATTATAGGCCACTACAGCACAAGACTTAGTGACTTCCACATTTTTCCTGACACAAACATTGACATTTGTGCATTGTGAACAGTAATTAGGATGCTAACATCTTTTTTGTCGTTCTACTTGATCACAACTGTTTTCTCTTTTTCCACAAAGATACTGTACCCTGCTGCAGCCCAGGCATATGACGGTGGTTCAGTGGCACAGTGCCGTATGCATGAGATTCACTATTCTTGTCAATATCTGATGACCAATTTACACTGACATCACTTTTGTTTGATTCAGCTAATGGTTCAGTTTTGGTTTGTTTTAATACTAACGTTATAGCCTCTCGGTTATATGGTGTTGTGTTTTGGTTGATGTGGTGGGTTGGCACCCTGCCCAGGATTGGATTCCTGCCTTGTGCCCTGTGTTGGCTGGGATTGGCTCCAGTAGACCCCCGTGACCCTGTGTTCGGATTCAGCGGGTTGGAAAATGGATGGATGGATGGATGGATGTTTTGGTTGAAGGCTTTGCCCTCACTCTTCAATACTGATGGGTTACTTTAGATTGGCAAAATGCATAGATATGGTGAAGAGGGATGCTGAATGCACCCCTAGAAGACGCAGTCGCTGCTCCGAAACCCCCTCTTAAATGGTGATACAATGGGGACAAATAAAGTTGTTTTTCTTACCTCCTCTTTGCTCGATCAGCTGCTGGATGCTGCTGATGCTGTGCCGCATGATCTGCATCTTGGGCGGCACTTCGAACATTTAAAAGCCTGTACATCAGCTGTCCTTTTGTCTCATTGCCTTGTCTCTCTTCTCACCCAGACATCCTCTGCTCCTGTTGGGGGTCTCGCCCCCGAGGCGTGCCCCTATGAAGAGGAAGATGATTTTCTGTCCCCTCTGTCTAGACACGGAGCTTGTTTTACATCTGAAAGAGACATATGTTTGTTTGAAGTGTTTGAATAAAGTTACAGTCTCTAGAATCTCTTCTGTGTTTCTGTGCAATTCAGTGACCCAAGTGCGACAATATGTTTGTGATATTTTGAAGCATGATCTTATTTAATCCACTAGATGGCAGCAGAATACTACAATGAGTGTTATTTGTGAGAAAATATGTAAAGCGGACAACTAAATGCCACCCCAAGTCTGACTCGTGGTTTACCACAATTACATAGAATGCTTGAATTGTGTTTGTTGTTCACATCTTGTACTTTAAAGTTTTAAAATTATAATTATTTTCCTTATTATTGTTATTATTATTTTCCTTGTTATTAAGTGAAAATATATACAAATAAAGTAGAGGAGTATTAGTTATGTGGTGACATTATACAGTATAATTTCATTACATTACTTGTGCATTTCAGTGTAAAAAGACAAATGTCATTGGTACATTTGGTACAAACATAAATAGTGTAAAGCATCACTGGATGATGCATACAGACATACATGCTAATGAGTCTATGATCCACTGTTTCAAAAATCAACGAACGCACATAGACTGTTGGGCCTGTAACAGAAAGGTATGCTTGAAAACCAGAGGAACACTCATGGAAGTAATAAAAAATGAAAAGAATTTAAACTCTGGAAAAAAAATTGAGGGAAACAATATTGAAAGTAGCTGCCGAACTTTACACTCGACTTTCAGCTAGTTACTGGTTTGGTTTGAGATTTAACTATTTTTTAATATTTTTTTGCTAATTTATATGATCTCTTAACTCAACATCCTCTCAGGGTTTATTCATTGTCTAAATTTTAATCTTGTTTTTGGGACTTATTCATAACATAAATGAATATATCTTGAAGTGGCTGCCAGTATCTGTTGGTATTCTCAGCTGTGTATCGGTCATCTTCTAATTTTCCCCTTTTCAGTTGTGCAGAGTGGCAGCCATGACTCAAAGGTTGAAATACGGTGGTTTATTTTATGCGCCAGGCACCCAACACCTGGTTACACCCCCACCACCGACTCTACCAAAGCAGCCATCAACAGTGTCACAGTTTTAGGTATAGTAGACGGTGTACTGCAGAAAAGAATTACGCATTTATGCAAACTGTGCAGATTAAAGTCTTCTATAATTCACTTGGCTGCATACTAGGCTTTGGCCTGCATTTCAATCATTAGTCTTTGTACGATAGGTAATGGAATAATGTAAAAAGCAATAACCCTGTTTGATGTCTTATTCCAGCAAATAGCACCACTTTAGATTAAGTGCAAATAGTTCAATGCCCACTGCATAGATAACATGAAAAGTCTTTCCTTTATTATATAATATATATCATAAAGTTCACACGAGGGCCAATGCCAACACCACCTCCTCAAATAACAGCAAGTCTTATGTGATGTATTTCTCCTGCCAAACAGCACTGCCTTACATTAAGCAGCTATAGTTCAATAACCTCTGCATAGACATTGTTCTTGTTGAGTAATATGGGTTACAATATTTTTTTCTGAAGAATATTCACACTGCTCTTGATCATTTTTTTTTTCTTCAGAGTGCCTCGGTCCACTCTCTTGACAAGGAATCCCATAAATCAATTGCTGAATCAAGGCCAGTTCGTCCTATCAATTGTTTCCAAATCATATAGGAATAATGATACATTCAAAGATGGCGTGTATGGATTGAAGTTCTAATTCACTGAATCTCCAAACACAGTAGATAGACTTAGCTCTTCAAACAAGTTACCATCACAGTGATTCTGCTGTCTCATTCCGACCGCAGCCTTTCTCCAATTACTTTATCATCTAAGCATTCTGGTGGTAATGTTAATATTTCTTCAAAAGACTGTAGAAAATATCCATCAGTTTTCTTATCTGCTTTTCCAAGGTAGGTGTCATGGGGCAGCTAGATCTCTGCAAGCATCTGATACAGGATAGAAGCAACACATGGAAAGAGCACTAGTCCATCAGAAGGTGAATACTAGCACACATGACAATTTAACAACACCGCGGCCTCATGTATAAAACTTCTGCTCTGAAACATGCATAAGAAATTTCTTAAGCCATTTTGTGCATAAGCTATATGCAAAAGTCTGGATTTATGCAGCACAAACCTGGGGTAGAAATTGGCTTAAAGTTATGACAGATTTCAACCATAAGTCCTAAGAAGACTTTCTGGCTGCTGGCATTTTAGCAACACTAGGCAGCAGGACAAAGAAGAGAACAGGAAATCTAATTTCATTGGCAGTTCAATGACACATTAACCACATTCCAATGTTTTTGAACAAATTATATTGCAGTTAACTGATATATTATCTTAAAATAGCTGTCTTTGGTCTTGGTAATAACACCTAATGCATATGCTTAATATCAATTGCTTTTAAGATGTAGCCTAATTATTTTGTCTATAAAAAACATTGTGCTGTGTGTTGTACAACATAAATGGCAATGTTGGCATTAGCTCTATTGAAGGATACGTTATGGCTTATAAGCTGACTATATAATATAGTGGTGTTGTGATTTAGATAGGAATATAAGTAACAAGCTGGTTAAGTTTGCAGATGATACCAAGATAGGTGGATTAGCAGATAATTTGGAATCTGTTATATCATTACAGAAGGACTTGGATAGCAGACAGGCTTGGGCAGATTTTGTGGCAGATGAAATTTAATGTCAGTAAATGTAAAGTATTACACATAAGAAGTAAAAATGTTAGCTTTGAATACACAATGGGTGCTCGGAAAATCGAGAGTACACCTTATGAGAAGGATTTAGGAGTCATAGTTGACTCTAAGCTATTGACTTCCCGACAGTGTTCAGCAGACAAAGAAGGCAAACAGAGTGTTAGGTTATATAGCGCCTTGGTGTGTGGAGTATAAGTCCAAGGAGGTTCTGTTCAACCTTTATAATGCACTGGTGAGGCCTCATCTTGAGTACTGTGTGCAGTTTTGGTCTCCAGGCTACAAAAAGGACATAGCAGCACTAGAAAAGGTCCAGAGAAGAGCGACTAGGCTGATTCCAGGACTACAGAGGTTGAATTATGAGGAAAGATTAAAAGAGCTGAGCCTATACAGTTTAAGCAAAAGATGATTAAGAGGTGACACGAATGAAGTGTTTAAAATTATGAAGGGAATTAGTCCAGTGGATCAAGACTGTTATTTTAAAATTAATTCATCAAGAACACGGGGACACAACTGGAAACTTGTTAAGGGTAAATTTCGCACAAACAATAGGAGGTTTTTCTTTACAAAAAGAACGATAGACACTTGGAATAAGCTACCAAGTAGTGTGGTAGACAGTAAGATGTTGGGAACTTTCAAAATTCGACTTGATGTTTTTTTGGAAGAAATAAGTGGATAGCACTGGCAAGTTTTGTTGGGCTGAATTGCCTGTTCTCATCTAGAGTGTTCTAATGTTCTGGCTAGGGGGGTTATCCCCTGCTTGCGTCACTCACCAACCCCTGTGGCGTCTCTGCCGCTCATGTTGTGTAGAGGGGAGCTGAACACACCCCAAGGAGATGCGATTGCTCCTCAGAAACCCCTCTTAATTGGCGATACAATGGGAAACAAATACAGTTTTTACCTCCTCTTTGCTCGATCAGCTGCTGGCTTGCTGCTGCTGCATGCCGCGTGATCTACATCTCGTGCGGTGCTTCGAATATTTAAAAGCCTGTACAGCAACTGTCTTTGTCTTTTATTTCCAGCCCCGGGAGTGGTTAAATCTCTTGGCACAAATTCTCGTCTTGTGGGTGATACCAAACATATATATGTAGGTTTTAAAATAAGCCAGATTTAAAGCGTAACAAAAAAGTCACATAAAATTGTTGCACTTTTAGGCTTTAGGATTTTATATATAGAGAGTAGATTTATCCTTCCCCAAGCCATCCTCTTGGCTTTGTGTGCCGAATTGGAGACTAAGATACAAAGACCATCACTCACAAATCACGCAATCCCTGTTCTGTTGCAGGTTTAATTAACCGTGAGGTATTTAGCAATGGGCACTTTTCAGTGTGAACTCGTTGACCAGTCAGGAATCTTATAGTCATCCCTGAGCTGCATCATGCCATCTGTATGGAATGGTGCACTTAAGATGATGATCTTTTTTTTCCATGCCTAGTTTGAATGGTTTTTGTTAACTCTAATTTAAATGCACTTGGAAATGATGAAGATAAACTAACTGGCTACCTTTTGATGATACGTACAACATATCAGCCCATCACAAGCCACACATACCCAAATAATATCCAATACTAGCCAACCCGCGGCATACCATACACCGCATAATCAGGCCGGTTTTTTAATGATTTTTAAGCACAGGGAGAAAATTAACATTTGAAAAATCGGTAATGTAATAAATCAGCAAGAAAAGCAACATTGTAACAATGCATGGAACGAACCAACACACAATCGTCCGTGACTGAAAACTGTCGCGCCTTCTCCTCCCAGACGGAGGGATGGGGGTGGACGGCGCGGAGGGTGGAACGGGAGGAGAGGAGAAGGACGTCCATTCCGCTCCCTTCGTCATGCTAGTCTGCTGATTTCTCGTTCAGTATGCACTGCCTGCTCATGTGCCCACCTCCAACTCGTCACTTACGTGTAAAACAGTTTGCTATGGTGCACGCAGTTGTGCGTCGTAACCAAAAACTCGGTTTTTAAAGACTGCTTACTTCATTGTGTTTTAACCTCAGTTGTAAAGGATTGTTTTAAGGATCCCATGGGATACCCCTCGCAAACCATTTTACACGCTGCATTCACCTCCGTGAGAAACATGCCTTTATGAACAGTCAACGTGGCTCGGAGGTGCATGTGGCCTCTACGACAGACGAATATAAATGACGTCGTTTTTTCTGTGTTGTCGCGTCCGAGTTGGTGGGCGTGGCTCTGCGAGTTGTCGTCATATCCAATGGTCTTGGAGTTGGTGTGCGTGGATCCTTCCTGCGTGCGCCATATGTGTCTTACTTGTCGGCGGCTTAGTGAATCCACGCCCCTTCCGGCGTGCTTTTCATGGGTGTCTTGCCTTAGTGAATTATCTTTATAGATAATTTTGACCACAGACCAGTAGCATTATATATAGTAGCAATAAGCAGATAGACTACTGCTTTGCCATTCTTTCCCATTCCTTGTAACGTGTTTGTGCATATCTGCTACGTGTGTTTCCAGTTTCCAAATACACAAATAAGCCACCTCTCAATTAGATTATTACAAAAAAATAACAATATCACATCTTTTGATATCCTACTTTCCAGCCACATACTGTATAACATGGGTCCCTAACTCCAGTCCTGGAGGGCCGCAGTGGCTGCAGGTTTTCATTCTAACCTCTTACTTAATTAGTGACCTGTTTTTGCTGCTAATTAACTTCTTCTTAATCAATTTTAATTGACTTGCTCTTGAAGACTCAGACCCCTGTTTCTTTTTCGTTGATTAACAGCCAAACAATAATGAGATACAAAATGAGCCAAAACAGGACCAGCAAACTGTGTCCATCATACAATATCTGAAAATAAAGAAAGATGAAGGTCTCAGGAATGCTGATCTTCTCAGGTCCACAAAACATTTTAACAGAGCTCTTAGAAAAGAGAAAATCAACAATTTTGGAAATGTATGCAATTGCACAATGTGAGCAGCAACAAGCCATGGAATTAAAGAACAGGTTTAAATAACACCAATAATTGACACCTAATTAAGCAACTGGTTGGAGTGAAATTGGTTGGAGTTTGAGATCTTGACTTAGTTGGTCTTCTGTTGTCTCACTCGCTTCACAGTTCATTTCTGTTTGGGTGCCATTTAAAGAAAGAAATGAAGTGACTCAGAGGAACAATGGAGAAATTCAGGGAAACAAATCTTAAAAAACAAGTAAATTAAAATGAAAGGAAAAGGAGTTAATTAGCAGCAAAACTGGCCACCAATTAAGAAAAGGGTTAGAATAAAAAACCTTCTAGGACCAGAGTTGGAGACCACTGCAGTATATGTTGTATCAGTGAGTCACAGAGGTGAGCAAATTACCAGCTGAAAAACAGAAGTTTGAAACTTTAATACTGACTGAGTTGGTGACTCGTAAATATCCCACAAATTCCTGACTTGGCCAACCCTTAGATGTTTGCTGGCTGGGTGATTGTAGATTTTCCTGCATACTCGGTAGAAGTGCTGGCAGTAAACCCATTGCTAAAGTTAGCAGAGCTAGAAGTAGGGTTTTCACTTCTTATTGAGGCACAACCGAAATATTCAGTGCAGTACATAGCTAATAAACTCAGTAAGTTTCTAGTTGATAGCCTCCTATTAACATCACATGACTGGAATATTATTGGTAACATTTAACATAAGCAACTTAAAATAAGAGGAGACCAATGAGTCCATCAAGCACCAATGTTTAACTTAGCTAAGCTGTTCCAATATCTCCTCCAGAGTCTTCTTAAATGTTGTCAAGATTTCTTCTTCAACTACATGTCTCAGTAGTTTGTTCATGATTCCCACAACTGTTTATGTAAGAAGTACTTCATGACTTCAATCCTCGCTTAATTTAATTATCCTTGAGATGTGTCTAGAACTTGAATGGACTCCACATGAGGAAAACTGAATTGACTGGATATCATCTAGGAAGGTGGACACCTGTGTATCTAAAGTCCTATAATCCATACTGCATGTCAGGATAAAAACCAAGCCATGAACTCCAAGGCACTCTCTGAAGACCTCTGCAATATAATTGTGGTGAGGCATAGATCAGGGAAAGGCAATAAAACCATTTCTAAAGATTTGAGTGTTTCCAGGGGCACAGTGGCCTCAATGACTGTGAAATGGAAGAAGTTTGGAACCTCCAGGACTCTTCATAGAGTTTGCTATCTGGCCAAACGCATTTGCTGGGCAAGAAGAGCCTTGGTCAGGGGGGTGACCAAGAACCCAATAGTCACACTAACAGAGCTTCAGATATCCTCTGCAGAGATAGGAGAACCTGTTGGAAGAAAGTATTCCATCAATGCACCAATCAAGTGATTAGCTGTAGAGTGATTCAATGGAATCTACTGCTGAGTAAAAAGCATATGAAAGCCCTCTTGGAGTTTGCCAAATTGCTTTCTGGTGTCCGCCATAAGAACATAAGAAATTTGACAGACAAGAAGAGCCCTTTTGTTTAGCTAACAGCTAAGCTGTCACAACATCTAATCCTAATTCTTCTTAAAGGTTTCAGGGTTTCTGCTTCAACATCATGACTCAGTTTTTTGTTCAGCAGTCCCAAAAATCAATTTAAAGTCAATCTTATTTTCCAAACCTTGTTACGCAGACATATATCATTTTACAGTTTATGCTTTCCATGTACTTTTTAAGGCTTAAATTCATGCCACTAGTGATAAAGTTAACACTGATTATTTTGCTGTGCGAGTTTATAAAAAAGCTGATATTTTAAACAGAGGATGTGTATTAAAATGTATGTATGCAGTATAGGCTAATTTTATTTGAGGGAAAAAAATCGGGAGTGGTCTCCCCTCGACTTTCACGTACACTCAGATAAGGGGATGGAAATTTGAAGAGTAAACCAGAAGACAATGATTATGTTTTTATATTATGTACATTAAAGAACCATCAACAACAAATCAAATCAAATTACTTTTATAATAAATGTTCAATATATTATTAAAGTTGAATAAATCGGACTCTGCAGCTGCATGAATAAAAGGTAAAGTATCATTTCCGGTTAGCAGAAATAGCTCAAAAGTTGATAGAAATCTATGTTTTGCACCTAATACTTGTATGGAAAATTTGGTCGACCTAAGGTGAAAGCGTACTCAAGTTATCATGTTTACATACACATACACACACGCACTCACACACACAAACAGACCCACACACAAAATTCCAAAAATGGTATTTTCGGGAGGTCTAAAACGTTGAGATTCATCAAAATCTCGAAATGGATTTTTTTTTTCAATACTTTCCCTACACTTCATATACAGTAAAGTCAGGGAGGTCTAAAACGTCAGGATTTATTGTATACAAGAAAGTAAAAATGAAAAAGCTAAGCTACAAAACAGGGTGGACTGCACCTGTGACATATTCTGTCATTTTTAAGCTTATCTGTCTTTGAGTAGTGAGAAAAAGCACTATATAAATGCAAAGAATTATTCCACTAACACAAGCAATTTTTAGTTATTATTATTGCTGTCATTAATTATTTCTTGCTAGATGTCAAAGTCAGTATCAGTTTATTTGTCAGGTTTCTGCTTTTGTAGTTATTGATACTGCTGTCATTTACATTTTCAAATTGCTGTCATAAAAAATTGTTACGAAGTGAGTGGATGCCAGCACTTTCTATAAATCGCGACTGAACAGTATATAGCAGGAATGGATCAACCATCAAGCCATATTAGGCCCGAGATGGAAAAAGGGCCTTTTGACCAAGCCCACTCACCACTTCATGAAATGATTGAGAATCTGCGATTCGAAATGGTCAAGGAGGACCCTTCATTCTCGATAAAACGATTGAGAATCCGCAATTTGTAATAAGCAAGGGGGACACCCACGATCGAGACTCTGGGAGTTGAAATGGTCAAGGGAAACCTGCATACTCAAAGAAATGACTGAGAGTCCGCAACTCAAAATGATCAAGGGGGGGGGGGGGGACCCTCACACTCAATGAAGCAACAACTGAGCTTCCAAGAGTCAATATGATCCGGGGTTGGGGGGCAAATGAGATCAAGTCTGGCAGTGAAATCAAAAGTGTGAAATACCATACTGTATTAAATGAGCTGGGATCCATGCACTGCATTGTTAAAAGTATGATCAGCTCACTGTTAAGGAAGCTAAGTCAACCAGGGACCTGTAGTGGTCTTAATCCAGCCTTAGGCTATAGTGGAAAGAAGGGTGACTGCTAAAAAATAGCTTAGACCCAAGAAAAGATGGTGGAACATGAAACTGCATGCAGCACTGTCAAGTGGGTCTGAGGGTGACATGCTTATTTATACAAGAAGTAATAAAAGCTATGGATGGTAAGTGAATAATTTATGTTACCCTGTATATTTTATTTTAAATATTCTGTATCTATAATAATGTCACATTAAGACTAAATGATCTTTGGAATATTTATTTTACACCTCATATGTCTGATCATAATTTTTGTGAATTTTTGTACTACACTACAATATTATATCATGGACTTTATTACAGCTTACATGCAAATGTCGCTTTTAGCTCCACCAGTTGCACTGTCATTTGACATTTAAAAAGCTGTAGTCATCATAGACTAAATGGAACCAAAAATACTGTTATTATCTTAGGAAAGGAAAAAAAAAATCATTGAGAAAATGGAATTGCCACAATTAGGCTTTAGAAATTTAGAAATTTAAAATGAATATATTTCAAACAAAGATGCTGGTTTAAATTTTAATTTCCTGTTTTTCAGAATTCCTTAATCTCTTTTATCATTATATAAACAGACAATGTTAAATTAAGGCTTTGCAAAACAAAGAAAGATGGATTTTGACTTCTCAAGCCTGCAGCTAATAAGAACAAATACGCTTTTGTGTAAAGCATCTACATTATATTTGGTGGCAGATGACAGTAAATGTTATCAATCTTGCTTGCAGTCCGTAATTAAGAGCAAAATTTCCTTTAGTCGTTAAAAAGGCATTACACAGAAGCGAGGTTGGGCAGATGATTCAAGAAAAGTTATTATAGATTTCCCCTTGGTCACTAATTGCAGTCAGTTCTGAGTCAGTGCACCCTTTTTTTCTTGTCAGAAATGGTAAAATAGCGCTTTAGAAGTGTGTTGCTGATGCAGTCAACACAGTAGCCTAAATATAAATTTGTCAAGTTATCCCTATGCTAATGGGCCCTGCTGAATAATTCAACCATAATAATAAGAAAAGAAAGGAAAAAAAATCTGTCTTGCATCAGTACCTTATGAGTCAGGGCAGTAATTTGCTGTCACCACTCAAGAAGAGTTTTTTTTTTTTTTTATAAAAGATAAAGAATAATTTTTTACGGATTTCATTTCATTCATCATGTCACAAGAAAGAAAAGGAGGATGTAGCAGGGTGGTGGCAGGGGAATATGGCTCAAAGGTTTAAGATTTGTAGACTGTTCAACATTTTTTGTCATTCTGGTCTCTCGGGAGATTTTGAGACTCTGAAATAAGGAAACCTGCACTGCACTGAGACCCACTGGGTGGACTGGTTTGTATAAAGTCTGTGCCCTGGTAACCTGGCATTTGTCATAATGTGTTAATACACATAAGGTAAATACCTGCACGTAGCCTTCTGCCTCTCCAGCGTGTCTGTGTTGTCATGCTTTCTTAAATAAAACAGCCACAGCTATTGCTTCTTCTAGTGTTAAAATTTTAATTGCAGGTTTTCATGAAAGAGTATGTGCACTTAAGCAATAAAAATGAATATAAGAAACAAAACCTTAAAAAATCAACTTTCACTAAAATGTTAAATCATTTAAAGTTAAGCAAGAAAATTTTAAACTGATGCTGACTGCACATAAGAACAAAAGAAATTTGACAAACCAGAGGAGACCATTCACTCCATCAAGCCTGTTTGTTTAGTTAATAGCTAAGCTGTCCCAAAATCTCATCCAGATTTTTCTGTATAGTGGTCAAGGTTTCTGCTTCAACTCCATGTCTTGGTAGTTTGTTCCAGAGTCCCACAACATTTTGCATAAAGAAGTGCTTCCTGGCTTCAGTTTTAAATGCACTTCCCCTTAATTTCCACCGATGTCCTCGAGTATGTTGTGATGGCTGACCCCTTACCCAGCCGGCAGCTACACTTCCAAGACCTGTGGCCTGGATAAATTACTGAGGCTAATCTATAAATACCAAGCTGTACCTCTAACAAATAAAATTGCCCCCACAATCGACGGTTTAAACATAAGCACACAAAAGCAGATATGTAAAAATAGGCGGATAAATATATTAAATGAAACAATAACAAAAAATGTAAATTTCAATTGTAGAAAATAACTATATATATAGATATGTATATCCCACCACCAAAGCAACAACGTGACAACACCATATATACAATAACAAACCCTCCCTCGTCCCAGTAACATATAACAAACACAAAACACAAATAACAATGAATGAATACGGAAAATGCCAATGATAGTAAACTTGAGTCAGAGTATACAACTGTCCTGAATACGGATGATTGGTCAACAGATAAGTGATGTGTTTGAATTTCCTGGAAAAAATGGAACGACCCCATCGTGAATCCTCGGCATGTGGTGGATAATATAGTCCAACCCTGGGGTCACTGGCAATGATTGAATTGAAATAAGTCCAGTGGAATGAAAAACAAACTGGTACAAAAGTGCGATGTGGAAAACAGCAGGTAAAGTTGATTCGTTGTCGTGAAAATGTAATCTCCGTCTTTCTCCTTTTTCTACTCTGTTCCCTCCTGATTGTTTCTATAGTAATGTACCGGCTGTAATTAATTGTAAACAGGTGCTTTCCATCTTGGGGCTGCAGTCTCTCTCCATCTAACCCGCACAATTCCCAACAACCCCCCGCTCCCCGTATTTACGGGGACGAAATTCACTGCCGCACACATTATAAACAGCAAACGGGACGATGGAAACAAATGCACTCAGTACAAACATTGAAGACACTATTACTATGTAGACCCGCTACAATGTAATTCACCTATAAGTTGAAAGAATGTTGTCTGATCTACTTTATCATTGCCTCTGAGGATTGTAAATACCTGGATGAGGTCCCCATGCTGCCTCCTTCACTCAAGACTAAACAGGCTTAATTGTGGAGCCTTTAAATCCCAGGGTGCACTTGGTTGCTCTCCTCTATACAACTTAAAGTGCTGCTATGTCTTTCTTGTACTGTGGTGACCAAAACTGCACACAATACTCCAGATGTGATCTTTCTAGTGCATTATACTGTATAGTTTAAGCATAACGTCTCTTGACTTAAACAGTTTTTATGATATTACCTATTTTGTTTGTCGTTTTAATCACTTCTGTGCAGTGCTTAGTCGATGAAAATGTTGCGTCAACATAAACACCAAAATCCTTTTCAGAGGTTGCTTCCTGTATGACGGCGTCTCCCATCTTGTGTTTATAATTGACTTCTCTTTTGCCGACATGTAGCACTCTTCTGCATTAAACTGCATTTTCCAGGTGTTATCCCAGTTCTGATGCTTATCCAGGTCTTTTTTGAACTCTTCTTGTTGCATCCTCAGTGGCTGCCATCCCTCCAATTTTAGTGTCATCTGTGAATCTCACAAGTTTACTAACTATACCAGAATCAATGTCATTAATATTGATCTGAAAAAGTAATGAGGGTCCAAGGACAGACCCCTGAGGGACTCCACTGATGACCTTGCTCCGCACATGCTTACGGCCGCCATTCGCATCCCTACCACCTTCGCCGTCACTTCCTCTACCTCTTCATATCTTAAATCATTCTTTAAGCAGATTGAAGACTTAAGTGCCAGCGTAAGTGAAAAATGAAGGAAAATATACTAGGTAATTGCAACACAAACAATGACTTAATCAGTTTTAACGCAAAAAAGATGCCAACGAAAGAAGATAAGAAGCGGGCCATTAGGGTGGAGAAATGAAGAGCTGCTCAGGAAGCAGCAAGCGCATCGACCTCTGAGCCAACGAATGCTAAATGTACAGAGAAAGAGAATGAAAACTATGAATGCTCAAGTCAAGTGTATTCACTGCATGTTATCATGCAGTGTGCCGTTACTGGTTTTAAATAGTAATACAAATGAAAAAGGCATGGATAAAAATGATGGGACCCTTTCACCTAATTTTTTGTTGCACAACCCTTAGAGCCATCAGTCACTGCAAACAAGCAATTCCTGGAGCTCTCCATCAGGCTTCTGTGCCTGTCCACTCTTCAGATGAAACTGCTCCAGTTGTGTCAGATTTGAAGGGGTCTTCTCCAGACTGCATGTTTCAGTTCTTTCCAGAGATGTTCCATAAGATTCAAGTCAGTGCTCATAGAAGGCCATGTCAGAATAATCCAATGTTATGTTCTTAGCCATTCTTCTATGTTTTTAGCTGTGTGTTTTCTGTCATTATCCTGGTTTCTGGTAGAAACAACTGAAGGATTACTGGCAAATGCCACATCTTGGGGGCAAAGCAGAAGGCTAAGGGCAAATAATCATTAAGCCAATTTGGTGTTTTGATTCAGGGTGTTCCCTGCTTGGAATTTAGTTATTATCAATTTTCAGAATTCAGAACCACTAGCTCTCAATTTTGGACATTTTGTATGTCTGTACTTTGTATTTTATAAAACTTTCTGTAACGACCACCAAGACTGGAAAGACTCGGACACACACCAAATGACATTTAGGCCTTATAATGGGTAAATTTATTTAACAAATCACAGGCTTACTTTCAAAGGAATTACCTTCTCTCTGTTATGGCACTGAAAACACTTTGTAAAGTAACTAGCTAGCCGCAGCTGTTCTTGAGCTGTTACCGAAATTCACTTCTCCAGTGTTCCCGATCATTTTCTAGAGTCATGTGCTGTGTCTCTCTTTCCATGATCCAGTCTAATCTTCTGCAAGTCTATTTATCCAATTACCCAGTACTCTTCACCTGCCTTTTTGAAACTTCCCAAGCTTGTAAAGTGTAACGCGAACATTCCAGAGCTCAGTGTATCTATGTGATATTTCAGTCAATAATCTATCAATCTCCATCTATCTTCTGGGTAATATTCTGACTACTACATTACTCAAATTTAGAGTTAATCTGAAATAACAACAGTAAGGTGTTCTAAATTTCTGTTGCTTTTTCTGCTTTGTTGCAGCCATATTGTTTGATATGCTATCATGTGATGTATCTGTCATTATTTCTAAAGCCTATAAAAGATGGTGCCCATCCAGTTCCCAACATCTGTGCATTGGACCTTATTTTCACATTTCTCTGCCAAGTATTAGAGGAAACATAGAAGAAGACCTTATTGTTAGGACTCTTATTGCCAATATGTTCAGAATTCGTGTTTTGGTTAACATTTCTAGATTGTTTCTTTGGCACTTTTTTCAGTTTTTGTTAAAACTCCTCATGTCTGGTTTTTCTGCGGTGGGCTGGCACCCTGCCCGGGGTTTGTTTCCTGCCTTGCGCCCTGTGTTGGCTGGGATTGGCTCCAACAGACCCCCATGACCCTGTGTTAGGATATAGCAGGTTGGATAATGGGTGGATGGATGGATGTCTGGTTTTTAAATCCATTTTGCTAATCCTCAATTTGCCCATTTCCTGGCCTCAGCCTCATGCTCTATATTTGAGAGCATAGTAATTATCAACTGCAGAACAGCCTCACATTAATCATCAAGCTGATTCTACAGCTTACCTAACTGAGTACTGACTTGTGAGAGACAGTAAAAAGGACATGAAAATGACCAGGTGAATTGCAAGTCAAAAACCAGGTCAAAGGTCAAAACCGGGAGACAAGAAAATATTTCTTCAAAGCCAGACCGCAGTTAAAAAATTCAGACTTAAAAACATTAGCGGGGAATAAGTAAAAAACAAAGAAGGACTAAATAAAGATCTTTTGATGCAGCGAAACAAGGTTTATCTACCCAGAAACTTTGTATTTTCACAAAATTCATGTCTCATACCCTGGGGAACTCTGGGAAACAGTGATGACATAGAACGTGATTAAGTAATTAACCGTTTCAGGATAGATTCTAGATAAAATCATACCTCCAATTTGAATTCCTTGAGCCTCAAAATCTTATAGTCCAAATATACTTTAATAAGAACTATATAGGAATTTACACAAGAAATATATAAAAGTTGGAGATCATATCAACAACAGAGCATTGCCTGGCATTCTCTGTGACATTCATTGGTTTAGGTTTAGTCTGCCCAAAAAACTAGATGTCAATTTATCCAAACATCTGTGCCGTTCTTCAGTAGTTCTCAGTATGTGACACAGAATAAGGCAGGCTTCCTTAAGTGTTAAATTAGAGGGTCTAGTCCAAGAATTGAGGAAAAGGGACTCAGGCAGGCAAGTTGTTGTTAACAACAAAGAAAAACGGGAACAAGTGCCATCCAGGAACACATGAAAATTCAAAAAATCTCTTAAAGAATGAATCAGAAGTTCATCTTAGGTGACACATTACATTTTAAGCTGTACATGAAATCTGAAAAGCAGTGTGGCCTGTGGAAAGTGCAACATTTCAGTAATAACAAATAGCAGATTATATACAATTAGTCTGAAATAATAGATATGTTTATCGCTGTCTATACATTTTTTGCAGTTAAAAGCTCTCTTACATATAGACAGATATTCTATACAGGTATAGTGGCTTTTTTGAGGGCGAGTAGTGGTTAAAAATACCAGGGTTTGTTGTAATATCAGTTGCTTTGTTATTTGTTATTTACATGCAACCTTTTTTTCAAATATGTGAGAATTTTGTAAGGAAATGATGATTCACTAGGACTGTTTAAATGGCTGGAGCTGTGATGACGTGGAACAAAAAGATCTTTTTACATATCAATTACAGTTTTGTTTAGACTGGCAGTTGATCTATTTAGTAATGCGCCAACCACATTTACTGGCGCATTCAGATAACACAACTTTGACTTTGCTTTGTCTACATGATTTACAGCCTTTTTGTTTCACTATTGCTCTGTGATTTGTTCTCCCCTCTGGACGCCTCCAGTCTATACTGTACACAATGGATATCTGTAGACAGCCTTATTCTAAGAAGACAGACGCAGGCTATCTTGCAAGATGAACAGACCAGTCCTAATAGCCCTGCTGTTAGAAGTATTGATGTCCTCCAGCATGGGCAACTTCGGTTAAATTATAAATGAAGAAAAAAGTCAGTTAAAGTATTAATATGATCTTATCCCAGCATGCAAACCTTTTCTTAATCAAACCACCAACTGGAGCAGCGACAAAAAGAGTAAGCGGTAGAAAGGATGCGAGCCAATTTGTGTGGCATCCCCTGGGAAGAAACAGCCATATTAACCGCTCTCAAAATCTTGGTTACTCAATACAGACACAAATCTTCAATGAGTGCAGCCTCTGTGTACCTTTTCCCTGAATATCAGAGGGTGTTGGCTAATTTAAAATTTGAAAAATGTTGCTTGCAGTCTCTCTGTGATTTAAATAGCCTTAAGAAAAGGGCAAAATGCAGAGTTCAGCTGCTGAAAGAGAAGAAGAAAAAGGTAAAAATATACAATGTCCGTACTAAACAAATAGGCAGATGACACTGGGAAAATATTTTTACAAAACAAAACAAAATATTAACTGACAAACAAAACACTTTACCAAGAAAGAGGAAGATGGCACACCATTAGAAATTTCATACAATACAGAAAACATACACACTTGTAAACAATAAGACAGAATGAATAACATTTAGCATTATATATTAACCACACTGTATACTGTGTTTATTCTTTCCTAAAATACTTCAGCTTTTCACAGTCTTTCTATATAATACGCTACCATGGCTGTTTGTTTATCTGTCTAGGATTTTAAATCACCTGTAGCTTGCAAACTGTTTGACCGATTGACCTGAAATTTGGTCCACATGTACTACGTGACGTCTACTGTCCACTTTTTGGGTGATGATTGACCTCCAAGGTTATTCTTCTTTTTATTTTTATTTTATTGTAGAATCAACTCTCGGCAGTGGCCAGCAGGGCGGCCATGTGGCTTATTCTCATCCCTACCACCTTCACCATCACTTCCCCTACCTCGTCATATCTTAAATCATCCTTGAGGCAGATTAAGACTTACGTGCCAGCTTAAGTGAAAAATTAAAGAAAATGTACTAAGTAATTGCAACACAAACACTGAGTTAATCAGTTTTAACGCGAAAAAATGTCGATGAAAGAAGAGAAGAAGAGTGTCACTAGGGTGGAGAAAAGAAGAGCTGCTCAGGAAGCAGCAAGCGCATCAACCTCTGAGCAAATGAATGCTAAACATACAGAGAAAGAGGAGGAAAACTATGAATACTCAAGTCAAGTGTATTCACTGTATGTTACCGTGCAGTGCGCCATTACTGGTATTTTATATTCTACAGCTGGCATGCTTTTAATAAACTATTACTATAAGCACTAGTGTAGTATTGGTTGATGAAATTTGCCAACCAAATTAATTTTTTGTAGCAAATGTGCTGTGTCTGATGGTGACCTTGTTTGCTAAATATTTTCCTAGAAATTTGCTGCACAGTCAGCTTAGACAAACATGTTTTTCCCAGTGCCCCATGATGTTTTGCAAGGCCAGCGTGACATCACAGAGCTGTAGCAGCCAGGCACAAAACTTTCATCCATGAGTACTCCATCTCAAATTTTGTCACTTCCCAATCTGCTTTGCAATTGTGTGATACCACAACCCAATGAGTACTCCGGACGAATTTGTACCCTGCATTCAGTACTTTTATTTGAGGGGTACATTAGTATTTTAATATGAGAATATTATGAAAACACTTTGTTGCTCTGCACAGATTCATTTTACTGTATGTAGTGTCTTTGCTACTGGATTGAGCATGTCATGCTCCTTGATCAATGACTGCATGGCCAATCAGTGCCCCAAAGACTTCAACTCTGTGAGTGCACAGGGATCAGCATTATTTATTTGCCCGGACACAGACAGGCAGACACGTTCATGTCACTTACAAACACGTTTATTTACAATAATATCACAGTCAAGTGCACCACAAAACCCCCAAAGTCCCCAAAGTCCTGGCCACACAATGCCTTACTTCTCTTCTTCAGGCCGCCTCCTTGCCTCCTCCAGCAAGCTCAGTCCACTCTGCTCCCGACTCTCGCCTCGAATGAAGGGAGGCGGCCCCTTTTATTATCACCTGGATGTGCTCCAGGTGGGTTCCGGCAATCACCCGCCGACACGCCCCTGTGTGTCGGAAGTGCCAGCTGCATCCCCGGAAGCACTCCGGGTGTCCCTGCTCTTCTTCCCCCCAGCACTTCCTGGTGTGGCGGAAGTGCTGAGGTCCAGGGCTCCAAAGGCATGGGGGCACCCCCTGGCGGTGACCACGGGCCCCTACAGGGTGGAGCTTCAAAGCTCTGTACCCGTGGCCCCCAAAGGAACCAGGGTGGTCACCCCCAGATGGTCTGGGGAAGGCGCAAGCCCTCCTCCGGTCCTCCTGGACGTCCCGGCCGGGTCGCCACCCCAGCCACTTCTGACAGCTGATAGTAATCTTATACAATATATAAAGCAGACTTCAACAATCTTATGGTCTTGTATGTATGTTATCATCCAGCTGACACTCGGAATGTTTACTGAAGTGTCATCTGTTGGCTGATTAGGAATCTGACATGTAACTATCTCTATATATATAAAATCCAACATCTGTCTGCCTGTCCGCTTTTCATGAGAGAACTACTTAATGGAATCCAATTTATTTGCGCAAATCCGAGAGAGACGCAGCAGACCGAGGGGAGGGGGAAGCGTGACGTCAGGAGTGGGGAGCTGGGCAGGGCCCTCTTCAATCACATGCCAGCCGCTATTCGAGTCAGTCTAATCTCAGTTTTTGAGTGTTTCTTGCCTCCGCTTAGCTAGCGATACCTGTTTATTTATTGATTTTTAAAGTTTATCCTGTTTCACTACTAAGCGAGCAGAGCCATGGGGGATGGCTAGTACAGTATAATAATGATTCCTGTGTGCTCACTCACTTGCCACACCACCCCACTTGGCTAAATGTGTATGCCAGCCAAAAGCAAGTTTGTTGCATCTTCTTTATGGTTATCATTTCTCCTGAACCTTTTGTTGTTTGAGGCATGGTGGTACAGTGGTTAAAACTGCTGGCCCACAGCTCAGGTCCCATTTTTGGCCACAATAATCAATCCAGCTTACTTGGTAGATTCTTCAACCAAGGACAATTACAAGACCAATAAACCATTAAGATTCAAACTTAGTTAATTTCCTACTTTCCTATTAACGTTAATGTATCTTGTTGAATTTGGTGAAGTTCCCATGACTCCGCAGGGTTCGCTCAGGTTCATTCTAGCGACAGTCATTTAATCTTCCATGATTTAGCTTTAAATTTAGCCTCTGAAATCATAAAGCAGGATCTGTACTAAAAGCAGTAGAAAACCACTGTTTGGTGTTCTCTCATCACTATTAAGCATCATCACAATAAATTACAATACATAAAGGAATATAAAGGACACTGTTGCTGCCTCGCATTGAGGAGCTCACAACCCTGATTGAGACCACGCAGGTTAGAAAATGACTGACTTTTTTCAAGCAGAAACATTAATAATCTTTAAGAAGAATTTGGATGAGATGTTGGGACAACTTAGCTATTAGCTAAACAAATGAGCTTGATGAACTGAGTGGTCTCCTCTCATTTATCAAATTTCTTATGTTCTTTTGTATGTTAGAAGGGGCGATCAAAAATGTTTCTGATCCTGACCTATTAAAAGATTTACCAGTAATACCTATTAAGTTTTATTTTTTCACCATAGTGTTCTGCCAAGAGCTGGAAAATGGCAGGCCACTAGGGCAGAATATTAACAGTTCAGAAGACGAAATGAAGGATGTGAAATGAACATTGAAAACCAGGACAATCAAGCCAATGTCAAATACTTAAAATTGTAATCAGAATAATCAATTAGACATGGAATGTTCTTAATTTCTGGCATAAAAATCTCCCAAATGACATCACTCAATGTGACTTCATGGATTCATCTGTTCAGAGATAGCAGCTCGTAATTTCCATCTATCCATTATCTAACCTGCTGTATCCTAACTACAGGGTCACGAGGGTCTGCTGGAGCCAGTCCCAGACAACACAGGGCGCAAGGCAGGAAACAAACCCCGGGCAGGGTGCCAGCCCACCGCAGGACACACACCAAGCACACACTAGGGATAATTTAGGATTGCCAATGCACCTAACCTGCATGTCTTTGGACTGTGGGAGGAAACTGGAGTACCAGAGGGAAACCCACGCAGACACGGGGAGAACATGCAAACTCCACGCAGGGTGGACCCGGGAAGTAAATTAAAAACAAGCAATAATTAATTTTTATAGGGCCGCAATGCAAATTCACAATGGAAATGATTAAATATCTGAATTCAGCATGTTCAAACATGTGTAAAATAGTCAAAACAGCAAATGAGAAGAAAACATCAAAAACTTGGAAAAATGTATAAAATCTGGAATTTCGCAACAAATAGACCCCATGAGAACTAATGCACATTTAAAAAGCCCTTTTTTGTCACTCAAAATGTTCTGTCGTCTCTAGATGACTTTATCCATGGATCCAGGGACTGGTCAGGAAAAATAGAGTAGATGTGGAATCTCATAGATTCACAGAGTAGCATTTGCGACCCAGCCATTGTCATGAGCCAGAGAGGAGATGGTTCATAGCCTTCCTTAAAGCTTTTCCCAGTCTGATGGTTGCAAATGCTAAAATGAATCAGCATATTATTCATTGGCCTTTTCAGTAATGTTATAATGGACTATACTCATTACCATTTAGATCACTTATTCTACTTAATTATTTCTACTATAAGTAAACATCATAATCTGCACAGATGGTACAGGACTCCTCAACTTTGGATCTATCTATTGTCATATGTGAGAAGTGTTTCATTAATATTAGCAGTGAAAATGTGGCTGAAGAGCACTTGTATCAGAGCTGTCTACTCTTATTAAAGTTGCTGTTGTGACTTTTATGACATATTGTTCATTACATTTTATACTGCGCTACTGGATAACTGCAATAGTGGTAATATCTCCTGGGTGCTAGTAATCTAATCGTACCCTGTTATTGGGGTCCAGAGTGCTTCTACCTTCGGTCAAGTGACCTTTTCTAGCTGTAGGCCCACCACCCCCATAGCCTGACTATGAAGTTTGAATGAAAAAAGCACAGTAATAGTTTGGATGACACCACTGCAACCTGTTGTTTGGACAGATTATATCTATACATTTTGTGAATGAGTCTAGATACTTGAATTTCCTTCCAAACTGTTCTCATAAAGATCTTCTTTATTTACTCCAAGCATCAGTTCAACTCAATTCAGTTATTCTTACATAGTTTACTTCACTGAATTGTGGCTTTGAGTGCTTACGTAGAGTTTAAATATGATAAAATAGTAAGAGTAGAAGAGTATATAAACATTCAATATATCCAGTTCAACTCATATAACTGGCCTGAACAGCTCATGGCAGTAATGCAGTTTGGTGAGATTTGTCACCCCCCAATACCACATGCTAACTGCAAAATATCGGAATCTTTCTGATAGTATACAGTAGCAACAAGCCAGCAGTGGCTCATTTGCATTCTGTTGCTACCTTTTCTACTTGAAGAAAATTACTGGAGATTTTCTTGGTTCACGTGCTATGGAAATTTTCTGAGATACCTCTTGAGACATTTCACTTGAATATCTGGTGGCATCGTTCCTCCCCCACACTATGCAACTCTTCAGTTCCACCCAGGGGGAAAAACGTTAAAATTATTAAAGTTATTGTCTGTTTTTACTTGTATTTTTATTACTCTTTAATTTAATATTGTTTTTTGTATCAGTATGCTGCTGCTGGATTATGTGAATTTCCCCTTGGGATTAATAAAGTATCTATCTATCTATCTATCTATCTATCTATCTATCTATCTATCTATCTATCTATCTATCTATCACAGTTAATCGTCTGCTTGATGTGAATAAAAATAAAACATTTTAGAAAATGCACACATAGCATAACACCAGTAAGTACGTTGATATGAATGTTGGAGCATTTCACATTTTTGAAGTTATGCAATAGTCAGTTGTCACATTTTTGTTCATTAAATATTTTTGTGACAATGAGTCGTATTCAAAAATAACAGTGATAATAGAATGCAATTAAATGTGTTAGTAGAGTACACTAAATACATTCTATTGAACACTATGTCACAAAGTCACATAGTTAAAAATGTAGCCTAAATAAGCTTGTGGTGGCTTAATAGCTTTTATAGATGGCAGATTCCAAGCCAAGTTTCTCTATTATAATAAAAAAATCTTGGGAAGAGAGACGAGATGTGACTTTCTCAGAGAGACAGTTTCACGTCCCGTAAGACGAGACTTTGTGCCAAGAGATTTAACCACATCCGGGGCCGGAAATAAAAGATAAAGAGTAGATTACAAAGTAGAATGTCGTAAAGAATTCAAAACGTTGGTGCGATACACATGCAGAGCAGATTAGCGATAATGGAAGTACGAAAATTCGAAAGTCTAAAAAAAATGATAGTAAAGATCGCATTAGCGCAAACAAATGAAAAATATTACTCGGTGAAATAACGGAACAACAAAAGGAGTTTGAATATATTGTTTGGATTTAAACTTTAAGTCGGAGACTAATTCGTGTTGCCATCAGGGAAAAGTAGTGTTTCTTCCCAATGAAGAGGTGTATCCAAGAGAATTAAAAGATTTGATATTTGGTGACAGTGAAATCCACATACGCTGTCACGCTTGGGTCAAAGAGTTGCACAGATACACAGGAGATTTTAGAGACAGAAACGTTATTCAAGCACTTTAAACAAACATACTGTAAGTCTCTTTCAGGAGTGAATCGAGCTCCGTATGTAGTCAGAGGGGACAGTTTCATCCCTCAATTAAAAGAATAGAAAATCGTCCTCTTCATAGGGGTGTGCCTTGGGAGCAGGACCCCCAACAGGAGCAGAGGATGTCTGGGGGAGAAGGGCGACAAGGCAGTGAAACAAAAGGACAGCTGCTGTACAGGCATTTAAATGTTTGAAGCGCTATGTGAGATGCAGATCACGCAGCATGGAGGCAGCAGCAGGCCAGCAGCTGAGCGAGCAAAGAGGAGGTAAAAAAAAAAACTGTATTTGTTTCCCATTGTATCACCGTTTAAGAGGGAGTTTCGGAGGAGCGACCGCGTCTACTTGTGGTGCGTTCAGCCCCCCTCTTCACAATGCGAGCGGCAGAGATGCGAAGTAGCTGGCGCATAGTGCAGGCTGGGGGAAGGATGGTTGGAGAGCGTAGCGAGCCGGGTGCAAAGCCCCCTAGTAATGGAAATAAAAAAGTCTTCCTCCTAATGTGTCGAGACCCCATCACCTGAACTCAAAAATACCTGACTGTGCTCAAATTGTGAGAGTACAAGATCATACATGGCCTCTCCTCTGTGGTCTGGAGGATCAGGGAAAGGTCATCTGAGCAGGTAACCACTATTGCCTGGCACGTGCAATGACACGATTGTTGTTACAGTTAATAGTACAGGCCATATGAAACACTGAGGGTTCACCAACAAGCTATTTGCCATGTACAGCACCGTCACATGTGACAAAAGTACTTTGCCGCAAAATAAATGAATCCACCAAAAGATTTAAATGACAGTGTGAAAATACATGGAAGCAAAACTTTCTCCTCAGGTACAGATGAATTGTAATTCCTGCTCAGTCTGCTGTATGTTTCACCACTAATTATCTATTTCACTATGCATAAGCTATATACTAAACTATAGAAGAAAGGGCAGAGCAGGGGCTTTTTTTTAGGACACTGTGTTCCTGTGTTCTTTGCGGTAACCTTAATGTGTTCTATTCCTCTGTGATGGTCAATGCGATTTTCTTTGCTGTGGTGAGTTTTGCTGGCAACATCACTTGAAGTGAGACCCGTGGAAGCAACACGATAATTAAAAGGGTGGGCTTAATTATATGACACACTCTGGACCCTATGGAGGTAGTAAAGAAGGAGAGAATTAAAACAAAACTGAGTGCCATTATGAACAATGCTGCACATCCTCTCTCTGGCACACCAACTCTGAGGACTTTCAGTCAACGAATTATTAAGCAGAATTGTGTCAAGAACAGTGATGTTGGTCCTTTATACCAACACAAATATGCCTGCAAAGTGCCTCACTAGGACTGGGACTGCCAAGTTCGAAGTTTTCTGTATTATTAACATTTTTAGTCATTTTGGTGTGTGTTTAGACCAAATTGTGTGTGTATATATATTTCTTTATTTATCTTTTTATGTATAAACCCAAATCAGAAAAACTTGGGACGGTATGGAAAATGCAAATAAAAAAATGCAGTGATTCTTAAATTTACTTTGATTTTTATTTCATTGCAGACAGTATGAACCCAAGATATTTCATGTTTTATTAATTTACATCCATTCCTGCATTTCAGGCCTGTAACACATTCCAAAAAAAAGATGGGACGGAAAAGCACACTACAGCACTTTGTAATGTTGTCATTCCTTCTCACAACACCTTTTATTGACTAACTAAAAAGATTACAATATGCATGCTTTCAAGACAACTCTTATATAGACACCAGGACAGACATCTATTAATTTTTTACTTCTAAGATGTCTCACTTAAAGGTTTTCCAATGCTGTATCTGTCCTGGTGTCTATATAAATGCAAGGAATTCCAGTTTCTGTTTTACATCTTGCCAGAAGAAGGGGTCTGAGTTGCCTCGAAAGCTTGCATATTATAATCTTTCTGGTTAGCCACTAAAAGGTGTCATTTTGCTCAATTTCTCATCACAACCATAATGGTTAACATGGTACAACACATTAGTACTTCTCACAAACACTTAAAAGATGTTTAAGCACTGAGGATACCAAGCAATGAAACATTTTAGGTGTAGTTTGGTCCCATTCTTTCTGCAAACATGTGTTAGAATCAGAATCAGAATATCTTTATTGTCATTGTAACAAATAAAACGAAATTAGGTGCAGTCCCTGCGGTGTCAAAATATAAATAAATATAATTACAAAAGGATAAGGTAGAACACAAACATTTAACATAAGACCTTAATTGCACATAAAACACTATTGCACAAGATGTCATCTATTGCACTGCTGCATTGGAGGTGATTAGGTGGCATTCAGTGCCCTAATAGCAACAGGGTAGAAACTGCTATACAGTCTATTAGTCTTTGTTTTGAAGCTCTCATATGAATGGGGTGTGAGGAGTCTTTCAAGATATTTTCCATTTTCCTGAGGCAGCGAGAGGTGTGCAGTTCAGCCAGAGAGGGTAAAGAACAGCCGATGATCTGCTGGGCAACAGGGTCATTGTTGCATTTTTCATTTCAGGATTCTCCACACATTCTCTATTGGGACAGGTCAGGACTACGGGCAAGCCAGTCTAGTACCCGTACCCTCTTCTTCCACAGCCATGCCTTTGTAATGTGTGCACAATGTGGTTTTTCATTGTCTTCTTGAAAAATGCATGGACAGCCCTGAACAAGATGTCATCTTGTAGTCAGCATATGTTGCTCTAAAATCTCCATGTACTTTTCTGCATTAATGTTGCCATCACAGAAGTATAAATTACCTCTGCCAAGGGCACTGACACAACCCCATACCATGACAAACCCTGCAAACTTCTGGACTTGTTGCTGATAACAGTCTGGATGGTCCTTTTCGTCTTTGGTCCGTAACACACGGCGTTCATTTGTTCCAAAAAAGATCTGGAATACTGATTTTTCTGACCACAATACACATTTCCACTGTGTGATGGTCCATCCCAGATGTAACAGCACCCAGAGAAGTCATTGCCACTTCTGAACAAGATTAATATAAGGTTTTTTTTTTGCACAGTAAAATTTTTAAGGCCCTTGCCCTTCATGCACCGAAATTCCGCCAGATTCTTTGAGTCATTTAATGATATTATGCTCTGTAGACAAAGAAATATGCAAATCCCTTCCAATCTTTCTTTGAGGAACATTGTTTTTAAAAATTTTAATAATTTTCTCAAGCATTTGTTGACAAACTGGAGATCCTTTGCCCCTCTGTGTTCCTCAAGGACTCGGTCTTTTGTGGATACCAAGTCATGATTAGAATCCACATGTTGACATCACCTCTTTGAAATCACATCATTACTTCATTATTTACCTTATTACTGGTCCTGATTTGACCCCAACTTTATTGGAATGTATTGTAGGCATAAAATACAGGAGTGGGTGTATATTTGACATATAAAATGAAGTTGACCAGACAAAACATGAATTATCTTGGGTTCATACAGTCTGCAATGAAGTAAAAGTCAAAGTAAATTTAAGAATTACTGCGATTTTTTTTTTATTATTTGCACTTATCATACCGTCCCAACTTTTTCTGATGTGGGGTTATATTTCATTATTTAAACAGCTTAACCTAAGGACACGTGTTACCTCTTTCATAATATACTTTATATAGGCTCGTAGTCTGTAAGAGGAGGCACGCATGCACAGAAATGGTATTTAAACTTTACATTAACAGAAAGCATTATTTTGTGTTTTTTCACAAGAATGTTTTACAGACATGGACATGGATAAAAAAAACACTCTCATAACGACTTCGCCTCCATTAAACGAGCATATAAATCTTGGGGGGGGGGGGGTTAAAATAGTGCTGCTTGTTACATGCAAGACAAAAAATACAGTAAGCAGTATATCTGGTTGAGCTAAATCAACAGAGCCCTTGTGAGGAGTTAGCAAATGCTATATTTCCTAGGTATAATTGTTCAGCATCAAACATACAGTATATTGAAATTATCGATCACATACTGCATGAAGATCCAACAGTTCATAGGGATCTTTGCTGTACTGCTAGATTATTGAATGTTCAGTAAATTGAAGTGGCAAAGAAACTTAACATCCATGAAGTGTTTTTCCTGACGTTCTCAAGTGATTATGACTTACATAGAACTGCCCTTTTCATGTCCTCTTTCCTCTCCTCCTTATTCCTATAATGTGTGTGTGTGTGTTTGTGTTAAGAGGCTCGATTTATCATTTTCATGACCACTTCACCTACTTTGTGGTTGCAGCGAGGCAGAGCCTGTCACAGACGTATCGGACACAAAGCAAGACTACTCATTCATACACACACACGTTAGGCCAACTTATACCTGTGGCAACAGCACCAAAAACTAAACAAAACACATTTAAATTGTCGATTTCTGGTCTTTTTATTCTAACTATACGTGCAAATGGATGCGTTACAAACAGGTATGTACTTTTCTTGTGTAGTAGGCACTGTCATGTGTTGTAATGTTTCTTTTTATTTGCCAATGCTAAATTGTCATAATAATGAGTCTTCTAACAATTGGTTTTACCAACTTATAAAATGTATTTTTGGATAGATATCTTAATGCTCTTATAAAAACCGTTCAATTTTCAACTTGAAGTGCGATAATAAAAATAGAGAACAAATTGTTAACCTGTATAGTATATGGTTTTTGTCAAAGAATAGTTTGTACAATATACATCATAGCAACGTCTATCATCTTTCAATCAGTAGCAGTTATGTGGCAAGAAAAAGTAAGTGAACTCTTTGGAATTGCCAGGTTTTCTTTTTTAAATTTTATTGAATTTATTAAAATCAAATAACACATCACTCAAGTTTTACAAAAAGAAAGAAGGTTCGAAACAAATCAACCCTCACCCCTGAGAATGAGAGCTACCTCGTAGGTCAGCAGTGTAAGAGTTTATGCTAGTAAAGACAAATGAATAGATAAAATAATGAATGAATAAAGATACATGGAGTAAAAGAGGGGAGAGAACCTGCTTCCTCTATTTAAAAGCTTATTCTAAAATGTTATTGATAAGATCCTGCCAGGTTTTGATAAAGTTTTGCGCAGATCCTCTAAGTGTGAATTAGATTTTTTTCCAGTTTCAAGTAGTATATAACATCAGCTACCCTCTGAGTTAGAATAGGAGGATTCTTCCAGTTGAGCAAAATAAGTCTACATGCCAATAGTGTAATAAAGACCATTACAGTTTGCTTGTCCTTCTCCATTTTAAGCCCATCTGGAAGTCCACCGAACACAGCTGTTAATGGGTTAGCAGGGATTGTGAAACCAAGGCTGTCTGAAAGGCATTTAAAGATTTTAGTCCAAAATGATGTTAATTTGGTACAGGCCCAAAACACATAGCCCTGTGAGGCTTGAGCTCGATTGCAACATTCGCAGGTTGGATCTTGCCCTGGAAACATTTTGGCCTATTTTAAACAAGACAGATATATAATTTTAAGTTGAATAATTGTATGCTTTGCACATATGGAGCTCGAGTGGATTCTCTGCATTGCTACTTTCCACTCCTTTTCTGAGATGTTGAGTGAGAGATCCTTTTCCCACTGTCCTCTTGGATCTTTGAAAGAGAGGGACTGTAAAATAGTTTTATATATTACAGAAATGCTGTCTGAGTCCTCGAGACTGAGCAATATTTTTTCCGGCATAGAGGGAGGTGGGAGGTGAGGAAAATCGGGCAGGTTCTGTTTAACAAAGTTTTGAATTTGAAGGTAATGAAAGAAATGTGTTGCTGGAAAGTTAAATTTGGAGTGTAATTGCTCATAGGATGCAAAAACGTTGTCTATGTACAGATCTTTAAGTGATTTAATCCCGAATGTTTTCCATGCATTAAAAACTGTGTATGAGGATGGGAAAAGGAATTGCCAGATTTTCTGCGTTAATTCATAATAAAATGAAATGATCATCATCCGAGTCACAAGTATGGACAAAAACAATATACTTAAGCTAATAACACACAATTATAATGTTTCATGTTTTTATTGATCACACTCATCAAACATTTATAGCGTAAGGTGGAAAATAGTAAACTCTTGGATTTATTAACTAGTCAAACCTACTTTGGTAGCAGTAACCTGAAACAACTGCTTCCTGTTGCTGCAGATTAGACCTGCACAATGTTCAGGAGAAATTTAGGACAATTCTTCTGTACAGAACGGCTTTAGCTCAACCACATTCTTAGAGTGTCTGGTGTGAACGGCTCATTCCACAGCATCTCCATTAGGACTTGTTGTGGGTTCTGACTGGGCCTCTCCAAAAGGAAGATTTTTGTTTAAGGATCCATTCTCTAATAGATTTAATCGATTTTTAAGGTCATAGTCAAGCTGCATCACCCAGCTTCTACTGATCTTCAGCTGGTGAACAGCTACCCTGACATTATCCTGTAGGATACAGTGACCAACTTGGGAATTCATTTTTACCTCGATAATGGTAATCTGTCCAGGAAAGCAGCCCCAAATCAGGATTCTTCCTTCACTATACTTCGCCGTTGGGAAGGTGTTTTCTTTTAATGCTATATTTACTGCTGTCTATACTTCTCAAACAATTCAACTTTAGTTTCATCAGTCCACAAAGCATTTTCTTAGTAGCTTTGTGAAGTGTCACACTGGTCTTTGGCAAACTTCAGGCATGGTGCAATGGTTTTTTTTTTGGAGAGCACCAGCTTCCTCCTTGGTGTCCTGCCATGGACACCAAGCCTGTCCAATGTTTTGCACATAAGACTCATGAGCAGAAATGCTGACCAGTTCCAATGATTCCTACAAGCATGTAGCTGTTACTCTTGGAAAATTTACCTTATAAAATCTTTTTACTTCACTGACCATTCTCTGTTGTGCCTTTAAAGTCATCTTGGTTGGGCAGTCACTTCTAGGGAGAGTAGCCACTGTACTGAATCATCTCCATTTTTGCACCGTTTGTCTAACTTTGGACTACTGAACATCTAAACTCTTCGAAATGTCCCTGAAACCCTTTCCAGATTGATGCAAATTAACTTTTCTTGATCATAGATCTTTTGAGCTCTTTTTTCTGTGATGCATGCTTTACGTCAGCAGATGCTTTTTCTACTGTAAATAGCAGACTTTTTTATTGGTTAAAGTATCTCTAAGTCACACCTCCAATTTTGTTTCATTGGTTGGACTCCAGTTTGAGAACTCCGCTGTCCAGCTAGCTTTTGTTGCAGTCATCAGCCTAGTGGTTCACAGAATTTTTCCAAACAACACTTTGAATGTTTGAATGATGTATTCAAGCTGTATGAGAACAATACAATAATTTATCGTTGTTAGTTAAAACAGATTGTTCTTGTTCATCATTGTTACTTACATGAATATTGGATGATATTTTAAGACATATTTATCCATAAATACAGTTATTTCCAAAAGGTCTTATGTACGTTTTCTTTCCACTGGAGATAATGGAAAATGGTGCCTAGAAATAAAGTAGGTACGTCTGCTAATTTTGTTTTGGTGTTTGAGATGAATTTTGACTTGGAGGTATGTAATGTAATAGTATGTAATAAAGTCAAGTCAAGTCAGGGAGCATGCACTGGTACAGTGTGTTACTGCACCCACTACACGATGAAACAACACGGGATTCTGATTTGTAACCCCCCAGGCAGACACGCGGTCCAGTCCCACCCTCCGGAAATGGCCCTCTATCTGCCGCAGCCAGGTGTTACATGGGCATCCCCTTGGCCTGATCCAGCCACTCGGGTTCCCAACAATGAGGATCTTACGAGCTGGATCACCCTCAAGGAATCGCGCCACATGGCCGTAGTGCCGTAACTGATCCTCCCTCACAATGCAGGTAATGTGCCTCATTTGGGACTCCATGAGCAACCACTCATTCGACAGAAAGTCAAACCAACGGTTCACAAGGATTTACCGGAGAGACACAGTACCAAAGGAGTCCTGTCTTCATCTCAGGTCACTGGATAGCCTCCATGTCTCGCAACCATATAGCAAGACAGGAAGCACCAGGACTCTAAAGACTTGGACCTTTGTCCTTTTGCATAGATATCGGGTACGCCACACACCCCTTTCCAGAGACCTCATGACACCCCATGCTCTCCCAATCTGTCTACTGACTTCACAGGAAGAGCCACCAGAGACATGAATGTCACTGCCAAGGTAAGTAAACCTCTCGACAAGGTTGACATTCTCTCCACAAACAGACACACTGCTTATGGCTGTGCCCAAGAGGTTATTAAAGGCCTGGATCTTAGTTTTTATCAGGATACTCGCAAGCAGAGACACTCAGACTCCTCACTCAGTCTCTCGAGCGCCCCGATCAGAGCCTCCATTGACTCCGTGAGTTAGTAATAAAGACTATATATAAAGACTAATTGCAAATTATTTGGGATTTCTACAATACTTTAAAATTCTGTTTCATCTGTATACAAGCACAATGTAATTTTAGAAGCATCATCTTTGTTGATTGCTTTCTATATTTCAAAGTGAATACCAGCAAATTTGAACGTAATGGTATATAGAACCATTATTTTTACATTATTTCAGAATGATACTCGGATGCACAGTCACATTCCTTTCACAGATGAGAAAAATTGTATTTAAAAGTTAAAACTGTCAAAATTCTGGCTTTGGATATTCTAATATTAATCTCATTTGAACATTTCATCATGTAATTTGTCACTCTGACTGTGTTAGATCATTATCTGCCGTATTCTCTGAGTCTGTGCCAAGCTGCAAGTAATTCGTCAGCACTGAGATTTAAAACTTGGCTTAGAAAAATGCAAATCAAGAAAGGAAATCACTAAAAGCTTGCTCTTTATTTCAGACAGGATCAGAAAGTCTGAGTTAGAACAACCTCAGTCAGTAATGGAGGCTCTCATACATCACTTGTCTCACTTTATTTCCAGACTTTACAAAAACGTCTTTGAATTTTTTAAAAAAGTCTTCTATTAACATGTGTGCTTGGCAATATCCTGTTGCTGATAGTGATGCTCATAAAAGTGTTATTAAAACAGTATCATCAGATGGATTCCAATCACTTATTCATGCAGGAATACTTTGGACTCAATATCTATTTAAAGCCAAGGCTAGATATGTGCATCAAATTAAAATAGAGAAGGAAAATAACACATTCAACTCCAGCTGTCCAGCTAAGTCATCACCGACTTGGTCAATCTTAATACACCGTGGTGTAGTGGAGCTAAAATGTAATGAGAAGAGATGCCCTCACAGTCAAAAGCGTGATTAGTTATATGAGTAGATGGATTCCCCCTTTGGCTTGACTGGGTAAGGTCATTACTATCTGCTGTACAGCAATAAACTGAAAGACGCAAATCTCTTGGGTTCTCATTAAGAAAAGTCTTGTTTTTAATGTCGTCAAAGAAAGAATGAATGAATGTTGCAGGGGTGTTACGTCAGGTCGACAAGTTTGCCACCTTCGGGTCTTTTCCCTGCAGTGGTCCACAAATGAAGACACCATGATGGTATCTCACAGGTCTTTTAAGTTTTGGGAATGTGGGGCATAAGGCTGAGAGAAGAAGGAATTTCTTCCAGGTTGTCAACTTACTGGCTAAAGAGGAAAAAGATAGGCACATGAGCCACCATGTAGCTTCAAAATCTTTGCTCCCATGTCCCCTTTTAAATCAGTCCTAAGAAGATTTACAGCACCATATTATGTATACCATCTGTCAGGGATTTTCTCATTATTAAAACTCTGGTTGAAGTTCTGAATGATTCAAAGATTCTTTTATTTATAAAGAGACATCACAATTACCTTAAGCAAGTTTCAGGCTGAACTAAGACGGTACTGAAATTCATGCGTATTTATAACTCTTGGAAATCCCATGGAGGCTGGGTTTATAACTGTTAGTTAATGGAGCTTCTTTTCTTTTATCAGTCTTTCCAGGGCAAAGAATTCTGCTAATCCTGGTGAATTCCAGAATATGACTCAGAGTATGACCTTTGTACTGAAGAGTTTACATTTTAGAGCAAAGGTAAAACATTTCCACTTCAATTTCACCACTTTATGTTTTCTGGACAATCACATCCTAAATCATATCAGTATTCGTACAAGGCAATTCTAACAATAAATTCATTCCAGCATAATCAGAGATGCCAACACAGTCTGTGTGGTTTGTGGATCTGATTTTGTGTCCCAAGAGCCCACATTAATGGCAGTGTTGGTGTATTGTGAAGGGAGTACTCCCTGAGTGAAGAGAACCAATGACACAACTAAAAACGGACAAAAGACTACATAGATAGTAAGTGTGGTGTAGTGATTAAGGCTTTGAACTTAAAATCCTGAGGTCGTGGGTTCAAATCCAGCTATTGACACTGTGTGACCATAAGCAAGTCAACTCACCTTCCTTTACTCCAAATGGAAAAAAGACAAGAAATGTAACCAATCGTATCACAAATTTTTTTATTTGCTTTGGATAAAGGCATCAGCTAAATAAGTTAATAATAATAATAATAATACGTGAATAACACATTTGAGCTATATGCTGTACCTTGAAATGAGCCCTCAGGCTTTCTCAATATATTTTTTAGACCATTAAAACATCAGAACAATCTAGGCAAGAACAGGCTCTTCAGCCCAGCGAAGCTTGCCAGTCCTATCCAATTCGTTCTTCTAAAATAACATCAAGTTGAGTTTTGAAAGTCCCTAATGTCCTACTGTCTACCACACCGCTTGGTTACCTATCTATGTTTCTCTGTGTAAGGAAAAGCTTCCTAATATTTGTGTGAAATTTACCCTTAAAACATTCCTAACTGTGTCCCTGTGTTCTTGTTGAACTAATTTTAAATTAACACTTTTGATCCACTGGACTAATTCCCTTCATAATTTAAAACACTTCAATCATGTCACCTCTTAATCTTCTTTAACTTAAACTGTAAAGGCTCACCTCTTTTAATCTTACCTCATAATTCATCCCCTGTAGAACTGGAATTAGCCTAGTCGCTCTTCTCTGGACTTTCTCCAGCACTGCTATGTCCTTTTTGTAACCTGGAGAACAAAACTGCACCCAGTACTCCAGATGAGGACTCGCCAGTGTGTTATAAAGGTTGAGCATAACCTTCTTGGACTTGTACTTCACATCATGGCACTATATAACTGAACATTCTGTTTGCCTTCATAATGGATTCTGAACTCTGTCTGGCAGTTGACAGTGTCGAGTCCACTACGACTCCTAAGTCCTACTCATGAGGTGTGCAGACTGCCAATTGTGTATTCAAACCTAACATTTTTACTTCCTATATGTAATACTTTATATTTACTGACATTAAATTTCATCTGCCCAAGCCTGTATGCTGTCCAAGTTCCTCTGTAATGACTCAATGGATTCTAGAATATCTGCCAATTCACCTAGATTAATATCATCTGCAAACTTAACCAGCTTGTTATTTATTTCCCTATAAAAATCATTTATATTTATTAAAAATAGCAGTGGCCCAAACACTGACCCCTGCTGGACACCACGTTTAACATCAGTCCATCCTGATAGGGTTCTTCGCACCATAACCAATATATGGGTTTTAATGATGAGCATGATGATCAGGATTCAGATGTTAGCCTGCAGGGAGAGCTGTTGAGAAAGTGGATAAATATAAATATCTAGGACCAGTGATAGCCTAAGGGGGAAAATTACAAGCATAGATAACCCATAGAGTGCAGAGTGGATGGAGCAATTGCAAGCCGGTATCAGTAATATTGTGTAATCGAAGAATTGAGAGAGCGAGAGGTTAGGCGCACATGCTGATACAGTGCATTGCCTCTCCCACCACACGACAAACCAACTCAGGATCCAGATTAGGACCCGAGAGCAGCCATGCAACGGCCGATACCTCAGCACCACACTAGTTCAGATGGAGTGGAACAGTGTGACATTTTTTATGGTGGCTGGAGTGCCAATTCTGCTACCAACCCCCAGGTTTGGAGTGCCAACATGCAAGGCTGGATGCAAATTAACGTCATGCCCAGGACAGAGCAATTGCATGTTAAGGGCCTTGCTCAAGGGCCCAACGAAGTAGAGATTTAAGGAGAATGTTAAAGGAAAACATTTTTAAGACAGTGTTAAGGCCAACAATGATGTATGGAGATGAGAAATGGGCAGTTAAGGGAACACAGGAGAAAAAGTTGGATGTAGCAGAAATGAGTAATTTTGAAGTGGGTGTGTGGAGTTATAAAAAAGGACAGCATAAGAAATGAGACAATCAGAGGTGCAACAAAAGTGGGAGAGATATTTAAGAAAGGACAGGAAAATAAGTTGAAGTGGAATGCACATGTGATGAGAAAAGACAATGAGTATGTGAGTAAAAGAGTGATGGGAATGGAAGTCCAGGGGAAGAGAAAATGAGGGAGAATGAAGCGGAGGTGGATGGATATAAAGTAAAAGAAGATCTGAAGGAAAAGGACTGACTGAAGTGCAGGTGCGGGACTGAGCTTTATGGAGAAGGATGATCAAGCACATTAAACCCACAAAGAACTGGGAAAAGATGAAGAGGAAGAAGAAGAAGAAGTCAAATATAGTAAAGGCCAGTAATCTGGCCAGCACGTTGTGATGGAAAAGAGGTATAACGTCCTTTCGGGAATATGCCTGTATGACAGCAGACTGCAAGATTTAGAGAGTAGAGTAGTATAACAGTAGCATAGTGTAGCAAATATTCATAGGCCATTATTCAGGCCAACAGGATTATGACGGTAGATAGGTGGGCTGTTATATTGGCTTCCAGATATATCACACTATTCAATTGGCCTGAAAACCTGCCTGCTGGGTTCAAAGGGTTAATGATTTTAATATCAGCTCAAACTGCTATATAAATCAACTAGATTCAAAACAAAATGACTTCTGTAAATTAACCTCATTGGACTACATTTTCTGTTTCTACTATATTTTTGCAAATATGTCAGCAGTGTAACTTTTATTACATGATAAAGTAGTACACATATATTGCTATCTGAGTGATGAGAATGACAGTGTCTTCTTTTTGGAAGCACTTAAGAGACTTTTCATTCACACCTGTAGAAAAAAAAATACAAATCTGCAGCAATATTTCAAAAGAAGTCTCATCTTGCTCAACAGACAATTCTGTATTCAAACTTGGATCTACAAAGAATGTAATTAATCAAAGAGTTAATTTACAGTCACTAGTGAGCCAAGGATTAACAGACTTTCTGCAATGGAAACCTGGTATTATGGAAGCTCTGTGTATAAGAAATCTCTGTTACTTCTTTATCTCTTGCAGTAGGCATTTTTGTTACTTTTCTAACGGTAGAAGATGGTATTCCCCTGCTAGGACTGTGACCTTGGCATGTGTGATGTTTGCATGTCTCAATTATGCTAAATATAGGCAGTGATTGTGGGGTCAAGGCCCAAAGCCCCTCAAATATCCAAGAGCAATGCTACAGGATGGCCACACTAGTAAAATTGACTAGAAAATTGCATATTAGTTGCACTTGACCTGCCAGCCTAACCAGGGGTGGCGAACTCCAGGCCTCGAGTGCCACAGTGGCTGCAGGTTTTCATTCTTACCATCTTCTTAATTAGTGACCAGTTTTTGCTGCTGATTACTTCTTTTGATTAACTTGACTCAGACCCCTGAGTTGTTTTTTTTTTCTTTAATTAGCAGCCAAACAATAATGAGACACAAAACAAGTCACCACATGACCAGCTCCCCTGTGCCTATCACACGATGTCTGAAATTAAAGAGAAATGATGGTCTTGGTAAGGCTGATCTCTCAGGTCAAAAAACATTTTGACATTGGTGTTCTTAGAAAGAACAGAAAAACAACAGTTTTCGAAATGTGTGTTGTGGCAAAATGAGAGCAGCAACAAGCCATGGAATTAAATAACGGGTTTAATTAACAGCAAGAATCAGCTTCTCATTAAGAAAGTGATTGGAGTGAAATTGGTTGGAGTTTGAAGCCCCAGTTTAGCTGGTCATCTGTTAGCTTGTTTCACATCTCATTTCTGCTTGGCTGTCATTTAATGAAGAAAGGAATCCATTCAGAGGGCTGAACTCTTCTAACATGGCTAATAAAGTGACAGGGAAAAAGTTAATTAGCAGTGAAAACTGGTCACTGATTAGGAAAATGGTTGAATAAAAACCTGTAGCTACTGCGGCACTCCAGGCCTGGAGTTCGCCACCCCTGCGGTAGGCTATATTGATGGTGAAACCAAAATTATAAAATGGGGCCCTGAAATAAACCGACTAGCCCAATATAATCACAAATTTGATGCAATCAAAATTTTTAAAATGTCATTAAACATAGATCCATGTTTATTGGTTATCATGTCTGCATATGCAGAAACCATAGTATCATCGTTCGTTTACACATATTGTTAGAGAGAATCTGACTGCAGACAAACAAGATGAAGAAGATTTTAGCAAAGGGTACTGGCTCTTCAAATGTTGATCATAACTTCTCTGACAAGGTGGGATTAGGAACTTATTTAGATGATAGAAAAATACTGGCCAATTATAGATGGACGGAGCTCTAAAAACAATATTACTTAACACCGTAAAAATATAATGCAAATGAAAATTTGTCAGACAACAAGAGACCATTCAGTCCATTAGCCTTGTTTGATTAGCTAATAGCTAAGTTGTCAGGCTTTTGCCTCATCTAAAGGAGCCATTGTTAAGTTTAAAATGAAGTAAGTGGGTAATGAACACCCTTTTAAAAAAGGAGAACAAACTAGTAAGAAAACCTATACGCCCCTATTATGAAGCGGTGAAAAGATCAATGAGAAAACCCAAATGACACCCTGTTAACGAAGCGGTGTTTCGAATAATGGGATAATCAACATGTTGTGATGGACGGCCAGCAGATCAAACTGGCCGGGACGCCCCGAGAAGGAAGAGATGGGGGAAGGCAGCTTTTCTAGGACACTCCTTCATCCAAGACACCAGATGGCAGGTCCCCTGGACTGCAGCGGTGTCCCAGGCTCCCGCAGGGCACTATGGGACATGGAGTTCAGAAACACAGCCCTGCTGGGTGCCATGGGTGCTGCCAGGGGACGCTGTGGGAAGATGGTGGGTTTCTAAGTGCTCACCTTGCCCAAAATACTAGCCGATCACGTGGGCAGAAACCCAGAAGTACTTCCGGGCTGACAAGAAAACTAAAGTTGTCCATCTGACCCGGAAGTGTTGGCAAATCATGAGGACGTAAGGAAGGAAGCACTTCCGGATCAAGGACTATATAAAGAACTGTTGGAAACCCAGCAAGTGAGCCTGAGTTGAGCTGGACAATGCTTGCTGGGAGGTGTGGAGGAGAAAGAATATTGTGTTTATTGGTTGATTATTGTGTTTATTGTGGTGGAGGTGCTTTGGAGCACTGGAAAGAAGGAAGAAGAAAATTTAAACAACTTCTTTGTGCTTTTAACCTGCATCCTGCGTCTGTCTTTTGGGGAAAAAGGTGGGCAGCTGTGCCATCAAGTGTCCATTCATTCACAATGTAAACAAAGTTACTGGTGGCTGTAGTTGATTGGATAAAATGATAGAATTATGCATATTAAGAGTCAGATGACATGATGTATTAGATAAGTCAATGGCAATGGAAAAGCATAAAAGGGAAAGAATTGTATTATTGATTGCTCACTCCATGGACTCCATGGAGGCATTTGTGCATTCCTGTGTACAAATAAAGGATTGTTCTGCATTTCCATCTGGTCTCGGTGAATTCCTTTAATTGGATGCTTTCTGATTTTTTCGGGGACGCAGCACTCCGGACACTACCACATTTATTGGCAGGGAATTAGAATTGTTTAGGTTTTGGAAAATCGTCGACGTACTTTGTCATGTTGGCATCAATGTTTCACAATTCACACCTGCCTTTAATGTTATGTAACTACAGATGAGCGAGTGCTTCAATCGGAACTTCAAAAATCAGAGAAAATTCAGCCATTTCTTTAATGAAACACACCCTCATAAATCATTGAGAAATGTTCAGGCCTGAAGGAAAATGGGTGCAAAATTTTTATTCAAGGAAGTATAGTGTGGAAGGACAGCCCCAGACACAGATAGACACTGAATGTCCAAAACACACACGTTCATTACTGCCATCCAAGGTTCCATAATCGTCTGGACGCCCCCGGCGGTGGGCACGGGCGCCAACAGGGATGAGCTTCCAAGCTCTGATCCTGTGGCCCTCATGCAGACCAGGGCGGCTGCCCTCCTGTGGGGAGCGGAAGTATTGGCCCTCTGCCGGTTCTTCCAGGTGTCCCGGCTGGGTAGGATCCCCAGCCGTCCGCCACAATAGTTATCCTGATTATATATGTCCTTGGGTGTAGTGCAAGACAGGTTGGGGGACTAGTTGAATGTTGGCGGTTTCTGTGGATCTTACAAATTGAATTTGTGCCCAGGTGAGGTAAGCCTGGAAAACTTGCATAGGACTGGGCAGACTGGCAGCAAGAGTAGAATAAAATTAGGGTGGGAATGACTCTGTGGGTGTACTAAATGATAAACTGAGACACAAGACTTGAGACAAATCAGAGAACTAGTGATTGTATGTGTTGGGGGGAAGAGGGATTGGGGGCAGCAGGGTTAATTATACCCCAAAGCTAGGAAGTTTTCAATTAGCAAAACCCAGACACTCCTACCTTGTCCCGACCTAAATACTCAAAACATCGACTATGCCACCCAAAATTTGTCAGCTATGGGGAACCCAAATGGTATTCCACATTAATTCACCCCCACTGGACAGGTAATTTTTATTCCAGAGTTGTGCTTGCACAATAATTTCAGGACACCAATATAACTGCTTTTTTTTTTTTTTACTTGTTAAATAGTCCTAAGATATAAAGATAAAATCCACAACTAACACATTTGAGACCCGCTTGTATCCCAATCAGCACCATAAAACAGAAATATCACAAGTCGCATAATATCATTGGATGTCAACATAAGTTTCTTCCTCAAAAACGGCAAGAGAAAAGAGAAGAGAAAAAACAAAATTCACCCAAGCTTCGTCTTAAGTGATCTCTGCCCCAACACAATACACACACTCGCCGTTCATGAGCCTGCAGCTCGGTGTCTTCACAGACGCTTGCTCCACGAGTATCATCCCACCATTATACATCAATCCAATGCACCACAAATAGAAAAAACAGGGTTACTCACACTCTGTCTGGGCTGTGGACACCCGCCACACACCCAGACCCCGTTGTTCGTACCTTGTGGCATTAAGCCAAACGAGATGCCATTCTTCCCTCATCTTGGTTAGTTGCAATTACTCCTCCGCTCTCAACAGACACCCTCTCTCGCTCTCCTGCGTTCTTCTACAATGCATCTCTGAAATAGAAAGGGGATTCTGTAGCCACCGCCTGAGACGATAATCACCCTCGCTCCTGTCAGTCTCTAAAATGCCCTTTTTTTGGTTACACGCTGTGTGTCGTTTCCTATATACCTCTTCCAACACCTTAGGGGCACAGCTGCACCACTTAAAAACTTACAGCCACTCCCCCATCCCGTTGACCTAAGGTCCACATCATTCAGCCTCCACAGGTGGACCAAACAGTCAATCAAAAAGTTTGCATGCAAGTGTCCAGGTATAGAAGATTGGTGTGAAAAAAAACAAAAACTACAACCCCCAAACAAAATTGGTGGTCCAGTCCAACAATGCCAATTTCTTCCCTGTAACATATGAATTGGATTTATGGAATACAGTGGAAGCGGCCAAAGACTGGGCATTTTGT
>JANRMT010062820.1:17156297-17168707 GCA_026402145.1 Polypterus bichir lapradei
TGTAGTTTTATTGAGGTATCAAAAACAACACTAATATTTTAATCTTTCTCTTTCTCTAAGTGTCATGTCTGATGCAGATGTTATCTCTTTGTCCGAGGTCCTGCAACAGCTTCTTCCCCTTGGCTGTCCGTACTTTGAATTCTGTGCTGCCCCCCTGCTCTCAGTTTTTCCTGCTAGTGGCTTATTTATATGCAGAACATTTCTTACACTTGTCTCTACTGTTGCTTTTCATTAGATGCTGTTATTTTTTATTTAAAATAATTGAAATTTTTCCAATCTATTCACTTACATATCTATTTATTTATTTATTTATGGATTTATTTATCTACAAACCATGCTATATTTGCTAGGGCTTGCCCCACATGCACTTTCAATGTATTTCCTTGGTATTCATGTGTGTGTGAGGGTTTATCCACCGGCTCTCCCTTTCTCAAGTGCGTTCCTGAAAAGTCCGCTTCTCAGACTATGTTGTTATATTCAAGGTGGATTTTTCAGCATCCTGTCTTATTTTATACTTGCCATCTTTGAAAGTCATGGTCTTCCACCTGTCCCTGTTTCCCTTGCCATACTACAAGTCTCACTGCTGTTGTTCCTGAACCATCTCCCAGCATTTCCACTGACTCTTCAAGCTCTTCTTCCTCTTCTTTTAGCTGCTTCCGTTAGGGGTCGTCACAGCTAATCATCTTCTTCCAAAATTTTTGTCCTCTGCATCTTGTTCCGTTACACCCATCACCTGCATGTCCTCTCTCACCACATTCATAAACCTTCGCTTAGGCCTTCCTCTTTACCTCTTCCCTGGCAGCTCTATCCTTAGCATCCTTCTCCCAATATACCCAGCATCTCTCCTCTGCACATGTCCAAACCAACGTAATCTCGCCTCTCTGACTTTGCCTCCCCACCGTCCAACTTGAGCTGACCCTCTAATGTCCTCATTTCTAATCTTGCCCATCCTCGTCACACCCGATGCAAATCTTAGCATCTTTAACTCTTCTACCTCCAGCTCTGTCTCCTGCTTTCTGGTCAGTGCCACCATCTCCAACCCATATAACATAGTTGGTCTCACTACTGTCCTGTAGACCTTCTCTTTCACTCTTGCTGATACCCGTCTGTCACAAATTACTCCTGATACTCTTTTCCAGCCACTCCACCCTGCCTGCACTCTCTTCTTCACTTCTCTTTCACACTCCCCATTACTCTGTACTGTTGATCCCAAGTATTTATCCACCTTCGTCAACTCTACTCCCTGCATCATTGAATCACCATTCAACTTAACCCAGCCACAAGGGATGCACAAACCAGTGTGTTTCTTCGTGCCGGTCCCAAGCCCAGATAAATGGGGGAGGGTTACGTCAGGAAGGGCATCTGGTGTAAAATTTTGCCAAATCAATATGCGGACAACTGGCTCTTCAAGATCAATGAGTAAATACCAATTAGTTAGTGCTGAGTTTATAGCCATAGGAGGCCAGGCCTAATTCCATTAGTCTGGTGGTATTCTGACTTTTTCTTGTAGATACTCTGGATGTACTTGAGCATCACAAAGATATGTAAGGTAGGTTAATTGGATGTAGGAATCAGCAATGGCAAACTGGATTGAGTGGGTAAAAAAACCAATGGATGGATGGATAAAAAAAATTCTTGAAGGTAACAATTCCAATACATTATCAAATATGTACAACATCTATACATTTAGTAAACATTAGAATCGTATATATTCATTTGTGGGAGGAAAAAACCACGAACAGGACTCACAGTTTTACCCATTTAAAGATGTTAATCGGCACTGCAGGCATATTTAGGATGTGTTTGAGTGATGGAGAAGTCAGAAAAACCCAAACATAATGTTTAAACTCCATACAGACGGGAGCCGAGCTACTATTTCAAGTCTGATTCCCAAAGCTGCAAGGCAAAAGAAAGAATTCAAAGATTCAAAAATAATAAAAATCATAGAAAATTCTGGGATATTAATCACAATTTAAAATAGGCCACACAATAAGAAGTGTATTATGAAGTGATTCAACACAGACGTAATCAGTAAGCGGCAATTCAGGATGACAGAGCGTTAGCTTTATAATTTCTGTAGGGTTATAGCTCCTCAGTTAATGAACTTGAGAATCCCTCAGAGTTATTTTTAATATTTATATTCTGCCATCTTTTATTCTTATTGATACTTCTCATATCTGCAAAACCAATAAAACTTAATAAAGGCTACAGGCTATATTGTTTTCATCTGTAATAGTGAAGATTTCAGGTATTTTTTGAGGTGAAAGAGATCAAATATTTTTCAGCACTATGTCTGGTTTCCATTTTTTTCTACGTAATGCCTAATTTACAAATGTCAAACTACATAATGTGCTTGGAGTAGCAGCGGTTAAGTGATTTAGCACTTGCTTTATTTTAAGAAACAGAGAAATAACAGACAAGATAGAACAAGTATTAAATTATGACCACTGCTTTTCTCCATTCAGTTTATTATTATTATGTATTATTATTTCAAAATAAGTCGGTGGGCATCCTTATAATGCTGTGAAATTTTAAAAACTGCATATAGGAGCGGTAAAGCACAAAACACCATATACAGTAACCGGAGCCGGCTCTCACATTTAGGCAAACTAGGCGGTTGTCTATGGTGGTAAATCATTTTGTCATATAGCTGATGGCATCGGAAGCAATCTTTGGCACCCCAGCCCCTGCTTTTCTCTGCCAATTCTCCCGTCACTACCTATGTATGGCTCATGTGAATCTCCAAGGGAGACTTCTAGCCCTCTCCTCAGGCTCTTCGATCTGTAGGATTATGTATAGCAATTACCTGAAAAACTCCATGGTTTGGGCACAACATGCTCACTTTTGCCTAGGACAGCAACAAAGCTCGAGCCATCACAGGCAGTAACGTACATTCAATTATATAACCATACAAGGTCAGCCATGTGAGGATTTCTGTCAGTTTTTCTGTATCATTTTTTGTGACAGCCACTTGTGTCCCATCCACAAGATATAGAGGACAGCTGTAGTGGAAAATCCAGTGTTACCCACAGAAATCTCATCTAGCAGCGGGTTCAACCAGTTTGGGGTGGTGGGCTCCCTTGAAAGGTTTCACTATTTCTATGACCATTACTGCTATATTTTGGAGTTTGAGGGTTAATTCAGACATGTATTTAAATGATTATTACTATTCTGCTTAACGCTACCCTGGGCAATTAAAAAATACAGAAAATTAATAAAAATATGAACCAAAAAACAAAATAATGACATGAAACTTGTTTTAAACAAACATTAATAATAATATACAAAAACACACACAAATAATGGAATAATGTGATTGGGAGCAATTGTTGTTTCCATGTCTGTGTGAAAACATCAGAAAAAAATCAAATGGTAACATGAAACACATTATAAGCAAAAATAAATACATTATTAATAATAATAATAATCTCTTTATTATAATAAAAAAATCTTGGGACGAGACGAGACTAATCCTGCGACAAACATGAGTTTTTGAAAAGACTTTTTTGAAATGAAGCCCTGCGAGACGGAGACTTTTGTCATGAGATTTGTTCAAGTCACGCCATACTTACAACTATTTTCAAACAAGACCATGGTCATCAGGTGCATTCTGGCACTTAACCTGGACAGACACCAATCCATTAAAGGGCTTACTTATGAACACACACACACACACACAAAGAGCCAGTTTAGAATCATCCATTCATTTAAATATGGCAGCGAGAAACGATGAAGTCAAACAAATTAACGCGAAAATTGTCAATCGGTTACACGGCAAATTGATTAAATGCGTAGCAATAGACTACCCTGAAACAGTTGGTGGTGATCATGTGGAATATGAAAATATCAATTTACAATATCCCATAGAATAGTAACCATTTTGCAAAGGTGTTTTCACCATTTAAAAATGATCTTGAATTATCATCGAAAACCTATGCAGTTATCACTAAAATTTTCCATTAAAATTGCCCAGACCATCGAAGATCTGTTACATAGTTGTAGTTACATATCCTAATGTTTTTATTACAGTTTGAAAGTACAGATACAATATAACTATGTACGTACACTTGTTTTTGGATCAGTGATAAATTGTTACATTGTAATTATATTAACTGTGGAATAACAATGACAACTGAGTAATTAACTATAGCGTTACTTTGTATTACACAGTAAGTACGGAGTAATAACTCGTAGTTACACTGTACTTATACAGGTAATTACATAGTAGTTACAGTGTAATTAATGGACACTTAATGTGAAGATCATAGATAACTTAGGTCAGGGGTCCCAAACTCTGGACATGGAAGGCCACAGTGGCTGCAGGTTTTTATTATAACACTTTTCTTTATTAATGACCTGTTTTTGCTGTTAATTAAGTTCTTTTGAATTAATTTTAATTGACTTGCTTTTTAAAATTGTATCCTCTGAAGTTCTTCATTTCTTTCCTTAAATGGCACCCAAACTGAAATGAAATGTGAAGTGTGTGAGCTAACTGAAGACCAATTAAGTCAGGTTCTCAAACTCCAACCAATTTCACTCCAACCAGTTACTTAATTAGGCACCGAGTCTTGCCGTTAATTAAACCCATTCTGTAATTCCATGACTTGTTTCTGCTCTCATTGTGCAATAACAGACATTACTGAAATTGTTGATTTTCTCTTTTCTAAGAGCTCTGTTCAAATGTTTTGTGGACCCGAGCCGATAAACATTCCTGAGACCTTCATCTTTCCTTATTTTCAGATATTGTATGATGGACACAGTTTTGTGGTCATGTTTTGGCTCATTTTGTATCTCCTTATTGTTTGGGTGCTCATTAAGGAAAAAGAAACAATTAAGGGGTCTGAGTCTTCAACAGCAAGTCAAATAAAATGATATCAAAAGAAGTTAATTAGCAGCAAAAACAGGACACAAATTAAGAAAAGAGTTAGAATGAAAACCTGCAGACACTGCAACCGTCCAGGACTGGAATTGGGGACCACTGACCTAGGTGTTAACCTAAGGAACCTCAACAACACCTAACAAAGGTAAAAACAGCTTTGAATGCATTTAGGCACTTTAGAGACTTTCAAAACTCGACTTCATGATATTTTAGAAGAATTAAGTGAATAGGACAGACGAGCTTTGTTGGACTGAATGGCCTGTTCTCATCTTGGTTGTACGAATGTTCTAATTTGTTTGTAGTTATGTAGTATATTCTTGAAGTAGAATATTAAAATGAAGTCATAAGTGAAATTAATTTGTAAACCTTTTTTTAAGCATTTGACTACAAGATGCTACCTAACCTTGCACATTTTGGGAATTTTGCATACATAAACAAGAAATTGTCAGCAATAATGACAGCAGGGGGTTAAATGTACTTCGAACAGTAAATTGAATACTGAAAGGCAAGCAGGGAAGATTATATTGTTTACATAATAATGGTTAACACATTTGAAAACCCTTCATCATTTCCAATCACAGTCCTTACAGGCAGACCTGCCATCTGCATGACTAACACGAATCTTCATGGTGTTACTATGGTGACACTTTCTCAACAGCAACACTCCGAGGTGGTGTTACAGTTTTCAAACATTTCCCTCTCAAGCACCTTTTCATGCAGAGGATATTTATATAAACAACACAATTGTGGGCTCATTATTAAAGTTCAAGTCAGATATTCAACTAAACTCCCACTGCTCTGCTATTAAAGTGAAAAGACTTAAAAAAAAACAGGAAAGTCCTTTATAAACGACTCTCCTTTCTAAATTCTTTATTAAGCAAAACAGTCTAGGCTCAGTCCGGTTAGGCAGCAAGCAGCGCTTCACTTTTTCTTGATGCTACCTTCTCACATTGTTAAATAACAAAGTAAAAATAGAGTATATTATATTCAGTGAATGTAACACATTTATATAAACCATATATTAAATAAAAATAAAAAAGCTAAAAAGTATTTTTTAGAGCAAAAAGAACCTACAAATATACACATAGAGTAACATTCAGGATCATTTGGGGACTTAGCTAACTGTTTTGAAAGTACATTTTTTGTTTGTTAACTTAAAACTCATTAATCCCAAGTGTTAATGGGACTCAGAATTCTATGTAATTACGGTTAAGCCTGTAAGAGTTGAATTTGAACCCTGGTCCAATGTGCACCTAGCATGTGTCTGAGCTCTAAAACCCTTCTGAGCTTATGCTTAAAAGCTGATGCTATTATTTTATTATTCACTATGATAAATGTATTTCTTGTTATTTTATATAACCCCTTAAGAGAAAATGTTATATTTATAGCATAACTATTCTTCTATAGTACTAAGTTTCCTGTTTTTGTACCCAGCTGGATCTTAAAAAAAATTAGGCCATTGTTCATTACTTTTTTGGGAAACAAGATGTATGCAGAGAAGCGCATACATCTCCTAAAATAAAAATAAGAATGAAAATAATACATTCAAAAAGTCACGTACATCCTAAACAAACAGGACTATTAATCAAACTGTAGTCATCTAAGGTATCGACATCTGGAAGTCCTGTTAGCAACTAGGTGTAACGTTTTCTGATTATGTAATGAATTCCTTTTAAAGAACAGTGACCTAATCAATGAATTGTATAAATATATTGCAGAGGACACTTTTTTTCTTTGTAACAGTGGCTAACATGAAACGTCCTTGTTACCTCTTCGGAGATTTAGGTAAAGAATAAAGATTGACGATTTCTCCTGCCTGTGTTTTATTGCGTAAATCGGGGCATTACAAGTGTGGGGGGGGGGGGGTGTCTGTATTCAAATTCTTTTCTTCCACAAGCCCGAGTCAGACTCAAGGTGAAGTGGAGTGATCTGCTTTACAGTGTTAAACCCAAAAATCTCTCAGGGCAGTTTTCAGATAAAATGACATTCTGCAAAAGATCATTAATATTTCTATGGGTTTTGTCACTTCAAGGTAACTCATCAATATTTTACTTTGAAGATTTGCTCTGTGATGAACTGTCCCATAGTCTCCAGCTCAGAGGCATCTGCTTGAAGTGTGAGCTAAACGGAGAGCTCCTTTAGTCGGCCGTGCAGAGCCCATCTGTAAACACTGTGAGTGGTGTGCCTCCTGGTGATGTCAGCTGATCTCTCTCAGTGTCAGCCCCCACGTCCTCACACAGTGTCGCTACTACACCCACCCATAATGCAAATCCCACCCTTGTCACCAGTTTCTTTAAGTTTGAAGATTTAATCTGTGGTGAACTGTCGGCAGTGAGTCGCAAACCAACAGTGTCAACGTCAAAAACAAGCCCCTTGCATCGTGAGCTAAACAGAGAGCTCTTTTAGTTAGTCACAGAGACCGTCTCTAAACACCGTGAATGGTGCACCTCCTGGTGATGTCAGCAGATCTCCGTCTGTGTTACCCACCGGCATCTCGTGGAGCATTGTCACTACACAACAGAGCAAATCTCACTGTTATAACCAATTTCTTATAGTTTAAAGATTTACTCTGTGGTCAATTGTCGGCAGTGAGTCACAAACCCAGAGTCTCCAGCTCAAAGACAAGCCCCTTGCAGAGTGAGCTAAATGGACAGCTCTGTTAGGTGCGGCTCCAGGTGACATCAGCAGATCTCTCTCTGTGTTTGTTACCCACCGCCGTCTCGTGGAGCATCATCACTACACTCCACCCACCCACAGTGCAAATCCCACCCGTGTTGCTGATTTCTTTTAGTTTGAAGATTTGCTCTGTGGTGAACTGTTGGCAGAGAGTCATGAACCCACAGTTTCCAGCTCAGAGACAAGTGTCTTGCAGCGTGAGCTAAACAGAGAGCTCCTTTAGTCAGTCGCGCACAGCTCATCATTAAACACTGTGAGCAGTGTGCCAGTTGATCTCTCTCTGTGTCAGCCCTCACCATCTCGCGCAGCATCACTACTCCAGATAGATAGTCAGGTTATGCTTTATTTTCTCCAAGGGGAAATTAAAATTTTATAGAAGCTGAAAAAATAAATACATTAATACATATAATAAAAACAAACAACAACCCCCTAAATACACATAAAAACTTCTGGCTTAGATAAGAGAGAACAGCTGCTGTCAATAACAGGCCTGTAGGTGGCAGTAGGATGAGGTCAGACCTGCTCTGATTGTACCACAGGATTATAGTTAAAGACATTAATATTTAAATAGACCAGGTCATGCTTGTAATGTCCATGAACGGAACTCATCTAGTAGATGCTTAATTCCTTGTTTGAACTTACCAGAACCCAGAATGATTCATCATTAAGATTTTGGTACAGAGTGAATAATTTCTGTTACTGAGTCAGCCAGGATAGATAGATAGATAGATAGATAGATAGATAGATAGATAGATAGATAGATAGATAGATAGATAGATAGATACTTTATTAATCTCCAAAGGAAAATTCACATAAGTCAGCAGCAACATACTGATAAAAATAATCTTAATTAAATAGTGATAGTGAAAATGCAGTGCAAGTTAAAAAATGCAGGGGGGAGAGTGCAAGGCAGGTATAACAGACAATATCATTGTATAATGTTAATGTTGACCCCCCCAGGTGGAACTGAAGAGTCGCATAGTGTGAGGGAGGAATGATCTCCTCAGTCTGTGAGTGGAGCAGGACGGTGACAGCAGTCTGTCGCTGAAGCTGCTCCTCTGTCTGGAGATAATCCTGTTTAGTGGATGCAGTGTGTTCTCCATAATTGACAGGAGTCTGCTCAGTGCCCATCGCTCTGCCACAGATGTCAAACTGTCCAGCTCCGTGCTTACAATAAAGACTGCCTTCCTCACCAGTTTGTCCAGGAGAGTTATCCCTCTTCTTTATGCTGCTTCCCCAGCACACCACCTCATAGAAGAGGGTGCGTTCCACAACCGTCTGATAGAACATCTGCAGCATCTTATTGCAGATGTTGAAGGATGCCAGCCTTCTAAGGAAGTATAGTCGGCTCTGTCCTCTCTTGCACAAAGCATCAGTATTGGCAGTCCAGTCCAATTTATCATCCAGCTGCACTCCCAGGTATTTATAGGTCTGCACCCTCTGCACACAGTCACCTCCGATGATCACGGGGTCAATGAGGGGCCTGGGCCTCCTAAAATCCACCACCAGCTCCTTGGTTTTGCTGGTGTTCAGTTGTAGGTGGTTTGAGTCACACCATTTAACAAAGTCCTTGATTAGGTTCCTATACTCCTCCTCCTGCCCACTCCTGATGCAGCCCACGATGGCAGTGTTGTCAGCGAACTTTTACATGTGGCAGGAGTTGTATTGGAAGTCTGATCTATATAGGCTGAACAGGACAGGAGGAAGTACAGTCCCCTGCGGCACTCCTGTGTTGCTGACCACAATGTCAGACCTGCAGTTCCCGAGACGCACATACTGAGGTCTGTCTGTAAGATAGTCCATGATCCATGCCACCAGGTGTGAATCTACTCCCATCTCTGTCAGCTTGTCCCAAAGGAGCAGAGGTTGGATGGTGTTGAAGGTGCTAGAGAAGTCCAGAAACGTAATTCTTACTGCACCACTGCCTCTGTCCAAGTAATGTAACTTACTTTCATGTCATGGACGAATTCAGTCAGCATTTCAAAGTCTTGATCACACATTTAGTTTTACTAGGACTGTACTCTCTGTTTCACCATTGCACAAATCACTTTTTTCACTGTCTGTTGAAACCCATCCAGCATTAAAATAATGTTTGCAATAAGAGGCGTTTGCCAGTTCTTCGCAGTACCCAAAATATCACAGTACCTGAACTTGCTGCCAACAAAGTATGAGATTTAGCAGTTCAAACAACTGAAAACAATAGAACATTTCTCATTAGATGAAGTCAGGGCAAGTCTGAATACTTTCCGCCTTACTTTTATCCTTGCTCCAGGTATTCGCACTTTTCATTTTCGGACATACATCTCTTCCGATAAGGAGTAACTGGGCTCTTTTGGTGGTGGTGATCACATTGCTACCAGGTGAATACAGGAGTTTTAATAACGCTCATTTTATAGTCTCTTATATTCAGAGATATTATAGAAGTGTATGAGTGGTACTCGGACACAGAATTTTGGCAGTAATCTAACTCCATAGTAGGCAGCCATCAGATCCTTTATGCTCACCGTATGACATTTCTCAAGTGCACAGCTTGTCTGCAAGGGTCTGTGTTGACAGCAGCATCTCTTCAGTATAGTTTAGAAATTAATTTACAAAGAGGTCAAATCTTAATATTACTAATTAATAACATTAATTATTTACATTAAAGACTAAATACAAAAAAAAGACAAAGTAAGCTTTTATAAAGGCTGCTGTATGGCACGGTGCCTGGAAGTAGAATGGCGTGTAGACGAGAAGCTGTAAATCCAGCTTTAGAACAAACTGTAACTGAACCATTAGCTGAATCAAGCGATAGTGATGACGACATTGACACGAATAGAGTGGTGCATATGGCACTGCACGACCAAAGTGACGTGATATGCCTGTTGAATTCATCTGTGTGAAGATTCAATGTGGGAAAACGGTAAAATGATTGTGATCAAATGGAAGGACAAGAAAGACAATAACCTCCTAAGCAGTGTTTACAATGCAGCAAATGTCAGTGCTCGTGTCGGGGGGAGAAATGTGGAAGACACTAAACCTTGTTCTGTGGTAGCCTACAATAACACAATGGGCAGAGTTAATCATGTGAATCAGGCACTGACATTCTTTTTTTTCATGAACAAGCAATGGAAAAAACAAAAGAAACATGCTTAAAGAAACACGCTTCTGTTGTCCTGATTGCAACGTCGCGATGTGCATTGGTGACTTTTTGAAAATATATCACACAAGGGATGTGAACTTGTGGTAAATATGTCTACACAGACATTACTATATGAAAGAGATAAAAAATAAAATTTTTAAGTATCTGCTTTTCAAAGGCAGGTGAACAGAAAAGAAAGAACCTCTCTTTACCTCTCTTACTTAGCAGAATGAAAAGGCAAGACAATTCTTTTGATAGCTTTTACACATTACTGGCAGTCCCAGATGCATGGTGCCATGGATGCCTACTTAACTTCACACACAACCTGGTTCCTTTGCTAGTGGCTCGTTGCCACCCTCCGCTGAAGTAAAAGAGTGAAATGTTTAGTTTACCACATATAGTAATAGGGATCCCTGAGGTTAATCTAATCATAGGATTAGAAGGAGAGATATTAATTTACCTTAAATACAGAATTGAGAGTGCTCAAGATTGGTGCGTGTCTGCAAGGCTGCCCGTATTGTAATAGAGGCCTTGAAGAGGCGAATGCGATGTGATGTAAGGACGTGCCCGCGTCACCCATGGTTGGTTAGAGGGGGATGCAGTGCTTGATGAGTGGTCAGTAAAACAGAAGTGAGTATAAAAGGCACTTCCTTCCTGCAGAGGTCGTCTTTTGACTGAGTTATGGTGGTGAGTGACTTTTTGGTATAGCTCATTCTAAAAAATATATCGAGCATAGTGACTTATGCCTTATTTTTGTATATATATTTTTTTGTTCATATTGATTTAAATATCTCCTAGAAATTGAATAGTTTTGGTCGAGGTATTTATATGAATTAGGTTTGTGGTGCACCTTTTGTACATACACAGATTTTTTCTTTATAAATCATTTTTGGGGATCTTATTATTGAAAGGACTGTATTTTTGCATAGTATCTTCTGGTCTTCATTTTTATTTAAGAAGACTGACAAATGTTTCTGTGCATCCATTTATTTTTTTTGTTTTGTTTGTTTTTTTTTCATTTGGGGACTTGCAATACTCATTGTAAATATTGTACATGTAGCCGCGAAGTATAAGGCGAGTTCAAGCATGAGTAAAACGCATACCAAAAAAAATCTCTCAGTCCAAAAGTTCATTTTAGAAATATTAAGTGAAATTTAAAAGCAAATAATCCACACAAGAATAAAGAAAAAAGTTGCTACACACATAGAATAAAAGGCAAAAAAGAGGAAAACTGTATCTTCTCTATACTTAGCTTTTCTTGAGAAACCTTAGTTATTTCTGTACTTAAAAGTTCTTAACTTTTTCTTCTGTACGCTTTAAGCATACGGCGCAGCACTTACAGTGCATCCGGAAAGTATTCATAGCGCATCACTTTTTCCACATTTTGTTATGTTACAGCCTTATTCCAAAATGGATTAAATTCATTTTTTTTCCTCAGAATTCTACACTCAACACCCCATAATGACAACGTGAAAAAAGTTTACTTGAGGTTTTTGCAAATTTATTAAAAATAAAAAAACTGAGAAATCACATGTACATAAGTATTCACAGCCTTTGCTCAATACTTTGTCGATGCACCTTTGGCAGCAATTACAGCCTCGAGTCTTTTAGAATATGATGCCACAAGCTTGGCACACCTATCTTTGGCCAGTTTCACCCATTCCTCTTTGCAGCACCTCTCAAGCTCCATCAGGTTGGATGGGAAGCGTCGGTGCACAGCCATTTTAAGATCTC
>JANRMT010062820.1:17168807-17182696 GCA_026402145.1 Polypterus bichir lapradei
GGATTCAAGCCTGGGCTCTGGCTGGGCCACTCAAGGACATTCACAGAGTTGTCCTGTAGCCACTCCTTTGATATCTTGTCTGTGTGCTTTGGGTCGTTGTCCTGCTGAAAGATGAACCGTCGCCCCAGTCTGAGGTCAAGAGAGCTCTGGAGCAGGTTTTCATCCAGGATGTCAATGTACATTGCTGCAGTCATCTTTCCCATTATCCTGACTAGTCTCCCAGTTCCTGCCGCTGAAAAACATCCCCACAGCATGATGCTGCCACCACCATGCTTCACTGTAGGGATGGTATTGGCCTGGTGATGAGCGGTGCCTGGTTTCCTCCAAACGTGACGCCTGGCATTCACACCAAAGAGTTCAATTTTTGTCTCATCAGACCAGAGAATTTTATTTCTCATGGTCTGAGAGTCCTTCAGGTGCCTATTGGCAAACTCCAGGCGGGCTGCCATGTGCCTTTTACTAAGGAGTGGCTTCCGTCTGGCCACTATACCATATAGGCCTGATTGGTGGATTGTTGCAGAGATGGTTGTCCTTCTGGAAGGTTCTCCTCTCTCCACAGAGGACCTCTGGAGCTCTGACAGGGTGACCATCGGGTTTTTGGTCACCTCCCTGACTAAGGCCCTTCTCCCCCAATCACTCAGTTTAGATGGCCGGCCAGCTCTAGGAAGAGTCCTGGTGGTTTTGAACTTCTTCCACTTACGGATGATGGAGGCCACTGTGTGCATTGGGACCTGCAAAGCAGGGGAAATTTTTCTGTAACCTTCCCCAGATTTGTGCCTCGAGACAATCCTGTCTCGGTGGTCTACAGACAATTCCTTTGACTTCATGCTTGGTTTGTGCTCTGACATGAACTGTCAACTGTGGGACCTTATATAGACAGGTGTGTGCTCTTACAAATCATGTCCAATCAACTGAATTTACCACAGGTGGACTCCAATTAAGCTGCAGAAACATCTCAAGGATGATCAGGGGAAACAGGATGCACCTGAGCTCAATTTTGAGCTTCATGGCAAAGGCTGTGAATACTTATGTACATGTGCTTTCTCAGTTTTTTTATTTTTAATAAATTTGCAAAAATCTCAAGTAAACATTTTTCACGTTGTCATTATGGGGTGTTGTGTGTAGAATTCTGAGGAAAAAAATGAATTTAATCCATTTTAGAATAAGGCTGTAACGTAACAAAATGTGGAAAAAGTGATGCTCTGTGAATACTTTCCAGATGCACTGTAAATAAGCGCTTTGTCTTACATGTTACTTCACACACTCAAAAGGCACATAGGCACGGTTTAAAACCATGTGTCCTCTACACCTTACACATGGCAAGGCTGATCACTAACTGAGAATAATGTTTAGTCAGAGCTGTTAGAAATGGCTAGAATATACCAATTCAGTTCTACTTATGGGGGTTATAGGAACATCCCATGCATTATGCTTTGTCATTTAGTAAAATATTTATGAATCTTATGTAGGAAATGGCTCTTACACTACAGTTTCACTTTTTTTTGGAACATTGCTTCTTTTTATTTTGTGTTTCAGTTGTGGTGAAGATTGTGTAAGAAAGCCCACCTAATAATATTTCCTGCATCTGTAAATAAAAACCAACTTTTGTTTTGCAATACAATCTTTTTGTGTCTGTGCCTCCCTGTCTAACGTCTCTTATTTCTGATCCCGATCGGTCGCAAACTACGGGACGCCTATTGTGCGGTTTGGTGCCATCTATCCCACTACCCAGGGTGTCACAGTACTAAATCTGCATCAGTACAGAAGTGCACATTAAAAAGACCTTTTCCTACTGTATTTATGCAGATGGTTTAGTATTTACACAACTCTGTTGCACAAAAATAAAAATATTCTTAAGAAATAATTCAACGTTTTTGGCTCATTTTTCCGGATATAAAAATAACGCTAAGAAGGCTATTGTGTTGCTTTTTGTTCGCCCTATACTTAACACCTCATTTGTTTTGTTAACAAGTCACACTTGATGTTTAAAATTGTCTTCTTGAATGCTTTACAAAATGCTTTTTAAGTGTATGTACTGTGAAAACACTTTATCAAATAGATTCTGATGAATTTGCAAATGGAGGGTGGGTTTCTCGCTTTTAATCATAGAGTATTTCATTTGCTCCCTGCCTTTATATGCTCCCATCTTCTGCTGTTGTTCATGCAGCATTTATGCTTGTTCCCTGATACTTGATTGCCTATAGCTGGGAACAGTTTTCCAAGTCTCAGTATCACCAGACAATATCACTTATGTGACGAGACTCTGGTTCAGAATTCAATTTGCTGATGCATTTCTGGATTAAAATTGATTTTATTTTCGTGGTTGCTGCAATGAGAAGCCTACAGGTTTTCTGGACATGTTCTTTAACCGTGGGTTCCAATCAGATATTTATGTAAGTTGGAATGCCAGCTATATTCTTGGAGGCATCCCTAGAATGAATGCCTTTACAGTATATCCCTTATATCTACGAATGACTCATGGATGACACTTCAGATTACAAAAATTTGAATCTCATATGTATATTCCCAAGCAGCATGTAGCATAAAGCTCTACAACACCAGAAGTAAATGCAGCGAATATGTAAATAGAGCTAGTGTAAAAGATCTGCAAAGAGAAAAAGTTAAAAGCTATTTCCAGACTGAAAAGGAAAAATGGTAAACAGCACAGTGTTTCACATGTGCAATTGAAAAGGTAAAAGCAGGTAACATACAGAATATGCAAGGGGAAGGAGGGAACAAAACCGGGACAGAAGAGAGGAGAAGATTGTTCTTACTCACAATTCCTTCTCTTTTGATAGCAACTTTTTTTCACCTGATCAGTGGAGTTGCAATGGGTACTAGGACAAGACCTTGCTATTCCAACATCTTCCTCAGCTGGGTGGATGAGTGTTTCTGTTCTTCCTACCTAAGCTTTGTACTGAACCTTTACAAACAATATATTGACACTTATGTAGGTGCTGCCTCTTTCTCCAGAAACAAAATACAGGAATTCATGAATGATTTTACTAGTTTACGTCTATCTTTCATGTTTGTGGTTGATGTTTCCACCACAGTTCTACCATTTTTGCCCTTTCAGTTAAGTTGAAGCCTCTGTCTATTGCAATGGTTGCTACATATAATATTCACTTTGTCTGTTTCTGCCTCTTTGTTCCCATTGAAATATTAAGAATTTAGTGTTTTCAGGATAACACTTTAAGGGGAGAAGGTGGCCAAACCACGCCTGTGTGTCCCTGCATAAACGCGCTGTCATTTGACGTAAGGTGATGGACTGTCTTCAAACAAAATAGGCACGCATTTGGAAATGAGAGGAGAAAGAGATGGGAGATTGAGAGTTAAAGGGCGCGATCCAAAAAGCGTATGTGTTATCAAGGTATTTACCTCTATTTACCGTTTACCTGTGTTCTTTAAGGGTAAGTATACTCATCAAATTTGTTACCGGGTTGGTCTACTGTCGCATTTTAAGATTAACACACACATATATAGATATATGCATACACACATACCCTAACCACAAAAGTACCATATGAAAGACATATACACATGCACGTTATTCCCTAGCACTTTAACCCACACAAGTACCATAGGAATAAAACATGCACAATCTGATGTCCCTAGTACTCCAAGAGACTTACTTATCATAAGCATGAACAACTTGAGATGTCTTAGATACAGTAGAACCTCAGTTCACGACCATAATTCGTTCCAAAACTCTAGTTGTAAACCAATTTGGTCATGAACTGAAGAAATTTTCCCCATAGGATTGTATGTAAATACAATTAATCCGTTCCAGACCATACAAACTGTATGTAAATATATTTTTTTTTTAGTTTTTAAGCACAAATATAGTTAATTAAACCATAGAATGCACAGTGTAATAGTAAACTAAATGTAAAAACATTAAATAACACTGAGAAAACCTTGAACAACAGAGAAAACTAACACTGCAATAGTTTGCGCTATAGCGCTACCAACCGCTGGATAAAAGCACTTTTTTTAATGAGTTTTAAGCACAGGGAAAAAATGGAACATTTGAAAATTTAATTTAATAAACCACCAAGAATTATAATATTGCAACAATGCACGCTACGAACCGATCGCTGGAAACAGAAGTGAAAACAAAATCAAGACCAGTGCATTCTTTAACTGCCTTCCTACCTTAATGCGTCCAGCTCTCTCTCGCACTGCCTGCGTGTCTGCATATCGTGCTGCCTCTGTGTGTGTGTGTGTCGCGCTCTCTCGCACTGCCTGTGTGTCTGCATCTCGCGCTCCCTCTGTGTGTGTGTGTGTGTGTGTGTGTGTGTGTCGCGCTCTCTCGCGCTGCCTGTGTGCCTGCATCTCGCGCTGCCTCTGTGTGTGTCGCACTCTCTCGTGCTGCCTGTGTGTGTGTGCATCTCTTTCGCACTGCCTGTGTGTGTGTCATGCTCTCTCTCGCGCTGCCTGTGTGTGTGTGTGTGTGTGTCACGCTTTCTCGCTCTCTCTTGCTCGCTGCACAGGAAATGCACAGGGAGAGACTGAACATGTACAAACCGAAAGGGAAACTGGCTTGTTCGTATACCGGGTGTGTAGTCGTGAACCGAGGCAAAAGTTTGGCTAACTTTTGGGTCGTAAACCGAGTTTTACGTGTACCGAGACGTTTGTGAACCAAGGTTCCACTGTATATAGTATCTCAGACCTACCATACATACTCACGTATAAGTCTGGTCTTGAAACCCGAAAAATTGATCATAAAATCAGACCCCGACTTATACACCTGTTCAAAAATGCGACACTTAATTATTTTTTTTTTTTTTAACATCTTCTTGCCTCCTCCAATCTCCCATCAGTTTCTCCAACTCATCGAATTTTGTTGCAGCAGCGCGGTTACCGATTTCTTTAGCTGCTTCAATGATGTTTAATTTAAAACTAGCTTCATATTTTCTTCTGATTGAAAGCTCCATTATAGATAAGGGATGCTCTTACGATAAAGGTGTATGAGGGTGTGAGATACAAAAAACACAAATCAGTGCAAACGTTTGCTTCGGAATAGTTCGGGTATTCATGTGTGGTCACATAGGCACGATAGAGAAAGAGAGAGAGAGAGGTTAGGAGCACACGCTGATACAGCGCATTGCAGTACCCACATAGAGAAAAAAGGCTGTGTGCTCTGTGGTTACTCTGTCAGATGGGAGTTAGCATATCATAATCTCTTGGACCAATAGCGTGAGTTTTCCGCATTTGACTTATACGACCGAAATTATATTGTAAAAGCAAGTCCCGACTTATCAGCTAGTATATACGGTAAATATTACCTTTGGTCTCCAAGAATATATTCAGACAAACAAAGGCTCAACATCCCTGGCTATAGGCCATTTATTTTGTCTAGGGACAATCTTTTACTTTAACACACTGTTCATCTTTGGACAGGGCACTTCATCCGCAGCTTGATAAACCTTGCAGTTTGGATCATATGGCACTTGCATACTGCACCAGGTGCTGAAAGAAATTTACCTTATTACTTCAATCACTGTAGATAAGAAGACAAAATATAGAAAGTTAAAAACAATGTGGTATTTATTAAAGAGCAATAATACCATTTGAATGTCCCAGGTGGCTTGTGATCTGGCACTCGTAGTTGTTCATGAGATGCTTTGCTGACGATCAGATGGAAATGGCTGCATGTTGCCGGTGCCCTCTTCTGATGTCGTTCTGTTCTGTTCTCCTTTTGTTGCTCTTCAGATGAGGCATATTTATTATAAAATTCTATGTGGGGGTTTTGCAATACGTGATATTCTGATTGGATGGCTGTCAGTATGACTGGATGAATTCATCCAGACTCTTTAATCTATTTGAGTATGTCCATTTTCCCGAGCAATAAAGTTTCTAATGTTTTAACAATCTCCTGTCTCAAGCTGTAATTTATAGTCCCATGGCATCTCCCTATGTTCACAGGTTGTAAAGTAATCAGATACAGCTTGAACCACAGCATTTCTTCCTTTCCGAAACTGTAAACCAATTTATTCCTGGTGCCCTTCCCTTCACAGGTGATAAGATCATCAATACAGCTTGAGGCGTCTCCTGAATTCCTGCTTAGTTCAAACAGATGGTACTGTGATTGATATTGGTACAATTCAGGAAAACAGAATGCCTTTGATGTTAACGTCCATGCAAGTGCCCTGTATTTAAGTTCATCTGTTGTTTTGTCTTGAACAAATATAGACCAAAATTTACAAATTTTGCACACCACAACAGCACAAAAACTCTTTGTGTGGATTGGTTTGGGGGCATGCGAACATGAGTTCTGGCTGACCAGTGGAGGATGTCTGTGTGTATGGTGCTGCCTTTTATTTTCCTATTGAAGCTTGCGTCTTTCATTTGAGGGATGCATTAATGCATTAATTAGACAGACATTGGCTACCAGGGCAGAATTAATCTCCAAACTGGTGAGAAAGCTCCTTGATGTCTTAGAGGGGAAGTGTGGCAATTGTTGCATTTTACTGATTTAACTGTGAAATACCCAGGCAGTTTGGATCATGAGAAACATAGGACAACGAGTCTGGTCAAAAAGTCACTAGGGAATGTGAATGGGTATATGTTTGAATTATGTATTTTGTGTCCTTCAGAGGGCACTCCTGCTACCCAAACCTGACACAGACAGATACAGGAACCAAGTTCAGCATGCACATTTTATTTTTTTTTCCACGTGGGAAACACCTTCCCCCATTTCATACCTGTTCAGCACAGTTTAAGTACACGGGCACAGGACAAACACTCTTTTCTTCTCTCTTTTTCTTTCTCTTTGTCTCCACTTTTCCTCCAGCAAGATTTGTCCACCTCTTCGTGACTCTGGATCCCGGAGTAGTGGAGGCTGGCTCCTTTTACAGGGCAACTGGAAGTGCTCCAGGTGTTCAATGACCTTCTTCCAGCAGCACGTCTGCGTGTGGTGGAAGTGCTACCACACAGGGCTCAAAAGTAGATGCAGCATCCCCTGGCGGTGCCCACAGAAACCAACAAGGAGCCCTGTTTGAGTCCGAGGCACCACTGCAAACCAGAGGGGCTGCCCTCTGTCGCTCTGGGGGAGGTGCGGCTTTGGATGTGTTATCTCCCCAGGTCCTTCCAGAATAGTATTTAACGGCCCTGGCTGTCTGCCACAATGTATCTCTATATATATATATATAGAGAGAGATATATCTATATATATATATATATATATATATATATACACATATATATTGTAACATGACGAGACTTCAGACATATAAAGGTTTGGGGCAGCCACTGGTGTAATATGTTCCAGGCTGCAAAAAGTAAAGAATTTGTAAGTGCAAAGCAGTTTACAAGACTGAGTGCAAAACAGAACTGAACTCTAGAGGAAGCGAGTGAAGTTTTATACTACCCATCCTCGGGGCTGGGACTGGAAGTGATGTTGTGAAGTCGTGTGTCCCGAGTCAAGGCAGTGGTTCCTGGTGAGATTTCCCAGGAAAGGTCTGCAGGGAACTCAGAAAGAGCATTAGTGCACCCCGCCACCCCCTGGGCAGATGTGTTACCATTATTCTCCAAGCCCTTCAGCTGCCTCCTATTCACTCGTGTGTGACAAGACTCACCCCTCAGCCCAGACCCGTCGGGTCAGGTGGCCTGCTCCGAGAGGTCGTGAGCCCAAGAGAGGGCGTCAGCGCTGGCATGAAGAGACTCCTGCCAATGAATGAGCAAAAACTTGTATTACAGTAAGTCAAGAAACCACCTAGTGACTCGCGGATTCGACTCCTTGTGAACGGCCATCCACTTTAGAGGTGCATGGTCCGTCACCAGAGTGAACACCCGACCTAAGAGGTAGTACTACAACTACCTAATTGCCCATTTAATCGATAGGGCTTCCTTCTCCACCGCTGCGTACCTGGTCTCCCGGTCCAACAGTTTCCGGCTTAGGTACATTACGGGGTGTTCAACACCATCAATGCTTTGGCTCAACACGGCTCCCAAGCCTGTGTCCAAGACGTCCGTCTGGAGGACAAATGGAAGAGAAAAGTTAGGGGTTATTAATATAGGTGCTGAAGTTAGAGCCTGTTTCAAGTCACCGAATGCAGCTTCCGCCTTTTCAGACCATACCACTAGGTTGGAAGCTCTTTTCTTCGTCAACTCGGTCAAGGGCTCTCTCGGAGAAGCGAGGCACAAACCGGCGGTAGTACCCAGCCAAACCGAGAAATGATCAGACCTACCGCTTGTTTCGCGGACGGGGCCATGTCAATGTGGCATTTAATTTGGAACACTGTGGCTTCACAGTACCCCGACCCACCAGGTAGCCCAAATATTTAGCCTCTCTCAACCCGAAAAAACATTTCTTGGGATTGATTCGAAGCTCTGCCTCTCCTAGTGCCCACAATACCGCTGTGACCTGCTGTACGTGCACCTTCCACGTGCTGGAATAGATGACGATGTCATCCAGGTAGGCAGCACAATACGTGTTATGGGGTCGGAGCACTTTGTCCACCAGATGCTGGAAAGTTGCAGGTGCCCCGTGTAACCCGAATGGAAGGACACGATACTGCCAGTGCCTGCTAGGGGTGCTAAACGTTGTCTTAGTGTTTGCGGACTCCGTTATAGGAACCTGCCAGTACCCCTTCGTCATGTCAAGTGTGGTCAGGACCCTAGCTGGTCAAATCCTCTTGAGGAGGTCATCCATGCAAGGCATGGGATAAGCATCGAACTGGGAAACCTGATTAAACCGATGGAAATCATTGCAAAACCTCCAACTGCCATTGAGCTAAGCGATCAAGATGATGGGACTTGACCAGGACCAGGGACTAAACTTTCCTCAGTGACACCTAGTTCCAGCATTCGCTTGATTTCCAGTTACACCTCAGCATTCTTTGCCTCCGGGAGTCTATAGGGCCACTCTCGGATGATCACCCCCGGCTCAGTAAATATGTCATGCGCAACCAGAGAGGTCCGGCTGGGTTGTTCATTCACCACCTCTGGGATGGAGTGGATAGCTGTTTCCAGCTCCTGCCTCTGCCTGGAAGATAATTCCTCGCCGAAATTAAGGGGATCCATTTGAGTAAAGAGTGAGCAGGGCTGATCGCAGGAGGGATCGGGGTCCCTTTCCTTCCAGTTGCAGCAGGTTCACATGATACACCCACTCGCTTGGTCGACGTTTGGGTTGTTTCTCCAAATAGTCCACCAATCCCTGCCTCTCCTTAATTTCATAAGGGTCTTGCCAATGGGTGAGCAATTTGGAGTGAGAGGTGGGAACCAATATCATGACCCGATCCCCCGGACGGAACTCCTGGAGAGTCGTGTCACGGTAATAAAGGCGGGCCTGTGATGCTTGTGCCTCCTCCATATGATTGTTTAGAATTGGTCTAATTTTATCAAATCTATCGTGTAACTCTGTGATATATTCTAGAATATTTGTCGAGGGAAGAGCCTCTCCTTCCCAGCCTTTCTTTAAGATATCCAATATACCCCGGGGCTGTTGTCCGTATAACAACTCAAGAGGTGAGAAGCCCGTAGAGTCTTGGGGGACTTCCCGATATGTAAAGAGAACAAGGAGGAAGAGTTGATCCCAATTCCTCCCATTCTCGCTGACCACCTTGCGAAGCATCTGCTTGAAAGTCTGATTGAATCTCTCAACTAAACCATCGGTTTGAGGATGATACACTGTGGTTCTTAAGTGCTTTATCTTCAGTAACTTGGCAGTCTCCTTGAATGTTTCTAAGGTAAAAGGCATCCCTTTGTCTGCTAGGACTTCCCTAGGGATGCCGCCTCGCGCAAAGACCCCTACTAGTTCCCATGCGATTGTCTTAGAGGTAGCCAAGTGTAAGGGAGTAACTTCTGGGTACCAGGTCGCATAATCTATGAGGACTAATATATATTTATGTCCTCGGGCTGAGGGTTCTAAGGGTCCTACTATATTGACCCCAATTTGGTCAAAAGGAAAATCAATCAGGGGAAGGGAAACAAGAGGAGCGTAGTCCCTCCTGGGAATTTGCCACAATTGACAATCCGGACAAGAAATGCAAAAACAGCGACCTCATTAATTCCCGGCCAGAAAAACCGGAGCTTAATCCACTCCAATGTCTTTTTGGAGCCGAGATGGCCTCCAAGGAGGTGGGCATGCGCTAACTCGCAGACCTGCCACCGGTAGGCTCGCGGGATTAGTAGTAACTTCCAATCCCCCCCCCCACCTGATATAACATCATTTTCTATAACAACGCGAGGTCCCTGTGGCATGTGCTGATTCTTGCGTTGGCCGTTGACGAGAACCACTGTATTCTTTGTATTCTTCAGAGAGTCATCATTCCATTGTTTTCTCTTGAATTAAACCACCATTGCTTTAAACTGAAAATGCAACTCAGAGAGATGGTCCGGTCTGACCTCAAGGGGTGGAGATTCTTCCCGAACTGTCTGGGCACAGATAGATGACATAGCAGCCCTCGACGGACCAGGAGGTTCTGCGTCACCCTCTTGGCCCTCCATCTCACTCTCTGCCGGCCGGTAACATGGCGTGGAGGAAGCTTGAGATGAGTCTTTCTCACCTACCATTAAGCACAGAGCCCAACCAGAAGTACTCAATAGTCTACCGCAGTTTCAGTCTGACCAGTCCCAACCTACTATCACAGGAAAAGGTGAGTTGGAATGGACTGCTACGGGGTATCTTTTTAGCGTCTCTTCGAAGCAGATGTAACACAAGGCGGATTTATATGAACAGACTTCTCCGTTTATGCACTCAAGACTGGTCATTTGTTTAGTCAGCTGTTGTGGTAAGACATATCGATGAGCAACGACAGTTACGTTACTGCCAGAGTCAAACAGTGCAGCGACCTTGTGTCCATTAACAAGTACTTCTCCGGTATGTGAAGACGTTAGGGGGTTGGCCAGGGCACACAAAGCACATTTCCGCATGCACCTGCATTCCGCCCTGTTCCTGGACAGGTTGCACGCCAAGCGGCCCAGGGACTTTGGAACAGGCTCTGGTTTGTGTACACGAGACTGTTGTGGGACATAGTATCTAGGGAGTCCACTAGAGGACTGTTTTGCCCTCCCAGACTGCGAGGCTGGCGTGGGTTTTTTTTTCACAAGCTGTAGGAGCTCGCTCATGGAGTGAAAGACTCCCCAGGCCGGCTGGGCAAAACTATCAGGGAGATGCTACAAAAATAGACTAATTGATAGGTAGTGAGTTCCCATGCCCGTTGCCACCACCCCACCTGCTTATAGGAAGTCTGGGGGAAGTGATGCCATCCGGGGCCAGGACCAGAAGTGGTGTGTACCGAGTCGAGGCAGTGGTTCCTGATGTGATTTCCTGGAAAAGGTCTGCAGGGAACTTATAAAGAGCATTAGTGCACCCCGCCACCTCCTGTGCAGATGTGTTACCATTATTCTCCAAGCCCTTCAGCTGCCTCCTATTCACACGTGTGTGACTATATAAATATATATATATATATAATATAAAGACATATATATACTGTATATGTGCGTGCTGTTTGTATTTCTGTGCTGTGTGTAAGTAGGTGTATTTTTCTATCCTTCTCCTTTTCTGTTTTGATGTTTTCCTGCATTATTATTATTTATTATTTGTTTCATTATAAAGTATGATCGTATAAATCATTCATTCATTGGTATGATCGTATAAATCAGTATTTGTTTACTTGTTCAGTTTTATTTCATGTATGATATTCTAAAGGGGAATATGTGCATAATTATGTTTGGAATTTCTAATATGTAAACAGTTTAATTGGGTTAACTTGGTCTGGGTTTTTATTTTGTCTGTTTATAAAAAACACCATCATCAAAGGGGATCAAATTAGGACTAAGGTTCTGTCCATTGTCAAAGGGTTGGAGGTTCTTGTGTCTCTCAGGGTCCTCTCATTGCAATTAGATGCACACTAAAAACTCCTTCACAGTTTCATAGACTCCGCCGCCTCTTCAGTGATGAGGGTCACTTCTCTAATGAAGTACTCAGAATGAGGACACCCTTCTAATGTCATAGACAGGGCCCTCATTGAAGCCAGGAGTAGACCTTGTAACATCCACTCTAAGAGGAACCCCAATAATGAAACCCACATTTTGCATGTCCTCCCTTTCCACCCTAACATTCTTTCTCTTGCACAGGTCATTAAACAGAATTTCCTTATTTTGCAGACTTATATGTATATATATAAATATTGTCACACACATGTGCATGGGAGGCAGTCTAAGGGATTATCTGAGAGTAAGATGCAAAGCCAGGGGTTGATGAATGGTGTTAATGCCTTTTCTCCCTTTTCCACAGAACAGCAGAAGGAAAACTCACATAAGACTCCACCTACTTCGACTGTTACAACACGCCCTCCTGCAGACCTCACTTCCACCTGAGATACCACCCGTTACGGTCCACCACTTATAAAACCCAAGCCTTCCCTCTCCTAGTCAGTCTGTCATGACTCAGTCATTTATGGCTACTCTGCATATTGTTGGTGATGCTTATAATATATGGGATGGGCTCCCCAAATGTTCATAATTGTTTTTTTCTTTGTTTTGTTCATCTATACTAATAAAAGGCAAAGCCCTCACTGACTGACTCACTCACTCACTGACTCACTCACTGACTCACTCACTCATCACTAATTCTCCAACTTCCCATGTAGGTAGAAGGCTGAAATTTGGCAGGCTTATTCCTTACAGCTTACTTACAAAAGTTATGCAGGTTTCATTTCAAAATTCTACACGTAACGGTCATAACGGTCGATAACAGTTGACAACGTCCGCCATGTTGAACTTTCTTATTTATGGCACCATCTTCATGAAATTTGGAAGGCGGCTTCCCTGCGCTAACCGAAACCGATGTATGTACTTATTTCGATGGTATGACGCCACTGTCGGCCGACATATTGAACTTTCCAGTGTCACTAATTTTCCAACTTCCCGTGTAGGTAGAAGGCTGACCCCATCGTCACGAAATTTGGTAGGTGGCTTCCCTGCGCTAACCAAAACCGATGTACGTACTTATTTCGGTGGTATGATGCCACTGTCGGCCGCCATATTGAATTTTCCAAACATTACTAATTCTCCAACTTCCCGTGTAGGTAGGAGGCTGAAATTTGGCAGGGTTATTCCTTACAGCTTACTTACAAAAGTTAAGCAGGTTTCATTTTGAAATTCTACGCGTAACGGTCAACAATGTCCGCCATGTTGAACTTTCTTATTCATGGCCCCATCTTCACGAAATTTGGTAGGCGGCTTCCCTGCGCTAACCGAAACCAATGTACATATTTCGGTGGTATGACGCCACTGTCAGCCGCCATATTGAACTTTCCAACGTCACTAATTTTCCAACTTCCCGTGTAGGTAGAAGGCTGACCCCATCTTCACGAAATTTGGTAGGTGGCTTCCCTGCGCTAACCAAAACCGATGTACGTACTTATTTCGGTGGTATGATGCCACTGTCGGCCGCCATATTGAATTTTCCAAACATCACTAATTCTCCAACTTCCCGTGTAGGTAGAAGTCTGAAATTTGGCAGGGTTATTCCTTACAGCTTACTTACAAAAGTTAAGCAGGTTTCATTTCGAAATTCTACGCGTAACGGTCAACAATGTCCGCCATGTTGAACTTTCTTATTCATGGCCCCATCTTCACGAAATTTGGTAGGCGGCTTCCCTGCACTAACCGAAACCAATGTACATATTTCGGTGGTATGACGCCACTGTCAGCCGCCATATTGAACTTTCCAATTTTACTAATTCTCCAACGTCCCGTCTAGGTAGAAGGCTGAAATTTGGCTGGCTCATTCCTTACAGCTTACTTACAAAAGTTAAGCAGGTTTCATTTCGAAATTCTACATGTAACGGTCATAACGGTCGATAACGGTTGACAACGTCCGCCATGTTGAACTTTCTTATTTATGGCACCATCTTCACGAAATTTGGTAGGCGGCT
>JANRMT010062820.1:17183096-17248008 GCA_026402145.1 Polypterus bichir lapradei
GATAGATAGATAGATAGATAGATAGATAGATAGATAGATAGATAGATGTAACTTTGTTTGTCACAAGGGTAAAATTTTGCTTTTTACAGGAGCTCCTTAAATAAATAAACAAACAAACAAGCAAATGAATACACACTATAATCTGAACACACACCAGAATTGGTAAAATGGATGAAAACTAAAAAAGAAACCCTTCTGACTTAGCAGTCCCAGTCCCAGCGAGGCGTTATGCAGGCATATTGCAGTTGATATAATGGACGCACTTCTGAAACACTTGACATTACTTTTCCTGAATGATTCATTGGCTTGAAGTCCTCGGTGTTGGTGTTTCAGAGAGAGAATGTGCAGCATTGTTCATAATGGCACTCAGTTTTGTTTTAAGTCACTCCTTCACAACAACCTCCAGGGGGTCCAGAGTGCGTCTTATAACTGAGTCTGCCCTTTTAATTAACCTGTTGATCTGGTGGGCCTCCCCTAAAGTGATGTTACATGTACTTTATTAGGATGCACCACCTCCCCATCCACTACTTGAATAGTGACCAGACATAGAGGTTCTTTGGTGTGACAAAAGTCAATAACCAGGGGCCTCATGTATAAACAGTGCGTACGCACAGAAATGTTGCATAAAAACTTTTCCACATTCAAATCGCGATGTATAAAACCTACACTTGGCGTAAAGCCACGCACTTTTCCACGGTACCTCATACCTTGTCGTACGCAAGTTCTCCGCTAGGTTTTGCAGACTGGCGGCACCCAGCGTCAAAGCAGTGCTACTGTTCCTGTGTGGTTACTCCTTATTTCCTGATGCGGCTTTATAAATACACTGAAACTAACCGCATATTGTTTATTAGTGTAATGCATCTGATTGTAATTAACTTGTAACAATATAATGGTCCAGGGAATAGCCATAGTATTCCAAATACCATAACTGCTTTAGCATTGTTACTCTCACTGCACCTACTTCTTCTTTCAGCTGTCCCCGTTAGGAGTTGCCACAGTGAATCATCTTTTTCCATATTACTCTCACTGCACCACTCGGAGTATTTATATCACTGTATCTGAGTGTAAGTCACAGCAGCAGCTGATCGGAAAGAGAATTATCGGTATACAACTTAAAGGACACGCTACCTCAGCCACGGCAAAACGTTTCAAAGCCTTTCCTGTACGGACCTCGCGGTTCAGTAACAGTTTCATCCCAAGAACTTTAAACGCACTCAATCAAGTGCTCCTTGTAGAACTGTTTGTACTTATAAGTACAATCACCTCACTGTAAACTTGCACTACAGTTATAATATCACACAACCTGCGCCACTTTATAAAGTGCGTATTTACATATAATGACGATATCATTTTTAAGATGAAATGCAGCAAAATATGTTTATTATATTATACAGGTAAAACTTTAACTTCATTTAAATAATCTATATTCATCACTGGGACTGGCATGAAGGATAGAATAAACATGTACTATGAAGATATTTCAATGTTCCTTAAACATTTTGAAGAATCAGCGCTCTAAGCTTACAGATGGCTTAATGTCTATTACAGAGCTGATTGTGTGGCGATTGGTTACTTGGAGAAAGAAAAGCAAGGACTGCAGTGGCGGCTACGCCAATATATATTGAATATAAAACAGAAAGAGAAAATAACGACACAGCTAAAAACGCAGCGGCAAATTTCGACAAAAGTTAAATGCTTGAGTCATGAGCACGAGGCGGCTATGCAGTGTCCGCAACGGACATGGCCATCCGCCGTGCATAAGATACCATATTGATATTGGCAGGTGAAGGAGCCACCGATTCTTTCTCTGCCCAGGGCCGCTACAAGCTTAGAGCCGCCCATGAGTACTGCTGCAATAAATAATTTCATCGAAGGTCGCACACAATCACTGTGCCGTGAAACCCATATTTAATGATGTGCTTTAACTCTTATCATAACGAAAATGATATCATGTACAGTATACATCTCAGTATTTTAGTTATTCAGAGAGCTGTAATATCACGAATGTAATGGATTCTGTGTCCTGTCGGAGGAATAGAAAGCCCGTTTAAGAAGCAGGTAGTGATTCACACACATAGAGCACATAGAAGATAAAATACAAAACAAAGCATTTAACGTGCTACTTTAATTACGATGTGATTTGAGAAACTGGTTAATTAAACTTTTCTAAGATGACGTTTATGATGTTCTACTTTAATGACAAAATAAACTAAGTGATTAAAGTGGAAATTTCGGGATTGAAGTTGACATTTCCTGCTTTTTTCCCCACTGTGTGCCTTTTTTATCTCTGTACCCTAATAAGCCTTCATATGACACTCAGACAGTGGGCTACAACTCACCTTGTCACAGTGATTTTGATATGTGATTTCTTTTTGATTTCCGGCACTGTGCGACTTTGTGAACGTGAGCTTTCAAGTTTCTCCAACACGCTATGTCACTTGATCAACTTCCTTTTGTTGATTATACTTCACTTGGTATTCGCTGAAATTCTTATATTTTCCCCCGTGCTTTTCCCATTGTCTTTTCACAGAAGGCTGAGCTTAAGGGCGATTTATATTGATTTGCATATTCAAAGAGGCGTAATTCTGGGAGGAGTTGGGGTGTTACATAAAGTGCGTGCACGAGCGTTGCTTTTCACGCTGATTGGGATTTATGTAGCGGAAGAACGTGGAAGTTGGATTACGCACAGATTCCTGCATCTGGATTTTTCTGTGCGTAAGCACATTTCGGCTTTTGTACTTACGCCATGTTATAGTGCGAATTCTACGCACGGCGTTATACATGAGGCCCCAGTTCCTTGGTTTTGCTGAAATAGACAATTCTCTTTGCACCAAGAAACAAAGTCCTTCATCTGACTCCTCTCCTCTTACTCATCCTCCTTATCAATACAGTGCAGAATTAGTGCAGAATCATCTGAGAATTTCTGCAGATGACATGACTCTGATGTGAAATTTGTAATCTGTGGTATACAGATTGAACAGAAAAGGAGACAGGACTGTTTGTTGTGGTGCTCCAGTATCTCTCACACTGCTTGCTTAACATACGTATGGTACAAAAAGCTAATTCATGAATTTATATATAACATTTAACCATTTGATATTAGCAGACATGATTTGAAGTTTTATGGAAATTTCAAATGACTGGAAGCAAACTCCCACACTGGAAATGTGAATCTTGTTCTGAACAAGGATGAGCTAATGATGTGGAAAGGGTCTCCAGTTCTCTGCCTTATGAACCCAGAAGGCTCCTGCAGAGGCGGTGAAAATGTGTAAACAGTGTGATGGGGGACTTCAATAGGATTGGTGCAGTTAAAAGGTTGCCCTACTCGTGAATCCTCTATACATTTCTTAAGGAGGTTATTTAAAGGCTTTATTTTAGGCAGTGTAAGTCATTCTTTCTGCATTGCAGTCTTTTCATTGTGGAGTCCTCCTTGTATCAGTTGATAATTTGTACGTTACTTTGACACAGAACACAGTAAGGCTTTCTGTACAAGTGAGGAATCAAATTGTGCTGTACCTCTATGTGGAAACAGAGACCTCGCAGTATAATAAGCAGGGCACCCAGTAAAGATCTGGAGAATAGTCAGAAAGACGTGGAGTCACCTAATATCTTAAGCCTATGCCTGCTATTGCAAAAACGTCAGAAGATGATATCCAAGGGCAAGATTTCCAATATCATATTAGCCTTAGAAGGGATGTCCTCATATCATTGATATTAAGGCAGTCACTGTGGTGTAGCGGTTAAGGCTTTGCACTTTAAACCCTGAGGCTGTGGGTTCAAATCCTGTTACTGACACTGTGTGACCCCTGAGCAAGTCACTTCACCTGTCTGTGTGCAAATTGGAAAAATAAAAGAAATGTAACCAGCTGTATCTGTCAAAAATAGTAAGTAACCTAAGTTAAAACTGTCAGGCAAATAGTAAGTAATAATTAAAAAGGGGGTTGAACTTTGAAGTGATGATATTATTACATTTTTTTAAATGTTTTAATATGATCAGAAAACATCTGAATATACTGGGAGGCCTTAAAGGGGAACATTGGGCAAACAAGACTTTGTGTACAATGGACAGGAGTGACTGTTGTTCACCCCAATGTCTCATTTTGCTTCTTTTGATAGATTATCCAATCTGGATGTTGTGACCTCTACACATGTGTGGTCTGGAGTGCATCCACCTATTTACACTGGTCCTACCCTCTTGGGTTTTAGCATTTTCATCCTAAGGGGCTCATCCGAGGGAGGGTCCCTGTAAAGGACAGCAGGGTACTGAAGTGGACTGTTCAGGTTTGGTCCTTCGTTCCTGGAATGGATGGAGTGGTCCACTTCCTGAACAGAATGCCAAAGAGACATCTCAAAGTGGAAAGCTGTCCAGATAGGATGATAAAGGGCTGTCTGAGAGCCAAGACCACTACCTGGTGAGTATGCCAGAAGCTGTCCAGGGGTTGAAGTAGGTCATTCCAAAGGCTGGCAAAGGATTTCTCCAAGTCAGCAGTCGGGCCTCTCAAGAAGCAGGGGTTTTTAGCTGTTTCCAGGGCATAGTTGCTTGCCTGACCCTTTAAGGCGGGTATTACTATGACTCTCGGGGTGTTTTTGAGTAACCCATAAGTAATTATTGGCTGCGTGGCCAGTTCTGTGGTCCATCTTTAAAACAAATTCTGATCTTTCAGCCAGGTGAGCATGCAGTCGGGACTGGAGAAGACACAGAGTCTCATCTGGAGCAGAGGAGGAGGTCAAGAACAAGATTAAGGGCAAAGGCAATGGTAAAGCAAGACATAAGAGGCAATGTTGGATCATGAGGGTTATTAACACAGTAGTGGATTAATTATGTGCTCCTTCTCTCCTTCTGCTCCTCCATCAGACCATCACACTTCCTGTTGGGAGCACTTCCAGGTCACAGTATTGTCCTCATCCCACAGTGTCCTCTGGCGGCACAAAAGGACCCCGACAGGGTTGTCCTTCCACATTCTAATTCCTATGTGGCCCTGCAGGTGTCCTAACTGGGATTAGCCTAGAAGAGGGGTTCTTCACCTGAGGTCCGTGGACCCCTAGGGGGTCCATGGATGGGTTTCCAGGGATCCATGAAGGTCAGATAAAAATTAACATTTATATTCACTATACAGCCCAGTACTGTTGATTAAGATTACATGTAGTAGTAGTAGTAGTAATGGTAGTAGAAAACATAATACAGTGATCCCTCGCTATATCCCGCTTCGACTTTCGCGGCTTCACTCCATCGTGGATTTTAAATGTAAGCATATCTAAATATATATCATGGATTTTTCACTGGTTCGCGGATTTCTGCGGACAATGGGTCTTTCAATTTATGTTACAGGCTTCCTCAGTTTGTTTGCCCAGTTGATTTCATACAAGGGACGCTATTGGCGGATGGCTGAGAAGCTACTCAATCAGAGCACGTATTACATATTAAATAAAACTCCTCAATGATATACGATATGCTTCCCACGCGCTGCTTCGCACACTTCAAAGCTCTAACCGCCCGTATTGATTTTTCATTGTTTGTTTTTTTCTGTCTCTCACTCTCTCTGAGAAATACAGGCAGATACTTATCCATCATTCAATAGCATCAGGAAGGCATATGATTGGCCCCATTATCTGCTCCTGACGGAGGGGGTGTGAGCAGAGGGGCTGTTTGCACAGTGGCTGTTTGCTTAGAAGATACTGACGCGCCTGTAAAAAAATGCTGAAAGGCTACCTTCACGTTGATCCCTTCATTGCGGCGCTTTATCGCGGTGCTTGCATACTTAAAAGCGCAACAGCCCTATTGATTTTTGATTGTTTACTTTACTCTCTCTCTTTGACATTCTCCGCTCCTGACACGCACCTTGAAGAGGAAGATATGTTTGCATTCTTTAAATTGTGAGAAAGAACTGTCATCTCTGTCTTGTCATGGAGCACAGTTTAAACTTTTGACTAAAGGGTGTTATTTCATGTCTAGAGGGCTCTAATAATATTAAAAAACGTATTTAGAAGGTCGTAAACAGGTTTTCAATGCTCTAACTGCGAAAATATTAGATTTATAAATAAAGAATCCTACTTCTTGGAAATTCATTTATCTGTCTGGAGCGGATCAAGCGCTATAAACGAGGGTTTACTGTATAACTGTGCGGAGAATATTTATAAACAGTGTGGGAGAGTTTCTAAGAGCTTAATATATATAAAAATAACCATACAAACATATGGTTTCTACTTTGCGGATTTTCACCTATCACGGGGGGTTCTGGAACGCAACCCCCGCGATCGAGGAGGGATTACTGTAGTAGAAGATCTGTTTTAATTTGCATAAGAGGATTGTATTTCATAATTATAAGGAGTGGCCATTAATTTTTGCATAAAAGGTAGTATTTTTTTTAGATTGTTTACTTTAAAGTTTAATAATACTTTGCGTATGTCATACAGTTAGGTCCATAAATATTTGGACAGAGACAACTTTTTTCTAATTTTGGTTCTGTACATTACCACAATGAATTTTAAATGAAACAACTCAGATGCAGTTGAAGTGCAGACATTCAGTAGGTTGAACAAAAAGACTGCATAAAAATGTGAGGCAACTAAAGCATTTTTTTAACACAATCCCTTCATTTCAGGGGCTCAAAAGTAATCGGACAAATTAAATAACGAAATAAAATGTTCATTTCTAATACTTGGTTGAAAACCCTTTGCTGGCAATGACAGCCTGAAGTCTTGAACTCATGGACATCACCAGATGCTGGGTTTCCTCCTTTTTAATGCTCTGCCAGGCCTTTACTGCAGCGGCTTTCAGTTGCTGTTTGTTTGTGGGCCTTTCTGTCCGACGTTTAGTCTTCAGCAAGTGAAATGCAAGCTCAATTGGGTTAAGATCAGCTGACTGACTTGGCCATTCAAGAATTTTCCACTTCTTTGCTTTAATAAACTCCTGGGTTGCTTTGGCTGTATGTTTTGGGTCATTGTCCATCTGTATCATGAAACGCCGCCCAATCAATTTGACTGCATTTAGCTGGATTTGAGCAGACAGTATGTCTCTGAACACCTCAGAATTCATTCGGCTGCTTCTGTCCTGTGTCACATCATCAATAAACACTAGTGTCCCAGTGCCACTGGCAGCCATGCATGCCCAAGCCATCACACTGCCTGACTCCACCGTGTTTTACAGATGATGTGCTATGCTTTGGATAATGAGCTGTTCCACGCCTTCTCCATACTCTTTTCTTGCCATCATTCTGGTAGAGGTTGATCTTGGTTTCATCTGTCCAAAGAATGCTTTTCCAGAACTGTGCTGGCTTTTTTAGATGTTCTTTAGCAAAGTCCAATCTAGCCTTTCTATTCTTGAGGCTTATTAGTGGCTTGTACCTTGCAGTGCACCCTCTGTAGTTACTTTCATGCAGTCTTCTCTTTATGGTAGACTTGGATATCGATACGCCTACCAAGCCCTGGAGAGTGTTGTTCACTTGGTTGGCTGTTGTGAAGGGGTTTCTCTTCACCATGGAAATGATTCTGCGATCATCCACCACTGTTGTCTTCCGTGGATGTCCAGGTCTTTTTGTATTGCTGAGTTCACCAGTGCTTGCTTTCTTTCTCAGGATGTACCAAACTGTAGATTTTGCCACTCGTAATATTGTAGCAATTTCTCAGATGTTTTTTTTCTGTTTTCGCAGCTTAAGGATGGCTTCTTTCACCTCCATGGAGAGCTCCTCTGACCGCATGTTGTCTGTTCACAGCAAAATCTTCCACATGCAAGCACCACACCTCAAATCAACTCCAGGCCTTTTATCTGCTTAACTGATAATGACATAACGACGGACTTGCCCACACCTGCCCATGAAATAGCCTTTGAGTCAATTGTCCAATTACTTTTGAGCCCCTGAAAAGAAGGGATTGTGTTCAAAAAATGCTTTAGTTGCCTCACATTTTTATGCAATTGTTTTGTTCAACCCACTGAATTAAAGCTGAATGTCTGCACTTCAACTGCATCGGAGTTGTTTCATTTAAAATTCATTGTGGTAATGTACAGAAACAAAATTAGAAAAAAGTTGTCTCTGCCCAAATATTTATGGACCTAACTGTATATGTATGAGACAATCAAAACTGGATAAATAAAGTACATTATATTCATTGCATGCAAAGTTGTGTTTATGTGAATATTTCATGGGAAAGGGGGTCCATAGCTTTCATCAGATTCTTAAAGGGGTCGGTGACTCAAAAAAGGTTAAGAATCACTGGAATGAACTACTTCCTGTATCCAGCTTCACCCAGTGCACCCATAATTCCTTGCTCCCAGCCAGGACAAAGAATGCCAGGCATTCTGACCGGATGGTCCCTCTTCACTTTCTCCTCTGCTGCAAGGATCCAGTTCAAAACTCTTGTCTTGATTGTGGAAGAATAATTTTAGGGTAACATAGCCAGTCAGTCGGTCAGTCATTTCCCAACCCACTATATCCTAACACAGGGTCACAGGGGTCTGCTGGAGCCAATCCCAGCCAGCACAGGGCACAAGGCAGGAAACAAACCCCCAGGCAGGGTGCCAGCCCACCGCAGGGCCCCCACCCCACACACACACTAGGGACAATTTAGGATCACCAATGCACCTAACCTGCATGACTTTGGACTGTGGGAGGAAACCGGAGCACCCGGAGGAAACCCACGCAGACACGGCGAGAACATGCAAACTCCACGCGGGGAGGAAGAGAACCCAGGTCTCCTTACTGCGAGGCAGCAGTGCTACCACTGTGCCACCGTGCCACCTGGGTAACATAGCATAAAGGGTTAATAAATGTCGGAAACTAGATAAAGATCAAGTGAACAACACAATGTACACTGAAATGTAAGAATTAGTTTATGAAAAATACTGAGATGGTCAAGCAAATAAAGAATGTACCAGAAGAAAGGTTAATGTAATATACAAAATGTACTGAAGGATGACTAAAGAAATCAACAGATGTCCTGTGAACAATGAGAATAGACAGTTGTTATATGCACAGAAATTTCAAGGGTGGTGGCTCAACTCAAAGGTATAATATAACATAATAGACTTTTATTTTATATAAATCGTTTGGGTGTAAACCAACAAAGCCACCAGAGTAAATGTATGCATTGATTGACACTGCATGTAAATTCAACAGTTTATAAAATGAACCTCTCTTCTTTGTTTCTCTGACCATTCTGATCATTCTGACCAGGCTGTAACAGACTGTTTTTGATGAATGCTCCCTCTGAGGCATTTTGCCAAGGAGTAATTAAAAGATACAATGAACAGCTTTTCTCCTGCCTGATTACTGAATTGTCCTGTTAGAGGATGTTTCTTTCTTTAATAAGATGTTAAATTTTGACCACATAATCTGAGGTTCTCTGAATGGTTCTGCTTCTCAGTATCTCCAGTCTTTGGTCTCTCCATATGTCCCTTCACGAATTCTCCATTCTGCCTCTACCTGTCTGTACCTCCTCTTGCCGGACATAGTAAGACTAGACGATACTTCTCTGTTCTTGCCCTAAAGCTGTGGAGTGATCTCCCTTTGGTTATTCGCACTGTGCTCAATGTGTTCATATTTAGGTGTATTTTGAAAATGCACCTTATTTTGGAACTGCTTTAAATCTATCCTATAGGATAGCTGCTGTTGTACTGACAAAGAGTTTTGATTTGTATTTAAGTCTAGTTGCATAATTATAGAGTAAAACAGTAGTTTTTTTTTTTTTATCTTGTTCTCTGTTATTTGTGATGCCTGCACCTTCTAATCATTCTTATCTCTATTATATCTTTTGTATCATCATGGAATTTTTATCTTAATATAGCTGCTTTATAGTGCCCCACATGTACTGTCTTATCTGCATATGGACCAAATGGTTAAGCTTCACCTGTGCAAATCACCAAAGCATGTGCCCGCTCACCGTGCTGCTGCTACTATTGGAAAACGTCTCTTCTCAGCTGCTAACCCTTGTGGGACTGTGGTAATCACCCACACCAGGTACTCTGAACAGTATACCTTGACCCAATCAAAAACAAACATCCATCTATCCATCCATCCATTATCCAACCCGCTATAAAGAAACATGCAGAAAATAAAAGTGATGGAAGATGACTCTTTTAAAGTCTGTGCGCAGAGTTGCTTCAGATTGGTGTTCAGTTTGTTGAGGTCCTCGTTGATTTCTTTGGGCTCTTCTCCTTCTTTGCCCTCCTTGCTTTTCTCTGTCCTGTTCTGCTCTGCCTTCTTTCCTTACAGGAACCCAAAAGTTAAAGGCCTAACGTCATGTTGAATCAACAATGGTTACAAGAATAATACGTGAGAGTTTGCCTTTCTCAGTCTGTTTGTCCATTCAAACAGGTCTAATAAATTAACAATCTGTTTAAAATTTTAAAAGAATGATCTAAAACAGGGGTCGGCAACCTTTCAGTGGTGCCATGCCGAACCTATGTTACAAAGTTATTCCGTGTGCCTACGTAATTCTACCAATTTTATTATATACAGGCAGTCCCTGGGTTACGTAGGAGATAGGGACTGTAGGTTTGTACTTAAGTTGAATTTGTATGTAAGTCAGAACAGGTACATAAATGTAATAAATGCTATTGTTGACCGACTGTAACCAAGTGCTCTGCCAATGAATGATTGAGTTTCACCTCTTTCTGACCTTTTTATTATTTCTACTTTATTTTCAATGGTGATGGTTTTTCTCTTCTTTACTGTATCACCAGCACTTGCATCAGATTTGTGTTTCAGAGACATTGTTGAAGGGTGAAGACAAAAGATTAAGATGAGCTCTTCTGCACAGCACTGTCCACGCTATCCCAGCAGGAAGGCACCCGTCAACATGTCTTATGTACTGACAAGAGACAACTTCCTGCTATGTGCGTAACAGTACAAGCAGGCTTGCTACTGAGAATGATTTGGGGCGGCGAGGGGGGTTCATCACCAGCCCACCTCACAGTCACCTCCACTACAGTATGCTGCCTGCAGTGTCTGCCCACAGAGAATGAACACGGTGCAGCCAAAGGCGGGTAGTGAATCACCCCCATTCAACAGGCAGCCATCCGATGCACACTACAATGCTACCCATGGCCTCCCCGTTCACCCTCAATGGCCTCCGTTCAGCCACAACCGGGTCAAAGCTTGCAGCATTACCAGCCGCCCCCCCGAGAACGAATGGGGCAGCCGTGTGTGGTGGCCAGGGAGTGAAACCGTTTGCCGCCGGGAGCCGCCCGAAGGACACTACACATCGTGGGCAGTGAAATCGCCCCCTCCAGCCTCCGTCCAGCCACCACTTGCAGAGTCCCCAGTCCGAAGATGACAGAGCAGCAGTTACTGAGGCGCATGCGTCGCAGTTGCGGCCCCGTTCACAAGTCGTAGGTTGGATGTCCGCAACCTGGGGACTACCTGTATAGTATCAAAACAGGTCCAGTTATAATCGGCTTCAAAGTATATATTATTGAAGCCCATTATAACTGGATCTTATATTATTGGTCATTCAATATTTTAAAATACATAGGATCATACTGTATATGAAAAGAATATTTTGACAAAATTTTTTATAGCTACATTTGGTGGCTTTGTTTTTGGTTCCAATTATTTGACTAAAATAAGTAACGAGAAAAAGACCTTCTTACAGCTTCACTTTTCTCATCAGAGTTGGACTTATGGACTGATGTTTAGTTTGATAATGTCTTTGAACATTTGACGTACAACACACGGCACTTTCACAGCATAACACACAGAGTTTAACGTACCACAGCCTGTACTGAACACATGGTTTCCCTTTATATGTGAGTCACATGCACAAAACATAGGTGGGGATGCGAAGCACGGACATATAATTAAAATATATATTTTTTACTATATTTCAATTCAATCAGAATGCCATTGAAAATTGTTCCGCATCCCAACCGTAGGTTGCCGACCCCAGATCTAAAAGATATGACGTTCAAGACAATAAAGATACAGAATTTCAAATAAATATACAGCAGTCATTAAAAATATATAGTGTGTTTAGATTAGGGATTAAAGGGTCGAGAGTTTAAAAGTTTAAGGAGAGTTTAAATAAATATTACATAGGTCTGGGTTTTTTAATTTCTGGCTCTTTACTCTGGGGTCCTGGTTCATCAGTGTTAGCTCACACAGTTCACATTTTGAGGTCTTTTATTCAGTCAATTTTCTTATTTTATCTATTGATTAAAAGATAGTTGAGTATTGTGAGTTTTGAACATTAATATCTTCATATGGCTCATTGTTATACCAATACAACTGCCTTTCTAAGTCATCTTGGGTAAAGGTGTCTGCTAAAAAAGTAAATAATAATAGTAAATCTTCCAGACTGGTTTGTGATACAGAATATCTCTAGTGTAATGCAAGCCTATTATACATTAGAGTAAAGAATAATGTAAATCCGGTTCAAAATATAAAGTGAAAAGTCGACTTTGTGTGAAAAAACATTTCTGATTATACATGAGTGTTATAAAGAATCCCCCTTTGGTATTGGCAAGAAATAACAATTCTCATCACTCTTCACTCTGCGGGACTCTTGAAGATAAACAATAGAAATCAGACTGGCCATTTATTTTTCAATACTCCCTTGACACCCATGTCTATTTCTTTTTTACTTTTTAGTGCAAAATAAGGTATGAGGAAAGTGTCTTTCTAGAAGCTCAGAAACTTATTAAATACTGTTCCTTGAAAATCTTTTGGCCTGTACTCTCACAGTTGACATAAACAAAATATAAGCAAGATGATCATGATAAACACAAACCGATACTAATTCCTCTTTCTGCCTGTTAAATAAGAATGTGCCATATTTTATAATTAGTATTTCTTGCTGTAATCTCTTATCTGAAAAACTGCTGACTATAGCTTCAAAGCTATCAGATTTTTTCAAAATCAATATTTTGTTACATTGTGATATATATGGTATTTACAGATAAACTTAGTTAAAAGTATTGCTAATTGAGTTCATTGGTAGATGGTGGAAGCATTCTATACAGCTTATGACAAAAGTAAGAAAAATATCCAGTACAACATGTTAAGTCACGGAAACGTACTTGTGTTATTAAATAAATAATTGGCTGGTTTGCTTTCCTTGGGTTTCCCACAAGCACAACACAATTTCTTCCTATTCTCTTTTTCTCTTTTTCCTCCTCCACTCCTCCGGTCAAGCTTCGTCTCCCTCCTCCCGACTCTGGCTCCTGGAGTAGTGGTTGCTGGCTCCTGTTATCACTAGAATTATTGAAGCCTATGAAAAAACTTGTAATCCCAGCCCACCTTAAATCCATTCGCACCTCTCCTTCAGCACCTTTTGTCTTGTAAATGTGTTGATCAGCACAAGCAGCCTGCTATCCCACCCCCCTCCCATTGCCACAGCTCAATTCACAAAGAAGGTTCTCGGTGCTCAAGTGGTTTATCTGGGAGTGAGTTGCCTAGAATTGTTTAGGATAAATAATATATCGTTATTTGGAACACATGCATTTCATGTGTTCCGTGTTAACAACAATTTATGTAAACACATTGTTTAAACAGAAACGTTTTTCATGTTTCAGTAATAATTGACATGAAGTGTATAATGTGTGGAGTCCAAATATCAAATAAACACTTTCACAGAAGGTACAAGTATAACAAAGCAAGTGTGCTTTTATTCAAGAATATAACTGAAGAAAAAGAAATCAGGTTAGGGTAGTCTATTGATACAATATGTTGCATGGTGGGAAGAAATGCTGACTCCTAATCAAGAGGTCACAGGTTTGATACTGGCTGCCTCCCAGATTTACTGTTTTGAGTAATGAGCAGCTCTTACTGTTAATACTATCCAATAAAAACATACATTTGATTTGCGTCTGTAACAACCGGTGTAAATTTATAGTACTTGTAAAAGTTAGCATTATTTTTCACTTTTATTCTCTCTCTCACGTTCACGCTTCCACAACCCCCCCCCCCCCCAAACCCCTGATCTGATGCTGTTATCATATAAAGACATGGTATAACAAACTTGCTTTGTTATACCACTTCTATATTTGAAAACAGTGTCAGATCTTGTGCGTGAACGAGACTGGGACTGGGAAAACTGTGGACGTGGGTGTGAGTGGTGTGCACAACTGGGAATGATTGTGGATGTGAATTTTTTTTTATTCAGTTTTATTCTTGAGTGTTCCTGCTCACACTGAATTAGTATGCACCTTCTGATCCATGATGTCAAAGCTGCACTGACAAAAAAAGAGAGACATAGGTGTATATGACATTTGAAATAATTCATTTTATGACCAGTATAGTACATTTCAGAAAACACTGCTGCACTAATTCTACATTATATTCATGTGCATGCCTTCTTATGGTTGTAATCAGTGACCACATTTTTTTTTCCCCCGATCTTGCCCAGTCTCTACATGTTGCTGTATGGTGGTGTTTCTTTTGTACTCCAGGACATGCACAGGAAAGAATAGTACAGAGAGGTCAGTTCTGCGCTATATGCAATCATCAAATTTAAATTTTAACAGTTCCCACACACCCAAGGACCGTCCTTCCTACATTTACAACATTTGTACCTGTTCCAATGTACACACCTCTCTATGCTGTGGTTCCTATTACACTGAAGGAAGACCTGACACTGAACTTTCTTTCCTGGGGGAAGCAGCGGTCTTGGAACCGAAGCTTGTCGATGTTGCATCCTCTTTTATTTTTCCATCGCTTTTTCTTGTAAAAAATGACGACGAAGTTCCTCTTCAAGGTGAGCCATGAACACTCTTCTTTTCTCTGTGGACCCCATGCATGCCTTGTACAGCACATGTGCATTCATCGCCACTATTTGTTTTCAGTTTTAATCTCTCAGTCACGTTCACGCTCCCACAACCCACCCAAACCCCTGATCTGATGCTGTTTTCAGATAAAGACGTGTACTTGATTGGGAAAAATTGTGGATGTGTGTAGCGTTTTGAGACAATGGAACTGGAAATTCTATGATGTGGAATGTGAGTGGTGTTTTGAGATATTGGAGCTGGAAATTACAGGGAATTCTCTGGTGTGGCAGGATAAAACCATGCAGTGTGCACCCTGTGTATGTAATTGCCTCATTATGACTCTTTTCTTGTGATACATATATTTTAAAACTAAGAAAGTTGGATCTTGACAAAGCATGTTTTGTCTCTTTACATCTTAAATTATATAATTTGGGTTAATGTACAGTAAGAGTTTCTTTTCCACGATAAGAAGTTAAAAGCAACTTTTCCTTTCTAATTGCCACAGAATTTGAATACCTACATTCTTCTAACAGGCTCTAACTATTAAATTATGTGTCAACAGTGACGTTATTAAGTTGCAAAACTAAATAAATATTAGTTTTTTACTCTTTGTAATAGGATGTTTATAGTCCATTGCATATTACCCCTTACAAGTGTAAGAGAATTAGAATGAAAATCAGCTGATATATTTTGTCTATCAAAATGATTTTGTATGTCAGAATTAAATAGTTGCAGAGAAAGATCTCAATGAGATATTCTTGCTTTAGAATCCTTCATCCTGCTTAAACAGCTTAGAGCTTCATAATCCATTTATACAACATAATTCTGACCTAGAAGATAATATCTTAGTGACTCTGTAACCCAATTTAAAGCTAATCCCTCTTTTTCTACAGCTAAGTAATTTTACTGCCTTAGAGGTAACATTCACTTTATACACAGCACAGAATTTAAATTACTAGTGTCGCACATGCACGTCTGAAGGATGGACACCTCCACAGCTCAACCAAGGTATACGATACTCCACCAGTTCAAGAGGGGGATCAATTTTTATTTCATTTTGTTTCTTCCTTAGCAGTGAGAAGACACCCATTGAGGGCAAGTAACTCCACCTGTTCCACTCAGACAGCTATAAAAGCACGACTCTAACAAAGGAGGGCATCTCATTTGGACCCTGATGAGTACAGAGACCCGAGATCCTTACTTGCTCATAAGAGCCATTGGTTTGAGAGCTAAGGAGACTGATTTATGCTCTGTTTTGCTCCTGTTTTATTGTTTATTGCCACAAAATTAAAATGGTCAACCCCTCTGGTACCCCAGCACATTGTATGGGTTTCTGTATTCCTCCCATCTGTCCAATTTGTGCTTACAAATAATACTAAAAAAAGGTCAATTTCCATCTTTTGTGACCTTTCGCGAATGGGTCCAAAGTGTGCAATGGCAAAGACATAAAGTGCTGCTATATCTGCCGTACAAGACTCAGCTGCTTCTCTTATTTGTAGAACAAGCCATGCTTCAAACAACAGAGGCTGATCTTACATTGAAAAAAGTATAACATTGATATTGTTCATTCAACGTAAATTTTCTCTTTCAAGCAACTTAAGATTAGTCATTTAGTGTTGTAGCTTAAAATATTTGGTTTCAAATCTCAATCAAAGTAAAAAAAAATTGTTTGTACCAAAGTAAGTTATGGTGGAGGGAATAAACGTAAAAATCCTATTTCAGTTAACCTAATATTTTAGGTTGTTTGTGTGCTGTGTTTGAGGGGCCATTTGTATATTCTTCCAGTCGAACTTTCCAGCGTGATGGCTTTCCAACTGCCAAAAAAGAAAAAATAGATTTACTTCAGTATAAAACAAGTGAATTACACCCAATCAATCTAAAATGATTTGCCTCAACTTAAAAATTGTGAGATCAATAAGGTAAAAAAAATTATATTGATTCAGATTGAAAATATTAAGTGTAAATCATTACCTAACTTTTTTCAGCGTAGTAACATCTTAAATTTAAAAAGTGTTCTGAAGCTTCAAAGTGTAGTATGTATTTAATAACACTATAAAATAAATCATAGGTGGATAATCTGATCAAAACTGCTGAAAAAATATGCAAATATGCAGATATATCAAACAGGGCAATACTTTTTCATGGCACTCTAATTGCAGGATCTTTTCCGTTACCTTCTTTCCGCTGTAAAACAGAGCTAGTTGCTTTGCTGAGTGTAGGTATTAAGTCATCAGTGGTTCCTGTGTTTGCAGTTAATGAATAAATTGTTTCCATGGATCATTACTTTAAATGGATTTTAATTTTGTTTGTACTATTATAATAAGCACAAGGCACTGAAATAGTGCCAGTACCTCACGTCTCTCATATTTTCTAATGCTTTTCAGTTGCTGTAAAGGACTTCCTGAGGAATGCCAAGTAAGTTAGTGTTTTATTATCCGATCACCTAACACGAACAGTAACAACTAACACTGTTCTTTTCTTAATACTGGGGGTGTTGTGAAATGAGTTGGAGGTGTAGACTGTTTTAATTGTTAATTCCTTTTAATCACTTTAGTAGTTGCGGCAAAACCCATGTTTCTGAGGTTAGTGCGGGGGGCGTGTGTGTGCCACCATTAATTAATGATTACTGGTCGATAGCAGCATGGCAAATAGAAGGCACCAGCTGAGCGTTATTTTGGAATAAAAATGGAGTGGGGTTAGTGTAATAAGTATAGCGAGAAAAATAAACACAGAAAGAAGAAAAGGAAAGAAACAAAGCTGAAAATGATTGCTGATTTTGGAAAAGGTAAACAAGGAAGGAGAATGGGGCAGCATCTGGACTGTTGGTTAGATAACAAAGAGCAGAGATGTGTCGGACTGCGTCTGTGGGATGCCCTGGGTCTTGACGAAGACTGGGAGAGAGTAAGAAGGAAGAACATTTGTGATTTTACATGTCCATGCGGATTTTAAACTATTTATCGTCTTAACAGAATTTAAACACCCTGGAACGCTTAATTGGTTTGATTTCATCCATCCATGAATCCATTATCCAACCCGCTATATCCTAACTACAGGGTCACGGGGTCTGCTGGAGCCAATCCCAGTCAACACAGGGCACAAGGCAGGAAACTCTAACCTTAGATCCTCAAATGAGTATCTCCTTAAAGTTCCAAGAACGAAACTTAAAAGCAGTGGTGAGGCGGCCTTCTGCTGCTATGCACCTAAAATCTGGAATAGCCTGCCAATAGGAATTCGCCAGGCAAATACAGTAGAGCACTTTAAAACACTGCTGAAAACATATTACTTTAACATGGCCTTTTTATAACTTTAATTTAACTTAATCCTGATACTCTGTATGTTCAATTCATCATAATAACTATTCATGGTGGCTCTAAAATCCGTACTGACCCCTACTCTCTCTTCTGTTTCTTTTTCCGGTTTCTTTGTGGTGGCGGCCTGCGCCACCACCACCTACTCAACGCATCATGATGCTCCAACAATGATGGACTAAAAGCCAGAAGTCTGCATGACCATCATCATCAAGTCCTTCCGTGAGAACCCTAAATCCAAAGAGGACTGTTTCATTTATGTTACGTAGAATGCCCAGAGGGGACTGGGCGGTCTCATGGTCTGGAATCCCTACAGATTTTATTTTTTTCTCCAGCCGTCTGGAGTTGTTTTTGTTTTTTCTGTCCACCCTGGCCATTGGACCTTACTATTATTCTATGTTAATTAATGTTGACTTATTTTATTTTCTTACTGTGTCTTTTATTTTTCTATTCTTCATTATGTAAAGCACTTTGAGCTACTTTTTGTATGAAAATGTGCTATATAAATAAATGTTGTTGTTGTTGTTGAAACAAACTCCGTGCAGGGCGTCGGACCATTGCAGTTGATTTCATTGATTATTGATTTATTAATGGACTTATTTATTGCGCTGTTTGTACTTTTGAGAATGTACATCATTTACTTTATGATTTGAATAAACTGGTATTCTTTTGACTAGCAAGTGTCGCATTTGTTTACTCCCTTGTCCTGCTCCATCCTTAGTTGTTGCCTTAGAAGTAGGCAGTCTCAAAGCTGCAAGAAGATGGGGTGTCACATTTTAATAAGAAGAAATATCCTCCATCATCAGCTTCCCCTTCTCAACCTAACAGGAGAAAACCACACACCAGTACCACAACATGTTGACATTATTTTTTGGGGCTTCTCACAGTGCTGTGAATGCTTCAGACTTTTTATCAGAAAACTCAAGGTTAGTTCTCTGAGATTCCCGGGTATGTAGCTTCCCCAGCATGCACTGCACTTCCGTTTAGCTTGACAAGACCTCAAACTAGAAGTAAATGGCATCTTACCTGAACTCAAATCATATTAAGTAATATTCTCTACTGTTGAATTGTGCTCTGCACTTGTCATATTTTTATTTTACTGTTATACCGTATTGAAGATTACTTGTGTTTAGTTCTGTATATTGAATTGGATTTACCCCCCCCGCCCTATTTTTGACACCCACTGCATGCCCAACCTACCTGGAAAGGGGTCTCTCTTTGAGCTGCCTTTCCCAAGGTTTCTTCTATTTTTTCCCTAAAAGGTTTTTTTGGGGGGTTTTTCCTGGTCTTCTTAGAGAGTCAAGGCTGGGGGGTATCAAAAGGCAGGGCCTGTTAAAGCCCATTACAGCACTCCTTGTGTGATTTTGGGCTGTATAAAAATTAATTGTATTGTATTGTAGCGTGACAGTTTAAAGTATCTCCTATACGGTTAGATTAGTGGACATGACAAAGAAAGGGAAAGGAAGAATTTTAATAGTAGAGCTGGCAAAAGTTAGAAACCAGAAACCAAAAACAACAAAATAAAAATGACTGTAGAAACAAGAGTACAACAACAAAATCATACAGATGAAGATTAATGACCAGAACATTCTAAAACTAATTTCAAAAAAAGAATGCTTGTGGAATATTTCATGAGCCATGGTGAAGTTGCAACAATTGCCCGATCACTACTCTTCACCTCCCGTGAGGGAAGTGGACAATGTTTGAAGGATATAATAGCAATAAAACATTCGGTCCTCTGCCCATCTTCTCCCCTTTTCTCCCCTTTCAATACTTGAATGAAACCAGATGGTAGTTAGACTGGTTAAGTTAGCAAGTGTATTGTAATCCAACGTTGATACATTTACATGGCCATTGACTGAGTCCTCATTAGTGATTCCTTTTTCCCTGGAATGCTCTCCCACAGCCTCCCCAGCGGCCAAATCTTAATCCCTGGTTCGAACCACAAATAAAGGAAAAAGGATATCAAAAAGAGAAAGATTAAATGTAGTTCATGAAACGACGAAGAATCCTTTAGCAAAGTTCTTACTGCATGATGGAGGGAAAAATAAACGGTCCTCGGGCGAATATGGCTTCCTGGCTGGCTATCCCGAAGAACTTAAAACACAAGTCCAACTCACCAAAGGGAGCACCCGGAGAACTTCAGGTCCATATACCGCAACCCCGTGCCTCATCTAAGGGAATCGCCTCACTGTTTCAACTTCAGGGTGCCTACCCACAAATAGCAGATGTCCCTGGGTGAAGTCTGATCATGAAATATTCTTAAGCATAGATAGCCAAGCTCCTTGCCTTCTGCTTCTCTTCCTCCTTTTCCTCGGTTCGCCATTCCCCTTAAAAAGAAAAGTTTACGCAGAAACATCCATTTCCTACTTAGATGTCATAGCAATATGACACCGGCAACAGGCAGCTGGAATCATTATTGGACGGGGTCCTCCCAGAACTTGGTCGTCCACAATCACGCCTGAAAGGATCTTTCTTAGACAACCTCCAGGCCATATAATACAGTGACAGCCAGTCCAGAGAGCCAACCCGCTTTATGTAGTCTTGCTACAAAGTGAAACACAGTGGGGAGACTAAGAGGGAGGCACAATATCTAACTGTTTCTCCATTTCCACTTTTAGAACAGAGGAGAAGAACCCAGATGAGCATTGACGTCACTACTACCCTCCTTCAGTACGCGCCGACGCTTCTGGTGCTGACCGTGTGAAAACTCACACCCCATCAAAAGCTGGCATTCATTTGTGGACCCACTTCCACAGATGCCAAACCTAACAGAAAAAAGTGAGATCACCAAATTTTTTTTTGTTTTTGTTTAAAGCTTTATTTGAAGAAACTGGGTATTAAGCAGGGTATCCCATGAGACTCCAACCATTTTACTGTCTTCCTCTTCTTTAATCCCCACTATCTTAGATTTCGTATCCTAACCATAAATTAGGATCATATATGCTGTCAGTGATAGAAAGGGGTCAGAATCTGCCCCTGAACTTTTGTCCTTACTAGCCTACCATAAACAGATGAACCTCAATCACCGTTCACCATTCCATAACCCTTAAGTGCATGAACACAAACACATTCCTCAAACATTTCTAAGTAAAGTAGTATGTTACACTCACTGACATAAAAGCACAGGCTCTGCTGATGGTCACCTGTCTGCCAGACTCTCTTTGATGCCATTCACTGTGTCCAACATGGGGTACGTGCTTCCTGGCAGTGTGTTCTTTTTAGAATTGAAGCTCATACTTTGAACCTCTATACACTATAGGGTGCACACTGTACGGGGGCATCAACTCCAGAATTAGAAGTGTCTAACCGTTATCATGTCCTTGCGGAGCTGGGTGGTGACTCTGATAATTCTGAGGGGGTAGGCAGGGTTGAGGGGCCCCAACGGCCACCTCAAAACCAGTTCCCAAAAAGAGAGAGGTAGTGATAGTTGGGGACTCAATCATTAGGGGGATTGAAGCGCAGGTGTGCTCCAGAGAGAGAGAGTCTCGCACGGTGTGTTGCCTTCTGGGAGCAAAGGTGGGAGACCTCCCTGAAAGGGTGGATAGGCTCTTGGCCAGAGCGGGGTGGATCCAGTTGTCATTGTTCATGTTAGAGCAAATGACATACATAATGGTAGTCTGTCAGTTCTGCGATCCAAATTCAAAGAGTTAGGTACCAAGCTGAAGAGCAGAACTGACAAGGTAGTCTTCTCCGAAGTTCTGCCTGTGCCACGCACCAGTCCAGATAAGATTGAGGAGATTAGAAGGCTTAACGCGTGGCTCAAATCTTGGTGCAGGGTAGAAGGGTATAGGTTTATGGGGCATTGGGACTCCTTTTGGAACAGATGGGACCTGTTCCGCCGTGACGGGTTACATCTGAACCGGAGGGGCACCAATGTACTGGGTATGTGTAGGCTAGTCGAGGATTGTTTAAACTAGGGAATGGGGGGGCAGGGAGTTTAGGACAGGCCAGATTTAGATCTATACATGGAAAAACAAACAATGGTGTAGAAATAAAAATGCAAAGTAATGTAAATTCTAAGCAAACACGTAAATGTAGTAGGAGTACCATATAAAAAATAGCTTGCCTTAATGCTAGAAGTATCAAAAATAAGGTAAGTGAGTTGGAGTTGTATGTAGCAGAGCATAATTATGATATTACAGCAATAACGGAAACCTGGCTAAATAACAAAGATGGGGATGAGTGTAACATAGAGGGATACACATTTTTTAGGAAGGATAGACAGAACAGAAAAGGAGGTGGGGTTGCTGTTTATGCCAGACAGGGTTTAAATGTAAGTCATCTTCAGTTGGATGATGAGCCCCATCTTAGTGAGGACGTGTGGCTTCGCCTGGAAAATATTAGGGAAAGAGGTCTTATTTTAGGAGTGTGTTATAGACCACCCAATTCAGACAGTAATTTCAACACACATCTTTTTAGTAATATCAAAAAGGCAAGTTTACAGGGGGATATTATAGTCATGGGGGACTTTAATTATCCAAATATTAACTGGGATAACTTTGCAGATGGAGGAGTACAAGAGCAGGAGTTTTTAGAAGTAATCAGTGACTGTTTTTTAACACAGCATGTTAACAACAACAACATTTATTTATATAGCACATTTTCATACAAAAAGTAGCTCAAAGTGCTTTACATAATGAAGAATAGAAAAATAAAAGACACAGTAAGAAAATAAAATAAGTCAACATTAATTAATATAGAATAAGAGTAAGGTCCAATGGCCAGGGTGGACAGAAAAAACAAAAACAAAAAAACAAAAAAAAAACTCCAGATGACTGGAGAAAAAAATAAAATCTGTAGGGATTCCAGACCATGAGACCGCCCAGTCCCCTCTGGGGTGAAGCCTGTCTGGATTTAGTATTCTGTAATAATCAGGATAGAATTGAGGGTGTAGAGGTGATTGAACCACTAGAGTCAAGTGACCACAATGTAATACAATTCTCAGTATTTTGTAAGAGTACAGATGCAAAGACTAAAATTGTTAAGTTGAACTTTGGTAGGGCTCATTTTCAGCAGATGCGACAAAGTCTAAGTAGGATAGACTGGGATAAGCTTTTAAATGTGGAGACAGTTGAGGAGCAGTGGAACAGGTTTAAAAATGTTTTACATGTAATGCAGGACAGATACATACCTAAATTTGGAATTAATAGGAAACTAAAAAAAACTCCACTGTGGATTAATAAAGATTTAAAAAAGAAGTTGCAAAGGAAAAAACTGCTGTATAAGGCATATAAGACTAATGACTGCAAAGTGAATCGTAGCGCGTATGAGAACATGAGGGCAACCATTAAGAAGGATATCAGAGAGGCTAAAAGACAGTTGGAGAGGAATATAGCAGATAAGGCGAAAGAAGACCCCAAAAGATTCTTTCAGTATTTTAGTAGTAAAAGAACAGCCAAGGAGGAGGTCAAGTGCATCAGTAATAGTAAAGGGGAATTAAAAGATACAGACAATGAAATAGCAGATGCCCTAAGCTTACATTTTTCTGAGGTGTTTACAAGTGAGCAAGTGGATAACCTCCCAGAGGAAAACGCGACTACTAAGGAGGTACTGAGGGATTTGGAAATTGTAGAGGGAGAAGTGCTGCTCAGATTAAATAGGCTGAAATCAAATAAATCACCAGGACCAGATAATATTTATCCTCATGTTCTTAAGGAGGCTAGTGAGTACAGATATAAACCCTTGACACATATTTTTAGGAAGTCACTGAGCACTGGAGAGATTCCGAAGGACTGGAAAATGGCAAATATCATCCCATTATATAAAAAGGGTGACAGGGCAGATCAGAGCAACTATAGGCCAGTAAGCTTAACATGCATCACAGGAAAATTAATGGAAGGAATTATTAAGGAAAAGATTGAGCAACACATGGCAAGGACAGGAGTTATTCTGACCAGTCAGCATGGGTTCAGAAAAGGGAGGTCGTGTTTTGCTAACATGTTGGAATTCTATGAGGTTGCAACAAAAGCATACGATCAAAGTGGAGCTTATGATCTTATCTATCTGGACTTTCAGAAAGCATTTGATGAGGTGCCACATGAGAGGTTGGGCATCAAGTTAAAAGAAGTAGGAGTTCAGGGTGATGTTTTTAGATGGGTGCAGAATTGGCTCAGACACAGGAAGCAGAGGGTGATGGTGCGAGGAACCTCATCAGAACTGGCCAATGTTAAGAGTGGTGTCCAGCAGGGGTCAGTGCTGGGGCCGCTGCTATTTTTAATATATATAAATGATTTAGATAGGAATATAAGTAACAAGCTGGTTAAATTTGCATATGATACCAAGATAGGTGGATTAGCAGATAATTTGGAATCTGTTATATCATTACAGAAGGACTTGAATAGCATACAGGCTTGGGCAGATTTGTGGCAGATGAAATTTAATGTCAGTAAATGTAAAGTATTACACATAGGAAGTAAAAATATTAGGTTTGAATACACAATGGGCGGTCGGAAAATCGAGAGTACACCTTATGAGAAGGATTTAGGAGTCACAGTGGACTCTAAGCTATCAACTTCCCAACAGTGTTCAGAAGCCATTAAGAAGGCTAACAGAATGTTAGGATATATAGCACGATCTGTGGAGTACAAGTCCAAGGAGGTTATACTCAACCTTTATAATGCACTGGTGAGGCCTCATCTTGAGTACTGTGTGCAGTTTTGGTCTCCAGGCTACAAAAAGGACATAGCAGCACTAGAAAAGGTCCAGAGAAGAGCGACTAGGCTGATTCCCGGGCTACAGGGGTTGAATTATGAGGAAAGATTAAAAGAGCTGAGCCTTTACAGTTTAAGCAAATGAAGATTAAGAGATTACATGATTGAAGTGTTTAAAATTATGAAGGGAATTAGTACAGTGGATCGAGACTTGTATTTTAAAATGAGTTCATCAAGAACACGGGGACACAGTTGGAAACTTGTTAAGGGTAAATTTCGCACAAACATTAGGAAGTTTTTCTTTACACAAAGAACGATAGACACTTGGAATAAGCTACCAAGTAGTGTGGTAGACAGTAAGACGTTAGGGACTTTCAAAACTCGACTTGATGTTTGCTTGGAGGAAACAAGTGGATAGGACTGGCGAGCTTTGTTGGGTTGAATGGCCTGTTCTCGTCCAGAGTGTTCAAATGTTCTACACATATCCCTTCAGTATCCATGGTGGAAATATTATGAGCAGAGAAACATGGCACAAAACAAAGGATATATTTAAGAACATAAGGAATTCAACAAATGAGAGGAGATCATTCAGTCCATCTGGCCTTTTTGTTTAGCTAATAGCTAAGCTGTCCCAGTATCTTATCCAGATTTTTCTTAAAGGGGGTCAAGGTTTCTGCTTCAGCTTCATGTCTTGGTAGCTTGTTTTAGAGTCCCACAACTCTTTGTGTAAAGAATTGCTTCCTGGCTTCAGTAATAAATGCACTTCTCCTTAATTTCCAAAGATATCCTCAAGTATGGGATTCATCCTTAAGCTGAAAGAATGTTATCTGATCTACTTCATCAATGTCTTTGAGGATTGTAAATACCTTGATTAGGTTCCCGTGAAGCGTTCTTCACTCAAGACTAAACAGGCTTAATGCTCCGAGTCTGTCACAGTAGGACATGTCCTGAAGTCATGTGATGCACTTGGTTGCTCTCCTCTGCACAGCTTCAAGTGCTGCTATGTCTTTCTTGTACCGTGGTGACCAGAACTGCACACAGTACTCCAGATGTGGTCTTTCTTGTGCATTACATAGTTTGAGTGTAACTTCCCTTGACTTAAATTGAACAGTTTTTATGATATAACCTAACATTTTGTTTGCCTTTTTAATCATTTATGTGCATTGTTTAGTCAATGGAAAAATTGCATCAACATAAATCCCTAAATCCTTTTCAGAAGTTGCTTCCTGTAGCTCAGCGTCTCCCATCTTGTATTTATAATTGACGTTCTTTTTGCCCATGTGTAGCACTTTGCACTTCTCTCCGTTAAACTGCATTTTCCAGGTGTTCACCCAGTTCTGAAGGTTGTCCAGGTGTTTTTTTTTTATCCTTTTTGTTGCCTTCAGCCTTCCCTCCAATTTTAGTGTCACCTAAAATTTCGCACGTTTACTAACTATACCAGAATCAAAATCATTAAGATAAATCAGAAAAAATAATGGTCCAAGGACAGAACCCTGAGGGATGCCACTGATGACTTCGCTCCATGTGGAGCATTCTCTTCTCATCTGTACTATTTGCCTCCTATCAGTTAACCAACTAGAGATCCAGTTTGGAATGTTTAATTTACTTGAAATTGCAGCTTTCATTCCCAATATTCATTGCAGTATAATTATTTTTATACAAATATAGCTGAAGAGAAGCCATTGGAGCAGTACACCCTGCCACTCCTTCTGCCCACTTGCCTCCTTCACCATCCAGTCAGGTAAGGGAAGGGAGTCCATCCTGGCAGAGAGAGAGCAGTTCCTGCATACCATCCATTACAGAACCTATAAGGATAATTAACTAATGCATGGCATAACTCAAATGTGTGCAGCCTCAAAGCAGTAGTTTTGCTTTACAACCAGAATCTAAATCTAATGTCGAAAGCTGCTAAGAAAACAATTGGCTTTGTTCTCTTATTAAAATGCAGAAGTACAAACAAAAACCTTTAAATGCCTAGCTTATGGTGTGTGCAGACTTAATACAGCCTGAAAGCAAAGTGTTACATCAAATTTAATGATTCACTCTTCTAAAACCAACAAATTATTCACATCAGATCAAAGTACTGACTGCAACAATCAGAGTGCTTTCACAGTTACAGTACACTCAAAAGGATGAACAAGCTGTCTGGGACTTTAAAAAGCCAGAGCTGAGGTCCCACTTGATTTAGGAAATATCCTTAAGAATGAATAAGAAAAAGCTACTGGAATGTCAGACTCGACAATTTTGTAATATTTGCAACCACTTAAAAAAAACAAAATGAGAAATCTGCTTAAAGAGCAAGTCAATACCGACATCCATCCATCCATTATCCAACCTACTATATCCTAACTACAGGGTCACGGGGGTCTGCTGGAGCCAATCCCAGCCAACACAGGGTGCAAGGCAGGAAACAAACCTCGGGCAGGGCGCCAGCCCACCGCAGGGCACACACACACACCAGGGACAATTTAGAATCGCCAATGCACCTAACCTGCATGTCTTTGGACTGTGGGAGGAAACCGGAGCACCCGGAGGAAAACCATGCAGACACGGGGAGAACATGCAAACTCCATGCATGGAGGACCAGGTCTCCTAACTGCGAGGTAGCAGTGCTGCCCACTGCGCCACCGTGCCGCCCTGTTACGAGACCATATTCCTTATTTGTAGTTTGCCGGTATGGAGCAGGAGAGAGTTAACAGTTGCTTGCACACATAGTTAGATGACCTATATGAATAGTTGAGAAAGCCAGTTGGAACTGGACGGAGGGTAACCTCTCACGCACACAAGTAGCATATGTATCAGGATATTCAAATAGTTAAAGTGAACTCCTACTGAAATGAGGACATGTCATGTAGCTGTCATCATGACATGTGCAATGATTGTTAGGCCCATGATAACATCGATAAAGGTTGGACAGTGAAACCTTCCAATTGTTCTTCATACAGCTTTCAGTTAACTAATAATTATTGCAAGAACCAGAAAATACGAACACATAACTCCAGTTCTTAAATCCTTACACTGGCTACTGGTTAAGTTTAGGGCAGATTTCAAAATCCTCTTTTTAACATATAAATCCTTAAATGGCCGAGGTCTGGCTTACTTGTTTGAACTTATCATGACTTACAAACCAGAGCGCATATTAAGATCTCAAGATGCCGGTGTGCTTGTGATTCCAAGGATTAATAAAATAACACTGGGAGGTCGAGCTTTTAGTTACAGGGCCCCTAAACTATGGAATGGTCTGCCTGCTACTATAAGAGATGCCCCTTCAGTCTCAGCTTTTAAATCCCGGCTGAAGACTCACTGCTTCAGTTTAGCATATCCTGACTAGAGCTGCTGATTAACTTTACAGACTGCATCTCTGTTGTCAGTCATTAGCACTAAAACATATGTAACATGATAGTTATAATTTGTTACTAACCCAAACCTATTCTGTTTCTCGGTACTCAAATGTAGCACTTGGTGCCACGGCCCCCCTACCAAGTTGTTTTGCCTGCCTAAGGTAAAGTCGTCTCTGATGGAGAATCACAGGAATGGTTGGGTAGAAGGGTCCTTTCATTGGATTGGCTGGCCCAGTGCTGTCTCAGCTGTGGAATGGCCAATAGGGGGAGGCAGCTTGATGGATGAGGTCTCCAGGACTCTAACAATAAAATACAGCTTTTGGTTTTTTTTCACCTCAAAATGTGTCTGTGGTTCTCATTCACTTCTCATTCTCTGATTGTTTCATGAACTTGTTTAGTCTGTGCAAGGTTTAAGAAGCACAGGGTATCACCAAAGGTTTGTACTTACAAATGAGCAGGTTAAGCATTTTATTATAATGACAGAACAGCTTTTAAAAACCTCAAATGCATTTAGAAAGTAGATCCAGCAACATTCTTTCGGCTTAAGGGTGAATCGTGTACTCAAGGACATTGGTGGAAATTAAGGGGGAGTGCATTTAAAACTGATGCCATGAAGCACTTCTTTACACAAAGATTCATGGGACATTGAAACAAATTACCAAGACATGGAGTTGGAGTAGAAATGTTGAGAGCTATTAAGAATAATCTGAATGAGATATTGGAATAGCTTAGCTATTAGCTAAATAAACGTGTTCGATGGACTGAATGGTTTCCTCTTGTTGGTCAAATTTCTTATGTTCTTATGTACCGTATACAGTGTCTATAAAATGTATTCTCCCTCATGGAAGTTTTCACATTTTATTTTTTATTTTTGTGAACTGAGAGTCACAAAAGCACATAAATACTGTAAATATTTCTAAAATTGCTCACTGGGGCAAAAGAGGGCCTTGAAGAATCTTGTAAAATAACAAAAATGCCCTGAAGCACACAAAGCTCCATGGAGAACAAAAAAAAACTGCCAGAGAAGGCATGACAATTCCAAGAAATCAAAGTCCCAATATAGATCCCAAGGCAAAGTCAAAAACAGAGCTGAGGATCAAAAACCTGCAATAAGTCACAATAAGCACAAGGCACAGCACAAATACAGAATTCACCAATAACTCCCTAGCACAATCAAAATGAACTGCCAGGAACTCTGGAAGGCCCTCCAGTTTATAGGGTGGAGAGCACTTCCTGGTGGTGATTGGCAGGTGGCCCCACCTCTTGGGGAACCATCCCTAAAACACCTGGTACATAACACGGGCTACATATAAACACAGACAAAACCAAACACAAAGAATGAACATTACATACAAAAATGAAAGAATTAAAAATGAACACAAGAAACGTTAAGCATGTACTTGAATCCCAGTTAGAGGACAAACCCTGGCAGAGGTATGACAATTACACAACACTGAATCACAATGGAAAATTCATTTGGCTTTTTTGACACTGATCAATAGACCAGACTCTCTAATGTAAAAGTGAAAGAGATCTCTGCAATCACCTTAATTAATTTTAAGGCTTGTTAGTCTACAATGTTAGATTCTTATATCGTAGATTTTTTCCTTTCCAGGGATATCATGTAAATGATCTGAAGCCGAAAATGGATAATTTTAAGTCTGTCACATTTTTCTCTTAAATGTTTTATTAAACCAAAAAGTGCATGATGGGTCCACAGAGGCGTAAATGGAAACAAGTTAGATGAAGAACTGTTGGCTCCTTTGTCATTTGCATCTTGCTGCTTAATTGGGGGGGCGGTTATTAAAACAGTGAATGCAGCTATTCAAGACTGAAAAAAGTAATTAAGGGTGGGGAACCTTAACAAGCGAGACCACTAAAATGAAGCATCAAAATGTCACTTGAGCAATAAGTGGCTTCATCAGCAATAATTGACCTCTCATTAAGAAACTGGATTGGAACAAAAGCTCACAGCCACTGCAGCCCTCCAATGCCTACCCCTGCTCCAAGTCAGTATTCAGTAGATGGTAGCCATGACAGCTTTAAGTATTTGTGAACGGTTATCTCCCTGTTAGCTTTGCAGTTCTGCACTCTGCCATTTATTCTTTGCTAATCTCCTCAAGCCATGTCAGATTTCATAGTGACTGTGAGTGAATGGCCTTTATCAAATCCACAGATTCTCAATTTCATTGAGATCTGGGGCCTCATGTATAATGCTGTGTGTAGAATTCATACTAAAACATAGTATACTGAGAAAAATTAGAAAAAGTGCGTACACACTAAAAAATTCAGCTGCATAAAACTGCGCATAAGCAAAGTTCTATGCAACTTCCCTTTATAAATCCCAATCAACAAGAATTTTAACGCACATACATGCGCCTGCAGCCCCACCCTGGCTCCTCCCAGAATTATGCCTATTTGAATATGCAAATCAATATAAATAGACCCTTCCGTCCAGTGTTTTGTTAGTCGACAATGACAAAAGCATGGGTAAAAAAGAAGAATTTCAGCGTATATGAAATGGCGGTCTTGCTCAGTGAAGTGGAGGCAAGGAAAACGTATTATTTGGTGGCTTAAGCAGTGGTATAAGCAACAAAAAGGAAATTGATGGAGTGGTACAGGGTGGTGGGTGCACTCAAAAGTTCATGATCAGAAATTCGTACAGTGCCTGAAATAAAAAAGAAGTGGTCAAATATCAAAGTTGACGTGAAAGGGCGAGTTGCAGCTCACTGTCTAAAAAAAAGGTCTATTCTGAGATTACAGTCGACATTTCCACTTTAATCTCACAGTTTATTTTATCATTAAAGTAGAACATCATAAACTTCATTTTAAACTCGATGTTTAATTTACTAGAGTTTCTCATATCCCATTGCAACTAAAGTGGCATGTTAAGTGCTTCATATTCTTGTCTTTTCAACTCTTGTTTTAATTATTAATTGGTACAATCACCAAAAAAAGTCATTTTCTGGCTCTCATTGTTGTAGTAATAATAATCAAACAAGATGCCTTTGTTTCGAGCCTAGTTTTGTTAAACTTGACTTGCTTGTATGGAGTGTTATTTGATTTTAATAAAATCAATAAAATGCTAACAAAAAAAAACAAGATGCCTTGCCAGTTGTGTTTTTTTTAAGTTAGAAATTCAAAAGTTTTGACACAAGGTTAAAGGAGTAAACAATTACTCCAGAATTCATTTAAAACAAGAAAGCTCTGCAGATGAACTACCACGTTCAGCAGAATTCAATGGTCCTCTTCAAAACTGTTCTGCTGCAGCAGACAGAGACTGCAGTTGGCGTATTTCACTACGGAAGCCTGAGCTTTTAAAGACTTGTGTTAACACGAGAAGTGGGACTTCAAGTGGCAACTGTGTGAAGTAGATTAAAACCCAAAAGAGACTCGAGAAAAGGGTGTGTTTCTTTAGGACAACAGCAGCCTGCTGACGCTTATCTGACACTTCTAGTGCCCCGTCAGACACATTTCTAATTAAAAGACAACTGAGGGAGCTACAGACAGGAAAACCTGCAGACCAGATTGAGTCAGACACTCCAGTTCTTAAGGCCTGTGGTGTCCTCTGCCCCTAAGGCTCTAGTAAGTGCCGCTGCTGTGGAAAACATCCTGAATTGTTCCTGTTCCATAGATGGCAGGCGCCTCTTCACTTATGACTATAGACCGGTGGCCCTTATACCCAACATCATGAAGACCTTTGAGAGGGTACTCCTGGATTGTATGAGTCCTCTTATGGTCGACCACTTGGACCCCCTGCAGTTTGCCTATTGGACAAGATTGGAGATGAGACTGCAGTTATCTGCCTGCTCCACAAAGCTTATTCTCACCTGGACAAAGCTGACAGCCAGTGCTGGATTAACCATATAAGCAAAGTAAGCACATGCTTAGGGCATCAAGGGTAAAGGGGGCACCACAAAAATTTTTCATGGCCGAATTTATCACATAAATTATTAAATTAATTAAATTTATAGCCATTTTCAAAATTTAATGAAAAATGAATAATGCCTCCCTGTACCTCCCTATGCCATCACTGTTCGTAGATGGCGCCTTACACAATGTGTTCTGCATACTGGTGCCATCTACGATGGGGAATTCCCGTTTCACGGTGATTCCTTTAAACGCCATGTTATGTCAAAATATTGTGAAAATAATTCGATTCAAAACAATATGTTTTTATATTTTTAAATAATAGTTAATTAAAAATTATCACGTAATTGTTGTGTTTCGTGAATTATCTGTTATTTAACTTAAAATAAATTTCTAGTGCGTAGAAAGCATTATTTTCTGTTTTAAACAAAAACAAAAAATCATCCCAGTTTGAGGAAAAAATATTCTGTTAAGTCTATTTAATTCTATTCTTGGATGTTTTTAAATTCATTTACATTATGTAAAAGTGAAAATCGTACAGCTGATTACTATTGGATAAAATTGTTTATAACTTTTTTACTAATAAAGATTTATTAACAAAATTTTCACAAAATATTCTTCAAATCTTGTACCAAGAATATGTTTAAATAGATTTGCTAAACTGGCACAAAAGTCATAAATAAATTAAATAATCAAAATGGTAAATCTACGGTTTTCGTGTCAAAATGTTCTGTTTAATTTCGAATTTTCGATAATAAAATATAATTTTATTTTCTAGTTTGTTATTGTATTAATATTTTGAATTGCTAGTGTAAGGGGGCACCAAAATTACTTAGTGCTTAGGGCATCTAAGGGTCTTAATGAGGATGATGTTTTTGAATTTCTCTAGTGCCTCCAATGCCATTCAGCCATCCCTGTTAAGGGGTAAATTCAGAGATATGCAGGTGGATGAGCCTGTGACGTCCTGGATAGTGGACTATCTGTCAGGGAGACCGCAGTTTGTCAGACTCAAGGATTGTCAGGCCTCTCTCTTGTTCTCTTCACTCTGCATACCTCCGACTATAAATACAACACCAGGTCATGTCATTTGAATAAATTCTCTGATGACTCTGCACTTATGAGGTGTACTGATAGGAGGATGAGATGGAGGACAGGAGTCAGCTGGAGAACTTTGTTTCTTGATGCAAAGAGAATTGTCTGCAACTCAACATCAGCAAAACCAAAGAACTGGTTATTGACTTTCGCCACACTAAAGAGCCTCTATATCCGGTCAGTATTCAAGGAGTGGATGAAGATGTGGTATCTGGGGACCAATGACAGGCTGGACTGTTCTCGTAACATAGAAAAACTATATACAGTAAGAGAGGCCAGGACAGACTCTTCTTCCTTAGGAGACTGTGTTCCTTTCATGTGGGAAGCGACATCATTCATATCTTCTACTCTGTGATGGCCAATGTGATTTCCTATGCTGTGGTGTGATGGGCTGGTAACTCTGGTAATCTCTTCATGAGAGGCGCACTAAATCAACAAGCTGATTTACAGGGCAGGCTCAGTTATGAGACACATTCTGGCTCCCCTGGAAGTCATAGATGAGGAGAGAATTAAAACAGTTATGAATGACACACTAACACCAAGGATTTTCAGCCAACTAATCATTCAGCAGAAGTGTGTCAAGAAATAAGGGGGCTCCTTAATACCAACTGCAATACGTCTGCATAACACCTCACTGGGACTGGGACGGCCAAGTCAAAGGTTTTATTTCTTTTTCACTTTTTCTTTCTTTTCAGTCATTCTGGTGTGTGTGTTCAGACCATAGTGTGGTGATTTTCTGTGCTGCAGTGTGCTGGGCTGGTAACATCACTGCAATGGAGTCCCACCTAATCAACAAGCTCATTAAAAGGGCAGACCCAGTTATAGAATGCACTCTGGACAACCTGGAGAGAATTAAAGCAAAATTGATTGCCATTATGAAAAAAGCTGCATATCCTCTCTCTGACAAATCCACTCTGAGGACCTCCAGCCAACAAATTATTCAACAGAAGTGTGTCAAGAAATGAGAAATTTCATGGATGCTTTCAAAAGAAAATTATGGTTGATACCAGCTATTGTTTCAGAAGTTGTAGAAATGATGAAGGTGTTCTTGGTGAGAAAAGAAAAGTGAATTTAATCATCTATATATGAAAGGAAACCAACTTAAAAGTTGTTTTAAATTAGTAGAGTTTCCCATCTCAGATTTTTGGCAAGTGCTGCTAGAGAAACAGATGACGTGTGTGATAAAATGGAAAGTCACAAAGGAAGCTGTTGTGTGTGAGTACAGCCAAGCCCTAATGACTGAAATATTTTCTTCTTCAAAGATGTGGCCATTGATCGGCATAAATTGTTAGTCACAGAAGTTATAGCAGAGTAAAGTTGTTTTATCACCATCTAATGGCTGTTCCTTGGTACTACAACAGTATACTGATTTCAAGCTAGTTTGTTTGGCTCTTCTTGCCAGTATAGTAGGCCAGACTGGCATCACTGATTTTGCTTTGCTTTAGCATACAAATCCTTTGCTTGGGAAGCAGCTGCCAGAACAGCTGAAATATCCATTTTCTCCTCTCAGGGCCTCTTTGGAATGTAGATTCTGTGTTTTATGTGATAAGACTGATCAGTCACAGGCAAACTGACTTGCAGAGATGTCTCCATGATGCACCATTTAAACACTTGGTCAGTGAACAAAGGGCTAAAATTCAACGACTGACAACCTCAACAGGCAAAACTTTACACCAGCTGTCAACCTAAAGGTTGGACTTATGGGCATCAATGAAACCTCAACCAACACACCAACCTCTTCCTTTATTTGATTTTGATTTGATATAAGGTTAGAGTGCAGGGTCAGCCCCCTGGAGCAATGTTCAGGTTAAAGGCTTTCCTCAAAGGTCTAATGGAGTAGGATGCATAACCAATTGCAAGCACCAGATCTGCTCTCTCTACATAATCAGCACTCTCACCCTATCTGTAACTCTGATCAACAGCAGGACCACTATTGGTCATTTACAAAAACTGGAGTGATCTCATCCTAGTGCTGGACTGGAAGAGTGGCAGACCACCTGTATTGGAGTTAGAAGAGAGTACACAAGTTAAAAGTTAATCAAGGTTACACAAGCAAGAGAGAGAACATACATTAAGCCTTGCATTTGTCTTGCTAAAGACGAGAGCTGACTGATCACCAACTACCCAGCAGATATAAACTTTATGCTAGCAGTCAAGATGGAGGTAAAGAATTTAGGGGTAACTATTGACTCTGACCTGAATTTTAAATCACATATTAATCAGATTACTAGGACAGCATTTTTTCACTTAAGAAACATAGCAAAAGTTAGATCTCTTTATAACATTGCAAAATGCTGAGAAATTAGTTCACGCTTTTGTTTTCAGTCGGCTAGATTACTGTAACGCACTCCTCTCAAGACCACGAAAAAAAGACATCAATCGATTGCAACGATTGCAGAATGCAGCTGCCAGAATCTTAATTAGGAAAAGAAAATCGGAGCACATCTCTCCAGTTCTGATGTCACTACACTGTTTACCTGTGTCATTTAGAATCGACTTTAAAGTACTGCTGATGGTTTACAAAGCCTTAAATAATCTGCTTCATCTTATATTTCAGAATGTCTTACACCTTACACTCCAAATCGTAACCTTAGATCTTCAAATGAGTGTCTGCTTAGAATTCCAAGAGCTAAACTTAAAAGAAGTGATGAGGCGGCCTTCTGCTGTTATGCACCTAAAATCTGGAATAGCCTGCCAATAGGAATTCGCCAGGCTAATACGGTGGAGCACTTTAAAACACTGCTAAACACCCACTACTTTAACATGGCTTTCTCATTACATCATCTTAGTTTAATGCTGATGTTCTGTATATTCAATTAATTATCAATATTATTCCTGATGGCTCCATAATCCATATTAACCCCTACTTTGTCTTTTGTTCTTTTTTCGGTTTTCTGTGGTGGCGATCTGCGCCATCACCACCTGATCAAAGAACCATGATGTCCCTACATTGATGGATTAAAGGCCAGAAGTCCACTTGACCGTCATCATCAGGTTCTTCCATGTGAACCCTGAATACAATGAGGACTGATTGAGGTCATTTATGTTAGGTAGAATGCCTAGAGGGGGCTGGGTGGTCTCATGGCCTGGAACCGCAGCAGATTTTTTTTTTTCTCCTGCTTTCTGGAGTTTTTTTTGTCCTTTCGGGCCATCGGACCTTACTTTTATTCTATGTTAATTAGTGTTCCCTTATCTTAATTCTTATTTATTTTGTATTTTTTTCTCTTTTTTCATCATGTAAAACACTTTGAGCTATATTATTTGTATGAAAATGAATTTGCTAGAAATAAATGTTGTTGCTGTTGTTGTAGCAAACAAGGCCACTGCGTGTGAAACCTTGGAGAAAACTGCAGTACCGCCTGTAACCAAAAGTTGTGACCAAGTCTAAGAAGGAGAAGAGTTCTGAATCAAGGAAAGAAAAAGCACCCTGAACATCCTTCCACATGTGCTGGAGAATGTTGACCCAGATGGTATGGAAGAAAAGTTAGACTTAGGGGTCACATAGTCATTTAGGGGTAATAAAGCTATTGTCTTGGTATCCTTTCCATGTTAAAATGTAGCATCTATCTTAGAGGGTTAATAAATGTCAAGAACTTGTTCGAGGAAACCAGATAAAGGTCAAGCCATAAACAAAGAGCAACAAGGTTCTGGGTGAATGGTTCAAGAAGTTGGATGACTATCATGTGCCAAATGAGATTTGACAGGTTACGTGCACGGGAACTCAAAAAGTATTGGCAAGTGTTGTAAGGCCAAAAATGTAGTAGAAATGAAACTTTTATTTTGAGGTATGAAAACTGGTTAAAATGCCCCATGTCTTTTGTACCAGTCAGAGTAAACTTTAGATGAGTATGTATGTAAATTCAGTTATCATAAATTAGTAGTCTGCCCTTGTATTTATGACCATTCTGTAACAGACTGCTGTGATGAATGATCCCTCTTCAGCTTTTGCTCAGGGGTAAATAAAAGACGCAATGGACAAGTTCTCTCCTGCCTGGTTTTTGATTCAAATAGGTTTTATCAAACTCGCCCTAGTAAAGGATAAGTTTCTTTCTTTAATTAATATATTTCCAAATTAAATTCCTACCACAATGGATTGAAAAAATGCCTGGGGTTAACAAGAACTAAACCAGAATTACACCTGCTTTGATTCAGAGGATTGTTAACTTGGAAGTTACGATAAAGCTAACTAATGTATTCTGGTTCTTGCTGTGCCTGAAAAGTAACAACACTCGTGAAGGATGCATTTTTAGCTGTTATAAGTTTCACTTCCTAAATTCAGTCGAAAAGTTCAGAGCAGCTTCACACACAACACAGATTCTGTAGACTAGATGATACCAAATTAATGACATGACATCATGTTGCAGACACTAGACACTTAATAACTAGCTAAAGAATGTATCCCTCTTGACCATAATATTTGAAAGATCAGAATTCATAAGTTATATGCCTTTTTCTACAGGAGGCGGAGGAGGTTAGGAGCTCACGCTGATACAGCCAATTGCTGCACCCACCACATGACAAACCACCTCAGGATCCCAGATTAGGACCCGAGTGTAGCCATGCAACGACTGACACCTCAGCACCACACTAGTTCAGATGGAATGGAACCAGTGTGAGGTTTTTTATGGTGGCTGGAGTGCCAATTCTGCCACCAACCCTCAGATTTTTTCCTTGCAGGTTGGAGAGAAAAAGAAAAAGATCATAGTATGCTAGTATGAATATATGTTTCGGAATTGTCCCTTGTGTATATATCTATGTACTCTTGTATATATCCATGTTCTGTTATCTTTATGTTATGTATAAATTGTATTATTTTGTTTATTGCAGCAGCATGGTTGAGTTATTTGTTGAAAAATAGTCTATCACCACGTCTAAACAACAAACAGAGAAAGTGAAAGTTATTTAATTTGGACATTTTCCAATTTACGAACTTCTTTAACTAAGTTGTATAAATCTCTATATAGTTCTGGCATTTCAGATGGAAATTGAAACACAGATTCTTTTCACACACCTACATACTCCAACTGGTTAGTGAATCTCAAGAACAGTTTTCTCAGTGTTTGAGCCCTGAAGAGCACCACCTGTAAGTCTGTATTTTATTTACTTCTATCCAAAGTACCTGGCATTGCCTGGGTATACATAAATGGAAAAAAATATGTCTTTTAAATGTTTAGGATGGTCAAACACAACCCAAGATGAGACAAAAAGACGTACACTAAGACAAAAGCTATAACTGAGTTAGGCAATGATATTGTTAACCAAGTCACTCCAGAAGACAATGGTGTTTTAACCTGTGATCGTTAATAAAATTGCGTTTTGGCATGTACAAAGCTTTGTGCATACAGAAGGCATCCTCCCAACAGTCCCAACTCACTCCTGCTACTTGGTGGGTTATGTAGTCCCCCTGACAGCTCTGGTTTTTGAGTTGTCCCCTTCCCATTAAGATGCCTCTTGTCATTACTTCTACAACTTATATTTTACGATGGATCAATGGCAATGTATATGCAAAATTTCATGAAAATTAATTTTACATGGTTGGTGAACAAACAAACAAACATCAATAGAGCTTATGATTTTGTCTAATTCATATTGCATTCCTGTGGGATTTCTTTTTACATTTTTAAATGGTAAATCTTATTTTACACACTAGTTTTACTTTAAATCATTTTTTGAAAAAAAAAATATGGTTGCAAAATGTGCATTAGATGAAGCCATAAAGTCACAGAAGGATAAAACACTCATTCACTGAATTTACATTTTCCATTTCAGAGTTACTCGGAGTCTAATCTGACAAGACTGGGGACAAAACTGAAGGAAATTTATGAACCATATAACCTGTTTAACATCTGTCACATACGTGCGCATGGGAGGCAGCTAAAGAGCTTGAATGAGGGCAATTCCGAATCAGACCCGGATGTAGCAGAGTGCACTGATTCTTTTTCTCGCTTCCCTGCAGACCATTCACGGGAAATTCCACCTGGCCCTGGTGACGTCACTTCTGGGCCCGAGCCTATGGTTGAAGACCCTTCCGATCCCGGCCCCTCTGATGTCACTTCCTATCCTGACCTTTAAAAACCTCCACCTTTCCCCTACTCTCTCAGTTCAGTGCTGTCTTTTTTGTTTGCAATTTTTCAGCCAGGAAAATAATATACAGGTGGCTGCCCCAAACCTTGCTATGGCTCGTGATCAAATTTATGACACATCTTACTTATTCTTAGTTTCAAAATGATACGAAACAACCTCTTTAGCCCTTTTTGGACAAGATTAGTTTTATACCAGGAGCTGGAATAAAGTGATTATTATTGGAGGTCCGCAATAATTTAAAACCAAAGGAATTTATATTTTTTACCAGCCACGGTACATGTCAAACACAAGTAATATTGTAAATATCGTAAAAATATTTGCTATATCTTTCCTTACTTGTACTTTCAGCGCCTTACCTAGATATTCGTGTTTGTGTGTCTGAACGTTTCTTCACTGGCGTGTCCTCTCTCACGCCTGTTCCCGTAAAGTCTGCTTCTCAGACTCTGTCATTATTTTCAAGATGGCTTTCTTGCATTCTGTCTGGTTTTATACTTTTCATCTTTTAAAGAGGCTTTCTCAGCCTGCGCCTTTACTCCTCCTTGTGCATCTCACACTTCTTTGTTTGCATCACCAAAGCCAAACTGACCAATCACACCAAAGCCAAATTGACCAATCAGATTGCTCTGAGTAATAATGCTGAGTAGTTATTATTTTATTATATAGTAGATAGATAGTTAATGTATGCAGTCCTGGTCAAATTTTGGGGTGTAGCAAGTTCTTGCAAGAATCATGTAGCACTGTTTTTTGATTCTCGTGTTTTAGCCTAGCGATAGAAAGGTTTCGCACCATATTCTGTTTCTCCACTTTTTTGAAACTCAACAATATGTTTACAGTGGTGTGCAAAAGTATTCAATCCCCTTGAAAGTTATCATAATTTTCTACATGACAAAACATTTGTATCCATTCAGGATTTTTAATGTGAACTCTTACACTGTAATAATTCATTTCCAAAGTCAAAAATTAACCATTTCTGTACATATTTTACTGAAGGAGAAACATTCTACAGTTAGTGTTTGCATAAGTATTTAACTTTATTTATTTAACTTTTATGCTTAAGAAGCTCTTGGTTTACATAAATGACAAATTAATCAGAAAATGACACAAAGGTGACAGTCATATGGCAGTCATAATTAGACTTAATGAGGTGTTACTTTTGAGTCCTTTGTAAAGGCCATAGCCTGTTTTGAACAATCACTGCAGAAACAAAGACAATGCTGATGTGAGAAACAAAGTCATTGAAATGCACAAGTCAGGAAATGGCTACAAAAAAATTTCAAGGAGTTTGAATGTCCCATTAATTGCTATTGGATCCATCATCAGAAAGTGGAAGGTTCATCACAGCACTGAGACTCTTAATAAAGCAGGCTATCCCTCAAAACTAAACATCAGAGCAAGACGTTGACTGGTGAGAGAGGCCACTAAAAATCCAGCTGTCACTCTCAGAAGTCCGCAGTGCTCTTTGGATGAAACTGGAGTGAAGGTGCATGGCTCCACAATTTCAAGTGTTCTCCATAAAACATGTTTCTACAGGAGAGTAGCTGAAAGAAGCCATTCTTTAAGAAGATCTGCAAAAATTAATTTGTCACAAAGCATGAGAAAAATCCAGTTGAGATGTGAGAGAAGGTATTATGGTGAAATGATACCAAAACAGAACTTTTTAGCCAGACTTCAAAGAGGTATGTGTGGCGTAAAACTAACACTGCCCAGGCCTCAAGAAACACCATACCTATGACAGTGAAATATGGTGGTGGCAACATCATGCTAAGGGGAGGGTTTTCATGTGCTGGGACTGGGAATCTTCTCAGAGCTGAAGGGACAATGGAAGGACACAAGTACAACAGAATATTGAAGGAGAACTTGTTCCAGTCTGCTATGAACCTACGGCTCGGTAGAAGGTTCACCTTTCAACATGACAATGTGACCCTCCGCATAATGTCAAAGTGACACTGGAATGGCTCAAAAAACAGAAAGGTGAATGTTTTGGAATGGCCAAGTCAAAGCCCTGATCTCAACCCTATTGAGAGTCTCTGACACTAATTGAAAACTGCTGTTCTGAGGTGCCATCCCACCAAACTAGAGGAACTTTATCAATTCTGCCAAGAACAATGGAGAAGAATCACTCCTGAAAAATGTGCATAACTGGGACATACCTACATACCCAAAAGAAGGAAGGTTGTTATTGAGAAAAAGGCTTCTCGACAAAGTATGAATGTGTAGGGTTTCAATACTTGTTTGGAGTTTGTCCTCTTCAGTTAAGTATCAGAAAAATACAGAAAATGGTTTACTTTGACTTTGGCAATGTGTTGTTACAGCATAAGAGTTCACATTGAAAAACAAGTTGACAGCTGTTCTTGAATGTAAGTTTACAGAAATGTAATTTTTTCAGCCTACAACGGCACAGATTATAAAAGAACGTGATGTAAGTATATAATACTTAAGTGCTTACTGTTCTATAAAAACAAGTACTTAAGGAAGGACAGAAAAATGCATAGATAACAGGTTAAGAGTAAATTTTGGTCAAGGACTGTAAAATATTTTATCATATGTAGCAAACCTCAAATGCTACAAGCCAGCTGTAGAGAAAGAACCCCATTGTGGTCTTATGTCTGATTAGTCACGTTAGCTGTCGGAGTTAGAATAACTAAGATTGTTGATTTCAACACCCTGTAAGAGCTGAGGACCCCCCTTCACATTCCAAGAGGCAAGTGAGGATACCTACCTTTTTACCATAGATGATAATTAATAGTAAACCCCATAGAACATCTGCACGGAGACCTGAAGACGGAGGTTTACAGACTCTCCCCATCCAATCTAACGCAGCTTGAGTGGATCTGCCAGCAACAATAGGATAAACTGCCCAAATCCAGGTGTGCAAAGCTTATAGGGACTTACCCAAGAAGACTCGAAGGTGGAATTGCTTTTACAAAGTACTGAATTAAGGGTCTCAGTAATTATATAGTAAGAGATTCAGTTTTTAAATTTTTAATAAATATGAAATCTTTCTGAAAACACGTTTTCACTTTGTCATTATATGGTATTGAGTGCAGACAGGTAGTCAAAAATGGCAAATTTATCCACTTAAAATTAAGTCTTCAACACAATAAAGTGTGCAGAAAGGGAAGGGTGGCTATAAACTTTCTGAATCCACTTATCGCACTCATTAAACTTATATTTGGATCAAATCTATTCAAAAAATGAAAAATTACCAGATATACTGCCAGTATAACAATTTATAAAATAAATGAATATGCTTTCTGATAGCACATCAGAATATGTATAGCACTGCTAATTAGTGATATGTTGTCAACAATTGGCTGATAGCTTTTTCCATTATCTGGCATGCATTTGCATGAGTTATTAAAAAACATTGATCATAAAAATGACCTCATCTTTATGTTTATCATGCATCATGTCTCACGAAAGGTACAGGAGAGTGTGAATTTAATGATGTCTCATTAGTATAAGATGTACCAAAGCAGTGAGAATCAGACTAATGACAATGGTAAGCAGATCTAATTGATTCCTCGTGTCAAAAATACAGATTTGTTATTTAGAGACAAAAGTTTCCTTATAAATATTTCCTGCTGCATGAATTATATAGGCTACAAATGAACATTTTTTCCATCAATTCAAGGGTCCTGTCTATTACTATAATTATCATTTCTTCACAGCCTTCTGTTACAAAGAGTGAAATCTATGAGACTCCAGTGATTCTTTTTTTCTGGGTTATGTGAATTTTCTTCCTTATCTGCAGGATTAACATAAGACAATTGAACGTTTCAGCGTCAGTTTAGTCAGAGGGAAATATTATGACATTTAATCAGTTTAGTCCATGTGGTGTGAGCAAATGACACAGCAACAGAATAAACAAAATGGCATCATTGATGGGATTTTCACTGAGTGACTTCAAATAAAAAGACTAGCATATCTTGAAGAATTGACTTCTAAAGAGGATTAATTGTATACATACAAATGCTACAAAGGAACTGCAAGAAAAGTGTGGATGTACTTGTCTGAAATGCACTCAATATGCACTGCTCAAAAACATTAAGGGAACACTTAAATCACACATCAGATCTCAATGAATGAAATATTCAAATGGAAAGTCAGTCAGTCAGTCATCTTCCAACCCGCTATGTCCTAACACAGGGTCACGGGGGTCTGCTGGAGCCAATCCCAGCCAACATTGGGCACAAGGCAGGAACAAATCCCGGGCAGGGTGCCAGCCCACCGCAGGGTACACACACACATACACACCAAGCACACACTAGGGACAATTTAGGATCGCTAATGCACCTAACCTACATGTCTTTGGACTGTGAGTGGGAGGAAACCCATGCAGACACGGGGAGAATATGCAAACTCCACGCAAGGAGGACAAGGGAAGCGAACCCAGGTCTCCTTACTGCGAGGCACAAGTGGAAAGTCTTTACTGAATAATGCTGTGTAATTCACTGAGAACAAAATAATGTCACAACGGTCAATGAAAACAAAAATTGACAACCCATTGAGGGCTGATTCAACATCACACTGAATATCAAAGTCAAAAACTGAAATTACAGGATGACCCAACACAGCAACTTGACTCCGTAGTGTATATGGCCCCTGTGTCTGTATGCACTCCTCATAACGTCTGGGCCTGCCCTTGATGCGAAGGTGGATGATGTCCTGGTGGATCTCCTCCCAGACCTGGATCAGGGCATCAGTGAGCTCCTGGACAGTCTGTGCTGCTACTTGGTGGCATCAGATGCACCGATGCATAACATCCCAGAGGTTCTCAGGTGGATTCAGGTCTGGGGAATGTGCAGGCCTGTCAATGGCATCAATGCCTTTGTTAACCAGGAACTGCCTACACACTCTGGCCACATGAGGCTGGGCACCAGTGTAAGGTCTGTCAATGGCTCTGTGGATTTCATTCCTGTCTCTAAGAGCAGTCGGGGTAGTGTTGCCTAGCACGTGGAGGTCTGTGCGACCCTTCAAGGTAAGCCTCCCAGGACCATCACTGACTGGATGACTGCAAAGCATTCACCACGGCGTCTCCAGACTCGTTCATGTCTGGCACATGTGCTCAGTGTGAACCTGCTCTCATCTGTGAAGAGAACGGGGCGCCAATGGCAGACCTGCCAATTGTGGTATTCTCTGGCACATGCCAATCCAGCTCCATGGTGATGGGCTGTGAGCACAGGTCCTACTAGTGGATGTCGGGACTTCATGCCACTCTCGTCATGTCTGTTTCTGATAGTTTGGTCAGAAACATACATACCAATAGTCAATTGTAGGTCATTTTGTAGGTCTCTGGCACTAGGCCCCTTGTTTCTCCTCACACGAAGGAGCAGATACGGGCCTTGCTGCTGGGTTGCTGCTCTTCTGTGGTCCTGTCCAGCTTTCCTCATGTAACATCCCATCCCCTGGTATCTCCTCCATGCTCTTGAGACTGTGCTGGGAATCACAGCAAACCTTCTTGCGACTTCACATATGGATGTGCCATCCTGGAGGAGCTGGACTACCTGTGCAAAATGAAGCGGCTGCAGGTTCTGCGTCATGCTACCAGAAGGGACAAGGACACTAGCAAAGCACAAAACTAGAGAAGATTCAGTCAGGTAGGATAAGGAGGGAGAAACATTGGTGGCCACCACCTGAAAAACCATTCCAATTCTGGGGTTGTCTTGCTGTTGCCTCTCTAGCGCACTTGTTGTCACTGTCATTTGCACCAAAGCAGGTGAAGTTGACTCACAATCGCTTGTGCTTCCTAACTGGACAGATTGATATCCCTGAAGCTTCACTGACTTGCCATTAGACTGTAATGATTAAGTGTTCCCTTCATTCTTTGAGCAGTATATATACTGTGTTTGGTAATATTGACTTGATAAGGGGAGGTGCACGCAAGACAGATAAAAATAAAAGGTTTTCCTTTTGGCTTGCATGATTTCTTAATGTTGTATTTGTGTGGCAAAGGTTAAATAACAAAATACTAGAGCAAAATTGTTATTAAAAACCAAACATGAGATTATACTCAGAAAATCTAATAACAACATACCAGAGCAAAAATTGTTTAATTAGAGACAAAACATGAAATCGTCTTCAGAAAATTGAATACCACATAATACTTTAAATATCTAAATGTAGCACATAGAACTAGAAATCAGAAAGAAAGAGAAAAAAGAAGGAATTGTGCTTGTCTGTGTGAAGGTATTTGTTAAAGTAAATTATTATTTGAACCTGGAAAATCTGGTGGTGCTGTTGTATTTGGGCTTGAGGGCTCAGTGGCATCCTCTACAAGTCACACTGTCAAGTAGAAGTAAAGTCATTCAATCTACTGTGTAAAATACTAAGGTCTGTATGTCAAGCCCATCTGAGCAGTCAGTTTGACTTTGGTGATGCGACGAAAGAGGAAGTGCGAGTGTGAGACATTTGAGGAGAAGTGAAGGCACATGGTGAGAGCGTCAACTTCAAAGATGGAGAGTATAAAATCGGACAAAAGGCAAGAAAGGCGCTTTGAAAATAATGACAGAGTCTGAGAGGCAGGCTTTACAAGAATGTGCTGAAGTGGGAGATTCAGACATGTGCGAATACAGAGGAATGGGGCTGAAAGTACAAGAGAGAACAAATAATTTTAAATTATTCTATTACCTGTCTTTAATAGGCAGTGTGGCTGGAAAATAATAAATTCAAAGGAAGGGAAAAACAGGAATAGAATCACAAAAATAAAATTGGGTTGGCTTTCACTTCATTCACTAGGCCTTGGTGTCTGTTTCTCTTCTCCCACCAAGTCTACTCAGCAGGAGGCAAAAATTCAACCCAGCCACCTCGGTCGATCTCTGCTGGCATGCCCAAGTCCCACTCCATCATCTTATTACCTTCTCTCTGGAGTCCGTAAGACAATCTCTTGAAACCCTTTGGTCTCTCTTGCTCCCTGGATGCTCGGAAGGAGAAATTTGTTACTGGAGCACCATTTCCTTCACTCCCTGTGAGGCCGACTCCAACTGCCATGTCTCCACTCTATTGCGCCAACTTGGCTCACTCAATCTTACTCTCTCTCTTTCTCTATTCCCAAAAAAAAACTCTTGACTTTGATCTTCACTTTTATTTCTTTTCCAATCTTTTGTTTCCTTTTTGAATCTTCAGCTCAGTTTCCTTTATACTCCATGGGTGCAGGTGCTTTGCGTAACAACCCATGGATTGCCAATGTGGAGTAGCTGAGCCAATCATGCCTGTTTGTTAACAAGCAATTGGCTAACCTCCCCATTGAATACCCCGTAGCTGCACAGCTTTGCAATGGTGTGTACCCACAGAGCCTCAGGCAAACTGATTCTATTTGTAAAACTCTACATCGCCATGGACCACAAACTCACATCACCACAGGATTATGACGTGAATACAGGATTTGATAAGTGTGGTGGGGAAGAGGTCCAGTACACAAATAGGCCTCATCTTACAGAGCAGGGGCCTCATTTATAAAGCTTGTGTATGCACAAGAAGAATCTTGGAACGAGTGTATCCAGATTTACAAACTAAAAGTTAATTAGAGAACAGGTGTATATTTAAGTAATTCTGACCAATGTGTATGCAACATTTGGGAGAAACTGGGAAATTACAACATCCTTGATCAAACTATGAAATGCAGCCAAACCAGCTAAATGACAAGTCACTTGTATAATAACTCATATGACTGCATCATTATTATAAAGTGCGTTGACGTGACAAACATATTATTCCCCAAAAATAATGAATATGATATGTTTTTTCTTCTACTGCACTGCCAAGACTGCCAAGACTACGTATTTGAACTGTAGAACTTTTTTTCTTTTTTTGTCACGTTTTATTAAATACCTGCTGTTACTTCTCAGCCGTCAAGTCAGGAATATCTCAGTCAAGCTTTAGTCCATCATGCCTGTTGTGCTGGAAGCCATTAACCAATTGGCGAGGCACTACATTCAGTTTTTGTATGGTGCAGGTGTACATACATTAAACATAACATTTTTTGCCAGCATTTTTCAGCAATGTCAGTTCTCCTAATGTAATCGTAGCAATTTACAGCATTCACATTACAATAATAGCACCTAGCAAGAATAAAGCTGCTTTTGTTAACCGTGAGCAGTTATATTCCATTAATACACAAGCCATCAGCGATGCAAAGATGAGACTAACAAACGTCATATCTCAGTGGCCTGGATCAGCCTGTGAGTCACTTATTTTGAGGCAAAATAGCTTTGCCAGATCTGATGGTGCTGAATGGGGTAACACTGGCTTGTTGGTAAGATAATTTGCTAAGACCTCCGTGTTTTATATGGCCTGTACTGTTCAATGTAACAGCAGTCATGTCATTACATGTGATAGTGGCTACCTGCCCAGATGTTGGCACCTTGTGCCTTTTCCAGACTCTCAGAATGCAGAGAAGAGATGCTATAATGCCGAACATGATCCTGCACTTGGATACTCTCGAATACCGGAGGCGGGGTCTTGATGTGTCAGGAGGGAGAGGCTGCTTTACCAGCCAATTAAGTTCTGCAGCATCAAGACTGCATATGCATAAGGATGATTAGTATGCTCCATATATGGATGTTACAGGGCGGCGTTCAAGGTGTGTTCACGTATGCATATTTATAAGGTGATTGTGGTTTATAAATGGTAAATTGCATAGAAATGTGTGCATGCCTTGTTTTATAAATCAAATTTTTTTTCTGTGTATGAATTTTCCTGATGTTTTGGTATGGGCATATTTTCATGCTTCAATCCATGCAAAATTTTATAAATGAAATCCCAGGTCATTCATAAATGGAAATGAAAATAGGGAAAATTGGGAAAAGGAGCTGAATGGAAAGGGAAGACAGTGAAAATTTAAAAAGAGGATGGATTTGTATTAGTTGAACTATTCAGGATTTTAATTTTATTACAAGAAAAAGTGAAGGAATTTTTCAAGGGAAGAGGAGATTGAGCCAGATACAGTATATTTAAGACAGATAGATAGAACTTTATTTGTCCTCGGGGAAATTTGGCTTTTTGCAGAAGCTCTTTAAATAAATAAATACATGCATGTGCTTATAAATAAATAAATATACACTCTGCCTTGATCTGAACAAGCACTGGAAAGACTATAAAGCAAGAAAATTAATAAGAAATGAAATATCTGACTTGGCACTCCCAGTCTCAGAAAGCCGTTACGCAGACGTATTGCTGTTGGTATAAAGGAGCTCCAGTTACGTTTCTTAACACACATCTGTTGAATAATTCTTTGGTTGAAAGTCCTTTATGTTGATGTGTCAGAGAGGGGAAGTTCAGCATTGTTCATAATGGCACTCAGTTTTGTCTTCATTCTCTCTTTTGCTAAAACCTCCAGGGGGTCCAGAGTGTGCCACTAACTGAGCCTGACCTTTTATTTATTCTGTTGATTCGGTGGGCCTCTCTTGAAGTGATGTTACCAGCCCAGCACACCACAGTGTAGAATATCGCACTGGTCATCATAGAGCTGTAGAAGATGCGAAGGATGTCACTTCCCACATTAAAGGAGAGTAGTCTCGTAAGTAAGAAGAGTCTGCTTTGACCTTTCTTCAATATTTTCTGTGTTCCAAGACCAGGCCATCCAGTCATTAATGTGAACCCCCAAGTACTTGTAGGAGAGGATCACATCTACATCCACTCCCTGTTTAATGAATGGACATGGAGGCTCTTTGGTGCAGTGAAATTCAATAACCAGTCCCTTGGTTTTGCTGATAATTCTCCATGCACGAAGAAACACAGTTATCCACCTGACTCTCTGCCTCGTCTCACCTCCTTTATCAATACACCCCATAAGTGCAGAATCATTCGAGAACTTCTGCAGGTGACATTACCTGTGGTTAAATTTTATAGTCGGAGTCATAAAGAGTGAAGAGAAAAGGAGTCAGGACTGTTCCTTGTGGTGCTCCAGTGTTGCTCACATCCATATAAGAGACACAGTCCTTGAGTCTCACAAACTGCTGTCTGGCTGAGGACACCAGGACACTACTGGCTCATCCACTTGCACATCTTTGAGTTTACCCCATAAAAGGGTTGGATGGATGGTATTGAAGGCGCTGGAGAAATCAAAAGAAGTGCTGCCAGCTTTACGGAAATGCAAATAAGCCCTGTTGAGTAGTCAGATAATTTTGTCGTGACAGAGTAATATTTTACTCTACTTTCCTCTTTTGTATTATTAATATGTAGCCTTTGTCAGAGTGCCTCAAATCTCACAGACTTACCACTCTTTATAAGGTATTGTACGATATAACTTCTCCCCACCTTCCTTTCTACATTTATAACCTCAGGCAATTAGGTGTAGTAAAAGACAAGCAGGAGTTAAGTTACAGCTTTAAATAATGTATTATTGATAATATTCATAAATAATAACAATATGCAAAGTACATTTGAATATTTGCAACCACACAACCTGATAAACAGTGATGTGTAGTTTCAGGTGGCAGACAGACTTGTTAGTTACTTAAAATGTCTCTAGTTAAGTCCTCATTTTTGGCCAGCAAAACCAAGGAGCTGGTGGTGGATTTTAGGAGGCCCAGGCCCCTCATGGACCCCGTGATCATCAGAGGTGACTGTGTGCAGAGGGTACAGACCTATAAATACCTGGGAGTGTAGCTGGATGATAAATTGGACTGGACTGCCAATACTGATGCTCTGTTCAAGAGAGGACAGAGCCGACTATACTTCCTTAGAAGGCTGGCATCCTGCAGCAGGTCCAGGTGGTCTACCACAACAGGACTCATATAGTCCAGGACCAGCCTCTCAAAGGTCTTCATCTTGTGAGACGTAAGTGCCACTGGTCTGTAGTCATTAGGTAAGGCGCCTGTTTTGTTTGGATCAGTAAGAATGCATGATGTTTTCCACAGTAGTGGCACTTTCTGAAGCCATAGGGACAAACTGAACAGGTGGCAGAGGACACCACAATGTTGGTCAGCACAGGCCTTAAGAACTGGAGGACTGACTCCATCTGGTCCCACAGCTTTTCCTGTGTGTAGCTTCCTCAGTTGTCTCCTTACTTGGTCTTCAGTTTTGGACAGTCCACATTGATGTTCAGAGGTGGACTTGTCACTGGCTATTTCATTTGATGAGGTAGCTACTGGTTGAAGTTGGTTTGTTTTAATCACAGAGAACAAAACCCTCGGATTCTCATGGCCATAAATATGTAAACTCCACATAGACAGTGACCAGACTTGGAATTTAAACCTGGTATTTTTGACGTGCGAGGTAGTTGTACTGACCACTGCACCACAATGCCACTAAAACGCAAGGTGATTATTGCTCAGTATTATTTCATGAAAAAACTTTCCAAATGAATAGATGCTGTTTTTATATCAAATATGATGTGATTTCCAAGCCACAGCTTCATCGGCATCTTCCATCTGTAACAAACCTCAGAGTGCATTCAGGCAGTTTTGTGTCGCTGACAGCAGAATACCAAGTTGTAGGCGACAGGATTTGTGCCTTTGTAGAGTGTGACAGTCTTCTATGACATATTTCATAAGGCTTATGATGACTTTCAATTTTTAGATACCAGCAAGGATGACATTTTTTTTCCATGTATAACATAAATCAGACATTTCAGCCTTAACAATTATCTGCTTTGTTTTTTTTTCTTTTTTGTACTAAAGCAGAATAAATTAATGCATCTTTTTATCTGCTGGGTTTTCTTCAATAGGTCACAAATTTCACAGCCATTGTACCTTTTTTTCCCCCATTCAGCCTTTACATTGCTGTTCATTATTAAATTAAAAGAAAACAGAAGAATGAGCTTCCATTAACAATCACTTGGTGTAAATGTACTCATTTTCTGCTAATTTCCAATGACAGGTCACACTTATGCAGTTGAATTTCCACCTTGACACTTTTGCCTTAGCACCACACGTCTGGCCTGATAAATTAAAAGTGAGGCGTTGAATGCGGAGCTGAAGGAGACACGCCGGGCAAGTCATCAAATGGCTTTCAAAGCCTCGCCTTAGAACTCTGGTGACAGGAATGAATGTCCACAATGAAAGAGTTGAAGTTTTAAATGAGTTAGCAGGTTATATTATTACCAATATTTCAAACATCAATCCTTACACAACCCTGACTTGCCAGATTGTGTTTGCTTGCTATAAAAAATCCGTCAGCCCAAAGACAACACAGTCAATGACAAGCCGATTCCTCCAAAGCTGGCAGCTACATATACTGTTCAACCTTGCACGCCAGTGCTCCCACCACTTATAACTGTCAACTCTTGCTGCCGGTGATACCTTGCATTAGAATTTCATGTTTATGCAACCTTTATTATGGTCACCGGCCGGGGATGAGCAATAAAAGTGCCTTCCTCAGCAAAATTGTGCACAACACACCCCAAATAGAAGATAGATAGAACTTTATTTGTCCCCAAGGGGATATTTGTCTTTTTAAAAAAGCTCATTAAATAAATACATACATAGATAGATTAGTAAGTAAATGAATAAATAAATATACACACCCTCTTTGGTCTGAACACACTAAAAAGAAAGAAAACTTCTGACTAGACAGTCTCAGTCCCACTGGGGCATTGTGCAGACATATTGCTGTTAGTGTAAAGGAGCCCCCCTAGTCACGTTTCTTGACACACTTCTGGTGAATAATTCATTGGCTGAAAGTCCTCAGTGTTAGTGTGTCAGAGAGAGGATGTGCAGCATTGTTCATAATGGCAAATAAATAAATAAATAAAAATACACAATGCTTTGGTCTGAACACACTTTGGAAAGAGTATAAAGCAAGAAAATTAAAAAGAAAGAAAATGTCTGACTTGGCAGTCCCAGTCCCAGTGAGGCATTACGTATTGCCATTGGTATAAAGGAGTCCCAGTCACGTTTCTTGACACAGTCTTGCTCAATGATTTGTTGGTTGAAAGTCCTCACAGTGTTGGTGTGTCAGAGAGAGGAAGTGCAGCATTGGTCATAATGGCACTCAGTTTTTGTTTTAAATTCTTTCCTTTGTTACGGCCTCCAGTGGGCCCAGAGTGCATCCTATGGCTGAGCCTGCCCTTTTAATTAGCTTGCTGATTTGGTGGGCCTCACTTGAAGTGATGTTTTCAGTCCAGCACACCACAGTGTAGAAAATTGCAGTGGCCATCACAGAGTTGTAAAGGATGTCACTACTCACCTTAAAGAAACAGTCTGCTAAGAAAAAAGAGCCTCCTGTGCTCTTATATATATGTTCTTATATATGTAGTCCCTCTGTGTTATGAGACCAGTCCAACATGTCATTAATGTGGACCCTCAAATACTTGTAGGACTGTACCACCTCCACATTTACTCCTTGAATAGTGACCGGACACAAAGCTTCTTTGGTGCAGTGAACGTCAATAAGCAGTTCTTTGGTTTTGCTGATGTTAAGTTGCAGACATTTCTCTATGCACCAAGAGACAAAGTTCCCCACCTGACTCCTCTTCTCTTTCTCACCCCCCCTTATCAATACACCCCGCAAGTGCAGAATCATCTGAGAATTTCTGCAAGTGACATGACCTGATGTTATATTTGTAGTCTGGGGTCTACTGAGTGAAGAAAAAAAGCAGACAGGCCTGTTCCCTGTGGTACTCCAATGTTGCTCACACAGTCAACCTTGAGTCTCACAAACTGTGGTCTGCCTGACAGATAGTCCGTTATCAGGACACCATAGATTAATGCACCTCCATATCTCTGAGTTTACCCCTTAACAGGGATGGCAGGGTGGTACTGAAGCCGCTGGAGAAATCAAAAAACATAGTCGTCACAGTTCTGCTAGCTTTGTCCAGGTGAGAATCAGACTTGTGGAGCAGATGTTCAGGTTTGTAATTCATAAGCACTGCCTAAACACACTTTGATCCTTTTTTAATTTTCATATATCAAGCCTTTTTATCTTAGTGCTGTAAGGGGAATGCAGTGACTTTGAGTAAGCAATTAACGAGACATCCGGAGAAGTGTTGCAGTGCAAATAAATTTTTAATCATAGCAAGATCAAGGTGGTACACACTCAGTTTTCTACACTGCATTAATAAAGGAAGAAATACTGGTAACTATATTCATTAACATTTAATACAATAGAATCATTTAATAAAATAATATAATAATTGAATATGATATTCATTAACACTTTACATGACCCATTAGGAAGAATCCATCCATCCATTATCCAACCCGCTGAATCCAAACAGAGGGTCACGGGGGTCTGCTGGAGCCAATCCCAGCCAACACAGGGCACAAGGCAGGAACCAATCCCAGGCAGGGTGCCAACCCACCGCAGCACACACACAAATACCAAGCACACACTAGGGCCAATTTAGAATCGCCAATCCACCTAACCTGCATGTCTTTGGACTGTGGGAGGAAACCGGAGCACCCGGAGGAAACCCACGCAGACACGGGGAGAACACGCAAACTCCGCACAGGGAGGACCGGGAAGCGAACCCGGGATTAGGAAGAATAAAGGTAGATATTTTGTAAATCAGTTCTTCTATCTATCTATCTATCTACAGTCATATGAAAAAGTTTGGGGCCCCCTCTCAGCCTTCATAATAATTGACTCTACTTTCAACAAAAAAGATAACAGTGGTATGTCTTTCATTTCCTAGGAACATCTGAGTACTGGGGTGTTGTCCGAACAAAGATTTTTAGTGAAGCAGTATTTAGTTGTATGAAATTAAATCAAATGTGAAAAACTGGCTGTGCAAAAATGTGGGTACCCTTGTAATTTTACTGATTTGAATGCATGTAACTGCTCAATACGGATTACTTGCAACACCAAATTGGTTGGATTAGCTCGTTAAGCCTTGAACTTCATAGACAGGTGTGTCCAATCATGAGAAAAGGTATTTAAGGTGGTCAAGTGCAAGTTGTGCTTCCCTTTGACTGTCCTCTGAAGAGTGACAGCATGGGATCCTCAAAGCAACTCTCAAAAGATCTGAAAACCAAGATTGCTCAGCCTCATGGTTTAGGGGAAGACTGCAAAAAGCGATCTCAGAGGTTTAAACTGTCAGTTTCAACTGTAAGGAATGTCATCGGGAAATGGAAGGCCACAGGCACAGTTGCTGTTAAACCTCAGGTCTGGCAGGCCAAGAAAAATATAGGAGTGTTACATGTGCTGGATTGTGAGAATGGTTACAGACAACCCATAGATCACCTCCAAAGACCTGCAAGAACATCTCGCTGCAGATGGTGTATCTGTACATCGTTCTACAATTCAGCACAATTTGCACAAAGAACATCTGTATGGCAGGGAGATGAGAAAGAAGCCCTTTCTGCGCTCACGCCACAAACAGAGTCGCTTGTTGTATGCAAATGCTCATTTAGACAAGCCAGATTTATTTTGGAACAAAGTGCTTTGGACTGATGAGACAAAAATTTAGTTAATTGGTCATAACGAAAAGCGCTTTGCATGGTTGAAGAAGAACACCGCATTCCAAGAAAACCTTCTGTCAAATTTGGTGGAGGTTCCATCATGCTGTGGAGCTGTGTGGCTAGTTCAGGGACTGGGGCCCTTGTTAAAGTCGAGGGTCGGATGAATTCAACCCAATATCAACAAATTCTTCAGGATAATGTTCAAGCATCAGTCACAAAGTTGAAGTTACGCAGGGGTTGGATATTCCAACAAGGCAATGACGCAAAACACAGTTTGAAATCTACAAAGGCATTCATGCAGAGGGAGAAGTACAATGTTCTGGAATGGCCGTCACAGTCCCCTAACTTGAATATCATCGAAAATCTATGGGATGATATGAAACAGGCTATCCATGCTCGGCAGCCATGAAATTGAACTGAACTGGAGAGATTTTGTATGGAAGAATCGTCAGAAATACCTCCATCCAGAATCCAGACACTCATCAAAGGCTTCAGGATGTATCTAGAGGCTGTTATATTTGCAAAAGGAGGCTCAACTAAGTATTGATGTCATATCTCTGTTGGGGTGCCCACATTTATGCACCTGTCTAATTTTGTTATGATGCATATTGCATATTTTCTGTTAATCCAATAAACTTAATGTCACTGCTGGAATACTACTGTTTCCATAAGGCATGTCGTATATTAAAAAGAAGTTGCTACTTTGAAAGCTCAGCCAATGATAAACAAAAATCCAAAGAATTAAGAGGGGGGTTCCCAAACTTTTTCATATGACTGTATTTACAGTATCTATCTATCTATCTATCTATCTATCTATCTATCTATCTATCTATCTATCTATTATTCCATGCCTTTCTTATCTATCTATCTATCTATCTATCTATCTATCTATCGACAGTGGACTCAGAAATTATTCTGACCCCTTCATTTTCTCTGCATTTCATGCTATTGATGATGTAATCTAAAATGGATAAATTGATACTTTTGCCATTTTTGCCCATCTACCCTTAATAATCCATAATGATAAAGTGACAACATGTTTTAGAAAGGTTTCCAAGTTTATTAAAAATCAAAAACACTGACAGTGACCAGGGGCCGAATTTATCAAGCATGTCAGAGTAGTGAAACAGTCCTAACTGGTCAAAAATCTCAGAGTGATGCAAATTTGGCCCTGCTCTTAGGAGTAGGAGTGATAGCGTTTTATCAGTTTTCCTAATTCATTAAACTATCCCAGGATTTAAGAGAGCTAGTGAGCTGTCCTAACTTTCTAGGAGGTACCAGAAGATAGTGTTCAGGGAAAGGTGGAATGTTTTGAAAACACTGGACAACAATGAACTCATAATAAGATATCTATTTGATAGAGATGGAATAATATTTTCAACAAACCTTATATGTTACATGATTGCTCCATCTACATGGAGAAGCCATGCTCTGTGTTGGTAACATTATGATTTTTAGCCACTGGGAAAATGCAGCATTGCAATAGCTATGACTTTGGTATGTCACGACCAACCATTTTTCAAATTTTTGCACCAAACTTTGAACGCCTTTACTACACGTGAACCAATACGCAGATTTACACATTTCCTCACTAGTGCTTGTGACGTAATGGTAAATCATACAAGTCACTGCTTGTCCTGTGATGCAAGTACTTCAGGTGCTAAAACCAAGCATGCAAGTCAGTTATGTGGCTTAATGAAAAAGTAAAGGTGTTAAATAAAGTTTACATTGGAATGTCAGCTGCAAGTTTGATGTTAACGAATCGACCAGCTGGCTAGAGACTTCAGTTCTGCCAGTCATATTATCAACCGCAGCCTCATGGTTAAACATCAACTATACTCTGCAAATGTTAAGACCTTTAAGGATCTCAAATGGTGCACAAAGCAGACGTCGCTCATGGATTATGTCAAGATGGTGCCTCCCTCACATTCTCCAAAGCCAGCTGCAAAGGACAAAGTATTAGTGGTGATGCTGAGACTTTGCCAGTCTTGGCGTCGTCTGACAGCACCGACCAAAGGTTTTTTTTTTTTTTTAACTTGAGATGTTAGCACAGAAGATCACAAACATCTAGTAAATGACTAGTGAGAAAAAATGTTTTTTGTACGTATGTTACTGATTGTGTAATTTCATGGCTACTGTGTTGTGAAAACTGCATGTTACTGATATACTGTATGAAAAAACAACTACACTGTTTATATTAAAATATGTTAGGTTATTTTAAATATAATGACTATAGAAATGTATTTTATACTGCAGATCTGTGTTTGTATATGTACAGTATAAAGAAAGTTTCACTCAGATAACAATTGTAACTGGAATACAAATACAAAAAAAAACCTCTAAATGCAAAAAAACGCTTATTTCTCCTCCTTAAACTCCATCTATTTAAAGTAGACAAGGAGCTCATGTTATCCCTTTATCGCAGTCTGAATCAGTCTGTTTCCACTTTCAGTGTCATTGATTGGTTTAGTGGTCTATAAAAACAAAATTTAAAAAAGCTCCAGCAGATTACTAAGTACGCAGCTAAAATTATTGGGACTGATGTACCGGAGATGATCTGGCAAGTGTGTGTCAGAGGACAATGCTTAAGAAACTAGAAATAATCTCAACTGATGACAGACATCCAATACATGTAGAACTTAACTTCAGTAAATCAGGAAGGAGAATCGCTTTAAAAACCCACACAAATCGCTCCAGAAATTTCTTTTTTCCTAGTGCCATATGACTTTTTAATAAGGAATGTCGGAGAAAATGACTAAGGTTTGATATGTATCCTGAAACCATTTTTCTGTAAATATGCACTATCAAACTGCCTTACCTAAACCTGTCTCGTTTCTATTTGTTTCGTTTTATTTCTTTCTGTCTTGTTATTAGATGCAACTGAGAAGGCAAATTTCATGATTTCTTGTGTAAAAATGACTAAATAAAGCAACCTTGAACCTTAAAGAAAGGTTCAGCTGGCTAAAGTGAAGTTTTCTAAAGGGTCAAAGGACGGGATAAAAACAGAAAATGCTAGAAATGCAGGGTGACCATGATACAGAAAAGGAATGAGACTGACATCCAGGAAGCTGTTTCCATTAACGTGTGGTTCTTTTTGTTTTTTATAGAAAGGACAATAATTGTTCTCTCTATATTGAATAAAGTAAGACAGCATCCATGGTTAATCTGTGCAGAAGACACAGAAGTTACCAAAAACATTATTTTGTTACAAAGAGTTTTTATTTTGAGCAATCTCTAGCTGAAAATACAGTTTTGGGTGGTCAAGGGAACCTAACCCCCTATTTCCCATAGGTTCAATGTATTACCATTTGCGTTTTTGACTTTTGCATCATTTCCTAGGAACGTAACCCCCCAAGAAAGTTGAGGATTGACTGTATCGGAAAACTATGGAATGTCATCATGATATTCAAGGAAACTAAGGAGAATTAAACTTATTTAGTCTCAAGCAGAGAAGATTATGTGGGGACCTAATCCAAGTATTTAAAATCCTCAAAGGCATTAATAAAGTTGATCCAACAGCATCTTTCAGCTTAAGGGTGAATCACATACTCGACGACATTAGTGGAAAATAAGGGGAAGTGCATTTAGGACTTAAGCCACTAAGCACTTCTTTATGCAAAGAGTTGTGGGATACTGGAACAAACTACCGAGCCGTGGAGTTTAAGCAGACACCTTGACAGCCTTCAAGAAGAATCTGGATGAGATATTAGGGAAGATTAGCTAAACAAACTGACTTGACGGACTGAATGGTCTCCTCTCATTTGTCAAATTTCTTTTGTTATTATGACTGACACCAAAAAATACACATACTCGACGACATTAGTGGAAAATAAGGGGAAGTGCATTTAGGACTTAAGCCACTAAGCACTTCTTTATGCAAAGAGTTGTGGGACTCTGGAACAAACTTCCGAGACATGGAATGGAAGCAGAGAACTTGTCAAACTTTAAGATGAACCTGGATAAGATGTTGGAACAGCTTAGCAATTAGCTAAAAAAATGGGTTTGATGGACTGAATGGCCTTGTCTCATTTGTCAGATTCCTTATTATCTTACAAAAACAGCTTCAGGAGTTCTATTTTGTAGCTTAGGGTGCCATAAAACCTTGACGTCATTCAATCTCAAATGTGAACTCCTACTCTTTTCGGGTAGTGACAGTAGGACAATCCAACTCCTTCTCATGTCCTACTCTGAGGAAGGATAATTTCTTCTGCTAGACCAGGGGTCCTCAATCCCAGTCCTGGAGAGCCGCAGTGGCTGCAGGTTTTTGTTCTGACCTGGTTGCTTAATTAGAAAGCAATTCTTGCCAATAAAGCACTAACAAGCTATGAAATTAAATTAACTCTGCTATGTCAGGTCATTCTCATATCCTAGATTTTCTTTCCCTTTCTATCATGCAAATGATTTGAAGGCTAAAATGGACGAGTAATTCTCAGTCCTTCACTTTTTTCTCTTCATTTTTCTTCCAAGTATTTAATTAAACCCAATAGTGCAGATAAATACACACAGGTGTAAATGTAAATAAGCTAAATGGAGAAATGCTGCTCTCTCTTGTCATTTGCATGTTATTGATAATAAGGAGCAATTAAAATAGCTGTTTAAGACAAAATTAAGCAATAAGGGCTCAAAATCACTAAAGTGAAGCAGAAGTGTTACTTTAGCAAGAAGTGCTTTTTATTAAGCAACTGGGTTGGAGCAAAAACCTGCAGCCACTGCGGCTCTCCAGGACCGTGATTGAGGACCCCTGTGCTAGACAGATTTTTTTGGGCAATTCCTAGGATTAATTCTGAGACACTTGATAAGTACAGGCTCAGATTAGGAATCAAACCCAGGGTCTAAGAGCTGCACTAAGCCACTCAGTATACCACCATGTCACCTGTGATAGTATTATACTTTTACTTTATAGTATTCATTTATGCATACTGTGAGGTTTCTAAACTCTTTTGGGACTCTCTCCAACGGGACGTCCCATTGAAGAGCGTCCCAAAGCATGGTCACTGCACCTATGAAAGACAGTATATCGGTTGCCAGGGCATCCGCGGGCTCCCAGCGATGTAGTGGCTCGTGTGGTGGCTCGCTGTGATAAGAAATCCGAATCGATGGCGTTTGCTGTCATCGATGAGTGATGCAAGTTAGATTATAACTGCAGGGAACATTATTGCTTGGTCACGACCCTAACTGTTCGCTGTGTCTGTATAAGAGAAAGTAGTAGATCCGTGCTGTTCCTGTTTCAAGCTGAAAAAAGTTTGTTTGGCTAAATTACTGAGACTCAGCCTCATGTTTTGGGGTACAAGACAGGGACTCATGTGTCATAATACTGTTTTTGTTGTCTTTTTTGAGCTAGTCACAGACACAGAGCTTCCTGTAATGTGTGTGCAGGTGTGTTATTCTGTTAATGGTTATATAATTTCTATCTCTAACATCCAAACTAGGCAGTTTCTTATAATGCAGCCAATCGGTGGTCAAATCTCAGTGGTACAGCTGAGAATAACTTCTGTGATAATTAAATTAATGTTAGTCTTTGAACATAATAATGTGTGAATGACGTTTATTTAATTTTATACAAAGAAAAGAAATTGTACTTCAGTTTGATTGCCTTGTCCTACTGGGACACTGTAGAAAATGTACATCTTCCCAACTGGATTCTTTCTGTATTTTATCTAACAAAAAAAAAAAAAATCTTAATTCAATTTTAACATTACTACCTGCTGAACCATTTTCCCTATGAATATTTTTGACTCACAAATCCACCTGCAGTTTTTTACGCATGCTAAAAAGATATTTTTATTAAAGTGAATAGAATACACAAGCCCAAGGAATAAAGCCATCATTTGTATAGTTATTAAAAAAAGGTGGTTGTATAAATTCACATAATGGAGTCTCACCTTATCTGTAACTTGTAGCTGAAATCCTCCAGCCAAGAGGGTAAGTAACATCAAAGCGTTGATTTATCGAATATATTTTACAAGCTTTTAAACCCCCTTGAGAAATGCAAATAGATATCATCCTTCTGCAGGAGGAAGTGATGTCCCTTAAGACCAAGATGGTCTAAAAGATCTAAAGCAGTTAAGAAAAAAAAAAGACTGCATTTATGCAGACTGCTACTGAAGAATGGAAGCTCCAAGGCAACATAAGAATCGAGCCAAAACTGGGCTGTTTTTGAAAGGTAGCCAGGCCATAAGTCACGACAGGACACTTCAGTCTAGCTCTCGGTGTAAGCATGGATATACACTTGGATAATTTATGAAAACCGAAACTAATTTCACCAGCAGTATTAAAATTATGAGGCTAATTAAAGAAATCCGTGTTTACAACGGCCAGTCTTATAGCATGAGTTTCGACAGCATGGCTCAGTTGGTCTTTTACAGAGTCTTTAATCTACGTGACTCTGCCCATAAATTCTTTAGTTTTTTTAGTTCTTTAAGAGCTGTATTTCCATTATGAGCCATGTGTTTCATCAACACATAAGAACATAAGAAGAACATAAGAAATTTCACAAACAAGAGGAAACCATTCAGTTCGTCAGGTCTGTTTGTTTAGCTGATATCTTCCAACATCTCATCCAGAATTTTTCTTAAATGTTGTCAAGGTTTCTGTTTCAATTCCACGTCTTAGTAGTTTGTTCCAGAATCCCACAACTCTTTGTGTAAAGAAGTGCTTCCTGGCTTCACTTTTAAATGCACTTCCCCTTAATTACCACTGATGACCTCAAGTACGGGATTCACCGGTAAGCTGAAACAACATTGCTGGATCTACTTTATCAATGCCTGCCTTTATAAAATTTGAAGACCTGGATGAGGTCACCACAGCATCTCCTCTGCTCGAGACTAAACAGGTTTAATTCTCTGAGTCTGTCACAGTAGGACATGTCCTTAAGTCCCATGATGCACCTGGTTGCTCTCCTCTGCACAGCTTCAAGTGCTGTTATGTCTTTCTTGTACCTTGGTGACCAGAACTCCACACAAAACTCCACATGCAGTCTCACTAGTGCATTATTTAGTCTGAGCATAACGTTCCTTGACTTAAATTCAGCAGTTTTTATGCTATAAGCTAGTATTTCATTTCCCTGTCTAATTGCTTCTGTTCATTGATTAATTGATGAAAATGTTGTGTCATCATAAACTCCTAAATCTTTTTGGGAGGTTGCTTCCTTTATGACAGCATCTCCTATCTTGTAATTATAATTGACATTCCTTTTGCCCATGCGTAGCACTTTGCATTTTTCTACGTTAAACTCCATTTTCCAGGCGTTTGACAGTTCTGAAGTTATCCAGGTCTTTTGAATCCTTTTGGCTGCCTCCTCAGTGTCTGCCATCCCTCCAATTTTAGTGTCATCTATGAATTTCATAAGTTTACTAACTATACCAGAATCAATGTCATTAATATAAATCAGAAAAAGTAATGAGGGTCCCAGAACAGACCACTGAGGGATTCCACTTATGCCCTCACTCCAAGTGGAGCTTTCCATTCTTATCTGCTCTTTTTGTCTCCCACCAGTTAACCAACTAGAGATCCACATGTCATGATGTATATCCCAAGCTTGTAAAAGTTATCACAATTTAATTCTTTTTTTAAATTTATTTTATTGATTTTATTGAAATCATGCAACATTCCATACACATAAATCAATTTTTACAAAAATAAGATTGAAAACAAATCAACCACCAACCTTGAGAAAGAGAGCTAAGCCAGCAGAGTAAAACTTAAAGCTAGTAAATATAAGTCAATAGATGAATTAATAAGTGAATAAAGAAAAATGTAGAAGAAAGAAAAAGGGGAGAGAATCTGCTTCCTCAGTGCTTTAAAAGCTTATTCTAAAATGTTATTGATTTGATCCTGCCAGGTTTTGAAAACGTTCTGCACAGATCCTCTAAGTACGAATTCTTCCAGTTGAGCAAGATAAGTCTACATGCTAATAGTGAAGTAAAAGTCATTACAGTTTGTTTGTCCTTCTCCACTTTAAGCCCCTCTGTGAGCCCACCAAACACAGCTGTTAATGGGTTAGGAGGGATTGTGACTCCAAGGCTCTCTGATAGGCATTTAAAGATTTTGGTCCAGAATTATGTTAATTTGGCGCATACCCAAAACATGTGGCCCAGTGAGGCTGGGACTTGATTGCAACGTTCGCAGGTTGGATTTTGCCCTGGAAACATTTTGGACAATTATAAGTGAGACAGATGTGCTTGATATATCATTTTGAGTTGAATAATTGTATGCTTTACACATATGGAGCTCGAGTGAATTCCCCGCATTGCTACCTTCCACTCCTTTTCTAAGATATTGAGTGAGAGATCATTTTCCCACTGCCTTCTAGGATCTTTGAAAGGCAGGGACTGTAGAATGGCTTTATATATTACAGAAATGGCGTCTGAGTCCTCAAGACTGATCAATATTTTTTTTCCGGCATAGAGGTAGGTGGGAGGTGAGGAAAATTCACAATTTAATTCAATTAAATAAAGTAGACATGATACATCATGTTTCTTGGGGACATTCCTTTGCAGTAGTGCTGTGCATTCAAGCAACTGACTAACAAAATGCTGAGACTATCAAATGGTGGTGTGGCATAAAATTAAATAAAAGAGATATTAATGTCTTTCTCAACCTAAAGAATTCTTCCAGAACATACATACCGTATATGCTCGTGCATAAGTCGGGTCTTGAAACCTGAGAAATCAATCACAAAGTCAGACCCCGACTTATAAGCCTGTTCAAAAATACGACTTAATTTTTTTTTCTTACATCTTCTTGCCTCCTTCAATCTTGCACCAGTTACTCAGAAACATTGAATTTTGTTGCAGCAGCTCAGTTACCAATTCCTTTTGCCAGTACAACAACTTTTAATTTAATACCAGCTTTATCCATCCATCCATTATCTAACCCGCTATATCCTAACTACAGGGCCACGGGGGTCTGCTGGAGCCAATCCCAGCCAACACAGGGCGCAAGGCAGGAAACAATCCCCGGGCAGGGCGCCAGCTCACCGCAGTACCAGCTTTATTTTTTCTTCTGATCGAACGCTCCATTGTAGATAAAGGATGCTATTACAATAAAGGTGTATGAGGGTGTGAGATACACAAAACACAAAACAGTGCAAACGTTACTTTGGAATAGTTTGGGTATTACCATGTGGTAACGTAGGCATAATACATAGAAAAAAAAGGGCAGTGTGCTCCGTGGTTACTCTCTCAGGTGTGCGTTAGCAGGCCCGCCGCCAGGAGGGGACAAATGGGACTCTGGTCCGGGGCACTAACGGAAGGGGGTCCCTTCACGCTTGATTTTTTTGGTGCATTTGGGAACCCGGGGGAAGGCAGAGGGGCCCACACGTACCCTGTTGTCTGGGGCCCAAATATTTCTGGCGGCGGGCCTGGTGCTAGCATATCATAATCTCTTGGACCAATAACGTGAGTTTTCTGCTTTCAACTTATACGACCAACATTTTAAAATACAGGAAATTATACAGTAAAATCAAGTCCTGTTTTATTCTCTGGAGAACTTTTCGTGAGTATACGCCATTATATTTGAAGATATCTACAAAAAAAAATCTGCAAGATATTTGAGGTTTACAGATTCTTAACAAGTGTGAGTGTGAGGCTGCATTTACTACGGTCATGACAGAGTATGAATATCGGGTAATTCCTTATGCATTATGTAGTACACCTCCTAATTTTTAGGCATTGAAGAATTGCATGCTCTAAGATATCCTATGAGTTTTTTTTCAGTCTATATTGATGACAGTTAGTTATTTCACTAATGTGAACAGGAACTTATAGCTCTATGTACTGGAAATATTAAGCCAGCCTTTCTATGCAGCAAATTCCCATCACAGCTTCTTTATTCTTTTTTCATTTTGCAATATAATATTTTTTCTAATCACAAGCAGAAAGACACAGTGCGAGACAGACAGAGAGAGAGAGAGTGACAGAGATTGTCCATTGGATTTCTTTAGAAACATAATGGATATTTCTTTCAGGATGATAAGAAGAAAAAAAAGAAGACATTGCATTTATATAGCGCTTTTCTAACTACCCAAAGCATTTTACATAGAGAGTGGAGAGCCACTTCAACCACCACCAAAGTGCAGCATCTTCCAGGATGATTTGACAGCAGCCATTATTGTACCAATATGCTCACCACGCATTAGCTGTTAGGTGATTAAGTGGTGAAAAAGATAATTAGCTAATTAGAGGCAGGCTCCCCACTCACTATGTAAAGCACTATGAGTAGTGAGAAAAAGGCTGCGTAAACGTAACTACTACTACTACTACTACTACTAATAATAATAATAATAACATACCCTCCAATAGTATCATATATTATCATTGAAGGAAATGCTATTTTTATATCCCCACCTAAAATATGCCAAAATCTCCAACTTTGATCCCTTAACCTTATATTATAGCAAATGTCAATAAACCTCTTTTACAAAAGCCCATACCAACGCCTCCTATCACATCCAAAATCTGAAAGAAAGCACATTCAGCTGTCACAGCTGGAATGAGGGTCATCAGAGGGCCCAGGAAACATCTGT
>JANRMT010062820.1:17248018-17270612 GCA_026402145.1 Polypterus bichir lapradei
TGTCACAGCTGGAATGAGGGTCATCAGAGGGCCCAGGAAACATCTGTAGATCAGAGTGTAGTGCGGCACATTGACATGATGATAAAGCTACTTGCTAATATGAAGAATTCACAGGTCTTTACCTGAATATGTAATATCAAAGAGAAATTACACACATCCCCTCCACAAATAAATTTCAAATCAAAATGAATTTGACTCCCTTATGGATAATTTTTGAGGAATATATTGCAAAGCTTAGAACATTTAATTTTCCTTTCTATTTCCAACATTTATTTTTCTTTTACTTTATGTAACCTGTCACTAATATTTTACTATTTCTATGAACATTTAAACCATTAAATCAACTAAATAAATGAGAAATAAACTATTTTTTGTGATTATGTGTATTTTTTCATTGATGTATTACCTATGTCAGGGAAATTCACATTTTAAATAAAGAAAAGTTGAGATCACCATTGAATGTTCATTATTGCATCAAGCCTGATGGAACCTTCACCGTAAGAAAACTGAAGAATGTAACAAATGGTCATTTGCATAACATAGTTAAGAGGCACTTCAGGTTACACCAATAAGGATACAGATAAATGGTATAAATAGTTTTAACATATTTATCTCTTAGTATTCCTTAAAAGTTCCCAAACAGATTATGTCTATAGATAATAGTTAAACTTTTCTGTCTATAGATAAACTTCTTATATATAAATTCCTACTCAGAACAAAATAAATCTAAATAAATAAATGAGATCACTCGCAAACTACTGTAGCTAGGACTTTGATCTGGAATTTAATTAAAAGCTTATGACCTGATAGGTTCTTGAAATTGAAAACTTTTAAGTAGCAGCAGCCTCTGCAACATGACTTGTGACCAGGGGACTCATGTTTAAATGGTGCGTACGCACAAAAATGTTGCTATACACCCATTTCCACACTCACATTGCAATGTATAAAATCTAAACTTGGCATAAAGCCACGCACAATTTCACGCCAGCTCAAACCATTGTGTACACAAGTTCTCCGCTCAGTTTTGCAAACTGGTGCCACCCAGCGTCAAAGCAGTACTTTGATCCTGTGTGGTTTTCCTATATTTTTTAGATTCACATCTCTGACGTGGCTTTATCAAGTATACTGAAATTATCTGCATATCATTTTTTAGTTTAAGGCATCTGATTGTAATCAACCCTTAACCATATAATGGTGCACCAAATGGCCAAACTATTCTAAATACAGTATCATAGCTGCTTTAGCATTGTTACTCTCAATGCATCATTCAGAGTAATTTATCCAGTTATATCTGAGTGTGGAATCACAGCTCTACAGCAGATTGTGTCAAGATCAGAGATAATTATCAGGATACAGCTTCTAGCACACGCTGCCTCAGCCATGCACACAGTCTATTTGAACTTCTACCATTTGACAAACGCTTCAGCGCTCTTCCTGTACGGACCTTGCGGTTCAGAGACAGTTTCATCCCAAGAGTTCTAAACGCATTTAATCAGTCCATCAAGTGCTCCTGGTAGAACTGTTTGTACTTATAAGTACAATTGCCTCACTTTAAACTTGCATTACAGTTGTAATATTGCACAACCAGAGCCATTTTTGATTACATATTGTATATTTTTCATTGTTTTTTATCTCATTATTATTATTATTATTATTACTATTGTTGTTGTTGTTATTGTACCATTTTCTTGGAAAATAAGTTTATGGAGGATTTCCTTATTGAATCTCATTGTACCATACAATAACAATAAAGGAATTCAATTCAATTTAATAGAAGAGAGCGCGTATTTATAGATGATGACTACTGGCTTCTAAGTCGATTTAGATTTCCAGATGCTATCTTCTTGGAGCTCTTGATACCATTTTTAAGATGAAATGCAGTAAAGTATACATATTACATTATACAGATACATTTTTAACTTCATTTAAATAATGTATGCTGTTATTAAAATGTGGACATGGTGAACAGCGGTAGCGATGAACTGGCGCCCAGTTCAGGGAATGTATGCTTTCTAAGAATGGTGTAATCCTGGATGGATAGATGGATTGAATAAATAAAAATAAACTATGAAGATATTTCAATGTTCCTTAAAAGTTTTGAAGAGTCGGCCTTCTAAGCTTACAGATGGCTTGACATTTATTACAGAGCTGATTCTGTGGTGACTGGTTACTTCAAGAAAGAAAAGGAAGGACAGGAATTCGGGGTTAGTATGTTTGAAACAGACAGTACTGCTGCAATAAATTATTTCGAGGGTCGCGCACACAGCAAGCATCTTGTGGGAGGCAGTAACAATTTGTGGATGGGACGTCAGCAAATCGCTACCACTGCGCAACCGTACCCCTCATGTTTAATACATGCTTTAGTTCCTATCATCATGAAAATTGTATCAAGTATACATCTTAGCATTTAGATTGTTTAGAGAGCTGTAATATCATAAATGTAATGTATTCTGTGTCCTGTCGGCATAAGAGAGTCTGTTTAAGAAGCACGTACTGATTCACACACATAGAGTACAGAGAAAAACACACAGAATACAAAGCATTTAACGTGATACTTTAGTTACGATGGTATTTGAGAAGCTAGAAAATAAAACAATTTTAAGATGAAGTTTATGACGTTCTACTTTATTGAAAACATAAACTACGTGATTAATGTGGAAATTTTGACTGTTTTTCCCACGTGTCCCTGTTTATTTTCTTTTTTCTGTACCCTAATAAGTTGTCATATGACACTTAGACAGTGGGCTACGACTCGCCTTTTCATACTAACTTTGATATCTGACCACTTCTTTTTATTTCAAGTACTTTGTGACTTTCTGAACTTGAACTTTTGAGTTTCTTCACCACTCAATTGCACTCGATCAACTTCCTTTTGTTGTTTATATCACTGCTTAAACCAACAAATAATACATTTTTCCTTACCTCCACTTTGCTGAAATTCTTCTTTTTACCCCGTGCTTTTTCCATTGTCTTTTCACAGAATGCTGAACTGAAAGACTATTTATATTGATTTGCATAATCAAAGAGGCAAAGAGGGTGAGGAGGCAGGCGTATGCACATGAGTTATTTTTCACACTGACTGGGATTTATGTAGCTGAAGAACATGGAAGTTGGCGTACGCACAGATTTATGCATCTGGATTTTTTTGTGGATATACGGGATACAGAATGAATGAATGACAATAAACTGAAAGAAGTACAAAACTTTATGAAGCTACAACATGGTATCAGTGACCTGTGAACAAGTGTTTATGACAAAATAACCCAGAAACCAAGTGATAACCACCATAATGGAAGAAAAAAAGTGACAAGCAGCAACATAATCAATGCTTGGTGTTTGTCAGAATTGGTAGGTTTTTGTTTGTCCATCTAGGTCTTGAGGATTGACCACAAGTTCCCAATGGGATTAAAGTCTGAGGAGTTTCCTGGCCATGGACCCAAAATTTTGATGTTTTGTTGCCTGAGCCACTTAGTTATCACTTTTGCCTTATGGCCCGGTGCTCCATCATGCTGGAAAAGGCATTGTTGGTCACCAAACTGTTCTTTTGATTATGCAAGAATGAGCCGCCATCAGTCAGGATTTGTCCCTGAAGTTGACTGACAGCATGCCAGGGTGAATTGCAGAGGTCTTGAAAAAGAAAGAAGGACCAACACTGCAAATATTGACTCTTTACATAAACTTAACGTAATTATCAATAAATGCCTTTGAAACTTATGAAGTGCTTGTAATTCTACTTCAGTATACCATAGAAACATCCGACAAAAAGATTTAAAAACATCAAAACAGCAAACTTTGTGAAAACCAATACTTGTTATATTCTCAAAAGATTTGGCCATGACTGTACCTCCTGACTATCGTTCTTTACTCAACTGACACTGCAAACACGTTTCAGGTCCCGATCTTTGCTCTGAGGCTCTCCCTCCTCTTCTGCTCTTCAAAGCCTCTACAATCTGCCTCGTCCGTTGCCTGTGCTGTTTTACCACAGCCTCTACTTCACACAGCTCACTGGGGGTCAGTGACAATTCAGCCTGCCACACTATTTCCCTGCTCCATGAGCCGAAAGCTCCACCAGTGTCCACAAACCCAGGCCAACAGGTCTTCGCAGATGGAAAAGCATTGTTGGAACTGCAGAGGTACTTCCTTCCAGTTCTGATGCCAAAAATGACTCTCCAGCAATTCCTTCAAAGAGACAGCCAGGTCCATTGTGAGCTCTACAGCACTTAGTGCTTTTCTAAATTGAATGGTAGATCTTATCGTCATCCCACTTCTGACACCAATGTTGTGCTGGCGCCAAATGCTGGAACTGACAGTGCAAACACCGTTCTAAGACCAAATCTTAGCCTCCCCTGCTGCTCTGCAGTAACTCTATGATCTGCCTTGTCTTTTGTCTGTGCAGTTTTACCACCAGAACTATTTCACACAGCTCACCTGGGGTCAGTGACAACTCAGTATGTCACACTTCTCTGCCAGCGCCCATGCTCACAGTCCAACAGACCTTAGCAGATGGAGAAGCGTTGGCGGAGCTGTATAGGTAGCTGTCTCTGAGCTCTCCTCCTTCCAGTACTGATGCTGCAAATGACATTCCAGACCCCAATTATTAGCTTCGAAACTCTCCATAGATCCAACCAGGTACATTATGGTCTCAGCTCTTTGCTAAGTCGGGTGGTACTGTATTTCCTATTCTCATCCCACTTCTAAAACCAATGCAGTGCCAGTGTCAAGTGCCAAAATTTATCCTTTTGCTCTTTACATGGCTCTTTAAGGTGGCTCACTATCTTTAAAAGGACCTCTCACTGTTGGCACACTAAACGCAATTTTATTTGTAACTTTGCAAGTTTGCAGTTTTCATATGTGCCACCGCTGCTGGTCATGGAATTTTTAGCTCATATTATGGGTGACATATCCCCGGCTGGTGCAGCTTCTCAGCACCATTACAATATGTTTGATTGAGTAGTATGCTGTAACGTTCTGCTTTTTGAAAATGAAATTAAAAACATATTTGTAATGAAGTTACTATTTATCCTTCAGTGGGATCAAAATAAATCAAGGGTTACCTCTGGTTTGCTAAAGTATGAATTTAGCAATACTAATACGAAATACAATCTTCTAAAGAGAAAATGCATGTTAATGACTTGTATATAGGAAAATACATTTAACGGGCATGTAACTGTTCTATCATTGTTCACACATTAATGAGAAATTAAACTTTAATATTGGATCACTACTTAAAAAACACAGTATTAAGTTCTCAGCATACTAAATCTTTCTTGCCTTAGCAATCCTCAGCTGGGACTTAGTAAATCTTTTAGACCAAAGAGAATAAATTACCACACAAATGAACGTGTTTGAAAATCAACAGAGTGGTGTAGTTATTCATATTTATCTCCTCTAAATGTAGTGGTGAATAAAGGGCTCAGTTACCATAAACTGTGAAAATAAGATATATATGTTTTTACAAGAATAAATTAAAAGGAATTAATTATTAATACAGGGGAAAAGCACAGGTGAAGATTATTCACACATAGCAGAAAAAAAATAGAAAAGAAATGTTACAGACGCATTTCATTGTGATTCTAACCTTCTTAAAAATCTGATGAGCCTTTAACAAATTAAAATACAAATCTATATTTTAAGTGTATAAATTAAAAGAAAAAACTGCCAAGGAAGGAGTGTTACCAAAATATCAGCATAGGTCAAGTTTTACTGATATGCTGGAATTCTGTGAGGAAGTTCCCTCTTGTGATGTGTGGGAATCAAATTAAAAGAAGTGAGAGTTCAGGGTGTTGTTTGTAGATCAGGGCAAAATGTAAGCAGATGGTTATGGTGGGAGTAACCCTCTTAGAATTTTGGGATGTTTAAAGTGGTGTCACTCAGGGTTCAATACCTTTGCTATTTTTAATATATATAAATGATCTGGACAAGAATAAAAATAAAATGCTGGTTAATCCTGTAGATGAAACAAGCTGGGAGGATTGGCTGATAATCTTGAATCTGTTGAATCATCTCAGAGGGACGTAGACAGCATACAGGCTTGGGCCGATGAAATTTAATGGAAGTAAATGTAAAGTATTACTCGTAGGAAGTAAACACGTTAGATTTACATGCACAATGGGGGGTCTGAAAGTAAGTACACCTTATGAGAAGTATTTAGGAGTCATAATGGACTCGACACTGTCAAGTGCCAGACAGTTCAGAAGCGATAAAGAAAGCTAACAGAATGTTCAGTTATATTGTGCCCTGGTGTGTAGAGTAAAAGTCCAAACACAGAATCTAAATTCAATGCGATATTGATGAAAATTGAATTCAAAAAATTGTTTTTACTAAAGTTTTACAGTAAAAATGTAAGTTTATAAAGTATTTGCGTGTTAATTTCAAAACCAAACAGAACAAAATTGTATTACGCAACGAATAACTCTAACGCAACATGAAATATAATTTACTTTCAAATTATTACATTTTACTCTTTTTTAATATTATTAATTACTCACTGTAATGTAAAATAGTTCTATTATGCATATATAACAATTCCCAAAAAATAATAGTCTGTTTAAATTGTACAACCGCATACCCATACGCGAGTGACAGAGCCGCAAAGAGGCCAGTGTGTAGCGCAGGCATGGGGGTTGACAAACGAAGCGAGCAGGGGGCGAGCAGTATATATTATATATATATATATACACACACTAGGGGGCTTCACTTGCCCACCCCACAACCCCCACCCCTGGGGGCACGCTTCATGTGGGGGGGGGGGGGAGGGGCTGAACTCACGCTGAAGACGGATCAGCTGCTGGCTTGCTGCTGCTGCTACCGAGCTGTGTGATCTGCATGTCACGCTGTGCGTCGATCTTTTAAAAGCCTGTACAGCAGCTGTCATTTTGTCTCACTTCCTTGTCTCAAGGGATGTTAAAGTGTCTCCGAGAAATTGTTTGTAAGTAGGGTGTGACGTGCAGATAGTCTTGCGGGACTTCAAAGTGTCTCTCCGAGATGATCACGTCTCGACCCAAGATTTTTTTATATAATAGACAGACATATATAAAGAGAGAGAGAGAGTCATGGGCATGGCCTGCACATAGAGGACAATTTAAGGGCTTTTGTGGCTCTGGTAATTCTCTGTCGCTCCATAATAACATCTTCTCTTTCTCTCCCTCTGCAGACCGGAAGGTTGATGGCTTTTAGAATGCTAACATCACTTCCGTTGTCCATCCACCTGGACCTGCCACTTATTGCTGGAAACAGTCTTAACTGGAAGAACTGCAATCTTTGGTAATCATATCCAGATTCTAGTCTACAACTTAATGAGTTACCCATGTTTTATGTCTCTGTTTTTGAGACTTCAGTTATACAAGTTTTGTCAGTGTGTGGCTAACCAGTGGTTTGCACCTTGCAGTGTGGCCTCTGTATTTCTGTTCATCACGTTTTCTGCTGATAGTCGTCTCTGACACACACAAAGCAGACCCCTGAAGACTGTTTTTGATCTGTCAGGCAGGAATTTGCGGCTTTTTCTTTACCATAGTGAAGATTCTTCTGTCATCAGCAGTGGAGGTCTTCCTTGGCCTACCAGTCCATTTGTGATTACTGATGTCACCAGTGTGTTCTTTCTTCTTGATGATATTCCAGACAGTTGATTTAGCTCATCCTAAGATTTTGTTGATGTCTCTAATGGTTTTATTTTTGTTTTTGAACCTCATAATGTCTTCTTTGACTTTTCATTGGCACAGCTTGTTCTCATGATGAACAATACTAACTATAGACTCCAAAGGGTAGAAGCAAGCTGAAGTATCTTATGAAGCCATGAAACACACCTGAGGAATCACAAACACCTGTGGTACCAGTTGTCCCAAACATTATGGTGTCCCGAAATGGGGGGCCACATAGAAAAAGTGTTGTCATTTGTATATGGTGTGACCAAAATTTCTACAAGTACTCTGCACTTTAATCACAATGTCTAAATTGCTTGATTTGTAATTTTAAACTGTGGAGCACAGGGGACTCTATTAATGTGCTGCTGTATAGTACATAGAAAGTGTGTCGCATTATGCTAGCATGTAACATGCTACATATATAATGTGGCACACAATCGTGGCTTGCCCATACCTGAAGAGATGTGTATGATGAACCTGACCCTGACTCACCAAATGATCAGCCAAATCGGAAAGCGTTAAAACTTTATTTGAATGTAATTAGTAGAATGTAAAAAACAGGTAATCAGATGCAGCATTTATTTTTTAACTAATAAATATGTGCATATGCACATTTCCACTTTTGTCAATGTGCCATGTTTTAATATGAATTCTATGCGCAGCATTATACATGAGGCCCCTGATCTTTACTGCAGTGAGCTTGGATTTGGGGATTGAAGTTGGGACAAGCACAACTGGTGAAAAAAAGAGAAGCCAGAGGTGCAGAGAAAGGTATGGAAATTGTTTAGAGGAGGATTTGGATACTACCTACTATACATGCACCTATTTGATAAACAAGTAAACAACAATTGGTATTTAGGCCACAAAAAGCAACAAGTTTACTGCTGTTACATTTGTTTGTACTTGTGCTTAACCTTTATTTGTGTTTTATATATATATATATATATATACTCAGCAAAAAAAGAAACGCCCTCTGACTTTCAACTGTTTTTACTTTCAGTAGACTTAATGTGTAAATATTTGTATGAACACTAAAAGAGTCAACACCATAAGACATAAACTAAAAATGTTTCACAATGTGTCCCTGAATGAAGGGAGGCTCAAAATCAAAAGTACCAGTCAGTATCTGGTGTGGCCACCAGCTGCTTGAAGTACTGCAGTGCATCTCCTCCTCATGGACTGGACCAGATTTGTCAGTTCTTGCTGTGAGATGTTACCCCACTCTTCTACCAAGGCACCTGCAAGTTCCTGGACATTTCTGGGGGGAATGGCCCTAGCCCTCACCCTGCGATCCAACAGGTCCCAGACGTGCTCAATTCCTTCGACGATAAACACGAATCCGTCCATCACCCCTGGTGAGACAAAACCGTGACTCATCAGTGAAGAGCACTTTTTGCCACTCCTGTCTGGTCCAGCAAAGGTGGGTTTGTGCCCATAGGCGGCGTTGTTGCTGGTGATGTCTGGTAAGGACCTGCCTTACAACAGGCCTGCAAGCCCTCAGTCCAGCCTCTCTCAGCCTATTGCGGACAGTCTGAGCACTGATGGAGGGATTGTGTGTTCCTGGTGTGACTCGGGCAGTTGTTGTGGCCATCCTGTACCTGTCACGCAGGTGTGATATTCGGATGTACCGATCCTGTGCAGGTGTTGTTAAACGTGGTCTTCCACTGCGAGGATGATCAGCTGTCCTTCCTGTCTCCCTGTAGCGCTGTCTTAGGCGTCTCACAGTGTGGACATGGCAATTTATTGCCCTAACCACATCAGCAGTCCTCATGCCTCCCTGCAGCATGCCTAATGCACGTTCACGCAGATGAGCAGGGACCCTGGGCATCTTTCTTTGGGTGTTTTTCACAGTCGGTAGACAAGTCTCTTTAGTGACCTGCGTTTTTAGAACTGTGACCTTAAATGCCTACTTTCTGTAAGCTATTAAGGTCTTAACGACCATTCCATAGGTGCATGTTAATTAATTGATTATGGTTAATTGAACATGCATGGAAAACATTGTTTAAACCCTTCACAATGAAGATCTGTAAAGTTATTTGGATTTTTAAAAAATTTTTGTTGAAATACACAGTCCTGAAAAAGGGACGTTTCTTTTTTTGCTGAGTATATATATATATATATATACGAGGGGGGACCCAAAAATAACCGGAAATATTTTAAAAACGTGTTTAATTTAATTTTCTGTACAAACTACAATTAGTCTCCTTCAAAGTACTCTCCATTGGCGGAAATACACTTATCTAACCGTTTGTTCCATTGTTCGAAACATTTTTTAAATTCGTCTGAAGTAATGCCCATTAATGCTCTGGTCGTTTCTTGTTTTACCTCTTCGACGTCAGCAAAACGCCTTCCTTTCAAGTCTTTTTTCATCCATTGGAACAAAAAGAAATCACATGGAGCTAAATCCGGAGAGTAGGGTGGGTGGTTCAGGGTTGTCATACCGTTTCAATAACAATAGTTTCTGCAACACTTTTTTCAAGAAGAAAACAAAATTTCACTGCCGCACGTTGCTCACGATAACCGGCCATCGTAAAAAAACGACGCTTGCACAAAACTACTTTTACAAAATTCACTGAACACAAGCACAACCTTCCAGACTGATGGCACTTGGCAGACTGACTTGTGAGGAGTGTAACTAGATCGCCCTAGCGGCCCAACCACATACTACAAGTACCAACCTAACAACAACAAAATTCCAGTTATTTTTGGGTCCCCCCTCGTATATATATATATATATATATATACGGCTCAGGGGGGTTGTTAACCAGTTTCAGCTGCTTTGGTGTTAATGAAATGAGACGACCACCAAAACAGGAATGAATGGTTTAACAGGTGGAGGCCACTGACATTTTTCCCTCCTCCTCTGTTTTTTCACTCATTTTGCATTTGGCTACAATCAGTGTCACTACTGGTAGCATGAGGTGATAACTGGACACTACGGAGGTTGCATAGGTAGTCCAACTTCTCCAGGATGGCATATCAATACATACCATTGCCAGAAGGTTTGCTGTGTCTCCCAGCACTCTCTCAAGGGCATGGAGGAGATTCCAGGAGACGCAGAAGGTCCTTAACCCATCAGCAAGACTGATATCTGCTCCTTTGGGCAAGGAGGGACAGGATGAGCACTGCCAAAGCCTACAAAATGACCTCCAGCAGGCAGGCCACTGGTGTGAATGTCTCTGACCAAACAATCAGAAACAGACTTCATGAGGGTGGCCTGAGGGCCCGACGTTCTCTAGTGGGCCCTGTGCTCACTGCCCGGCACCGTGGAGCTTGATTGGCATTTGCCATAGAATACTAGAATTGGCATGTCCAAAACTGGCGCCCTGTGCTTTTCCCAGATGAGAGCAGGTTCACCCTGAGCACATGTGACAGATGTGAAAGGGTCTAGAGAAACGGTATGACCGGTTTCGAGGTGAGTCAGTGCTGGTTGATGGAGGCATATCCATGGGCCCATTGTCAGACCCAATGCTGGTGCAGTTCCTCCTGGATTCCTCCTGGTGCACAACAATGCCTGGCCTCATGTGGCGAGAGTATGCAGGCAGTTCCTGGAGGATGGAGGAATTGATACCATTGTCTGGGCCCCACACTCACTCGCCTGACCTAAATCCAATAGAACACCTCTGGGTGTGACATTATGTTTCGGTCCATCTGACATTGCCAGGTTGCACCTCAGACTGTCCAGGAGCTCAATGATTCCCTGGTCCAGATCTGGGAGAAGATCCCCCAGGACACCTTCCGTCGAGTCATTAGGGGCATGACCGCCCCAAACCCAGACATTGTCAGACATGCGTACAAGCACATGGGGGCCATACAAACTATTTAGTATGATTTGGAGCTACAGCAATGAAATTTCGGCAAAACGGACTAACCTGCCTGCCACATCATTTTTTCAGTTTGCTTTTTGGGGTGTCTTTGAATTCAGCCCACTGTAGGTTGATCATTTTCATTTTCATCAAACGATGTGGCATCCTTTCATTCCTAACACATTACCAGTCCATATCAGTAGAGATAGCCAGCAGGATGTTTTCTCCCTTTGAGATGTGATGTGTTTTCAAAGTGTTCCTGTATATACAGTAATCCCTCCTCCATCGCGGGGGTTGCGTTCCAGACCCCCCCGCGATAGGAGAAAATCCGCGAAGTAGAAACCATATGTTTGTATGGTTATTTTTATATATTTTAAGCCCTTATAAACTCTCCCGCACTGTTTATAAATATTCCCCGCAGAGTTATACAGCATAATCCCTTTGTATTCTCTTAGATATTAGGTAAGATTCATTGAAATTATGTATATAAACACACACTGTTTATATACAGTAAAACCTAAATATTATTTTAAAGATATTGAGTGTCTCCGATATCACATATGTTACAGCCATTACGATAGACAGGTCACCAGCAATAAATACGTACATTGCAAGAAAAATAGTATACAGTAAATGTATTAATTAATTATGGTTACTCACCAACAATGACACGATGACTTGTCCGATAACAATGAGTTTAATTTTACTGCACAGCAAAGGAGAGCGTTGCAGCCCTTGTAAAGGAGCCACTTCAGGCGATTGTGTAGCACTGCCGTTGTTCTTCTTCTGGCAGTCTTCAATGCAAATCCCTAAAGCAGATTCCATCCAGACTACTGCCTTATTACATCCACTTACAACTCGTTTTGCACCCTGGTTAAAAGGACGCTGCAGCCGTAGATCTTATATTCCTTTCCTACTTTTTAAATAAAAAGAATCGTAGCCTTCAACAAATCCAAAACGTTTACCTTTTCGGCAATCGTTAACATCTTCTTCTTGCGCTTGGGCACGGCACCTGAAGCAGTAGCAGATTGTTTTGGAGCCATAATGAAGGGCTTGACTATGCACAAAGATAAACACTAAAGAGCACAACTCTTTACACAGCGAAGCACGTTGATGCTGAATGAGCGAAATGAGACTTCCTGGTTAACACTGCATAGCTCCTGCGTGCTCTGATTGGTTAGCTTCTCAGCCATCCGCCAATAGCGTCCCTTGTATGAAATCAACTGGGCAAACCAACTGAGGAAGCATATACAGGAAGTAAAAAGACGCATTGTCCGCAGAACCCGCGAAGCAGCGAAAAATCCGCGTTATATATTTAGTTATGCTTTCATATAAAATCCGCGATAGAGTGAAGCCGCGAAAGTCGAAGCGCGATATAGCGAGGGATTACTGTATATATATACAGTGTATATATATATATACTGTATATGCCCTACATGTATATTTATGGCTTTGTTTCTCCTTACACTGGTTCAAGAACAGCTAAGAACATCCCCTGCAGGCCAAATTATACCATTTCTATATACTGGCATGTGAAAAATGAAGTACACCCAATAAAAACTGTTTACTTTTTCAACATATATGAACAGGCAAGAAAATAGTAGATCTTCATACAAACATTGTTCACAGATAATAGTAATACACTTGAATAAATGAGACTTAAACTTTGCAAGGTGTATTCATCCTCATAATCAAAATTAACAAAAATACAGATTTGTCACATGGACAAAGTAAGTCCACCCTGACACTGATCACCTCTTCAAATCCATAAAATTAGAATCAGGTGCTCCAGATTAGGTGCCAATGATTAGGACCTTCTTTGGGAGTATGCAGGTGGGTCGTGTGATTTGAACCTCAGATATTGAGGGTCTGGTATTCTCCTTGCCATTGACATGTGTGATGTCATCATGCCAAGATCAAAATAGCTCTTTAATGCCCTAAGAAAGAAGGCTGCGGATGTCTATGTGTCTGATAAGGCATTTAGAAAGATCACCACACTATTTGGAATCACTGTAAAGAAAATCATCTACAAGTGGCATAGATTTCAAATAACTACTAATTTGTCCAGGACTGGCCAGCCCTTTAAATTCAGCCCAATAGATGATGATCTGATACTAAAAGAAGTCTCCGAGAACCCCAAAATTTCCTTAGAAGATCTGCAGGAAACTCTTGCCACTGTGCATGCATCTACAATCAGAAAGAGACTGCACATATTTGGCCGGCATGAGATGTGTGCCAGGAAAACGTCTTTGCTGTCCAATAAGAACATTACAGCAAGACTACAGTTTGCCATAGAATTTATAGGCAAAGAGTAAACCTTCTGGAACAATGTGCTGTGGACAGTTGAATCAAAGATAAAGTTGCTTGGCCAGTGTAGCAGTTGGTATTTTTGGCTCAAACTGAGGACAGCACTTCAGGAGAAGTACCTCATACCAGCTGTGAAATGTTCTGGTTAGGTGTTGCTTTGATGCCTAAGGGCCTGAGCAGCTTGCAGTCATCAAGTCAACTATGAATTCTGGATGGGGTACCAGTGCATTGCTGGATGAACGCACACATTAATTTATCTATATACTTTATATCACTGTCAGGCACTAATTGGGCTTTAGTCTCTGAGACAAGTAAAACCAAGCCAGGAGACCTAACACTTTCAAATTTCCCTGAGTCCAAATCTATACTAATAAAAGGCAAAGCCCTCACTCACTCACTCACTCACTCACTCACTCACTCACTGACTGAGTGACTCATCACTAATTCTCCAACTTCCCGTGTAGGTAGAAGGCTGAAATTTGGCAGGCTTATTCCTTACAGCTCACTTACAAAAGTTAAGCAGGTTTCATTTCGAAATTCTACACGTAACGGTCGATAACGGTCGACAACGTCCGCCATGTTAAACTTTCTTATTTATGGCACCATCTTCACGAAATTTGGTAGGCGGCTTCCCTGCGCTAACCAAAACCGATGTATGTACTTATTTCGATGGTATGACGCCATTGTCGGCCGCCATTTTGAACTTTCCAACGTCACTAATTTTCCAACTTCCCGTGTAGGTAGAAGGCTGACCCCATCTTCACGAAATTTGGTAGGTGGCTTCCCTGCGCTAACCAAAATCGATGTACATACTTATTTCGGTGGTATGACGCCACTGTCGGCCACCATATTGAATTTTCCAAACATCACTAATTCTCCAACTTCCCGTGTAGGTAGAAGGCTGAAATTTGGCAGGCTCATTCCTTACACCTTACTTACAAAAGTTAAGCAGGTTTCATTTCGAAATTCTACGCGTAACGGTCATAACGGTCAACAATGTCCGCCATGTTGAACTTTCTTATTCATGGCCCCAACTTCACGAAATTTGGTAGGCGGCTTCCCTGCGCTAACCGAAACCAATGTACATACTTATTTCGGTGGTATGACACCACTGTCAGCCGCCATATTGAACTTTCCAACGTCACTAATTCTTCAACTTCCCGTGTAGGTAGAAGGCTGAAATTTGGCAGGCTCATTCCTTACAGCTTACTTACAAAAGTTAAACAGGTTTCATTTCGAAATTCTACACGTAACGGTCATAACGGTCGATAACGGTCGACAACGTCCGCCATGTTGAATTTTCTTATTTATGGCCCCATCTTCACGAAATTTGGTAGGCGGATTCCCTGCGCTAACCGAAACCGATGTATGTACTTATTTCGATGGTATGACGCCACTATCGGCCGCCATATTGAACTTTCCAATGTCACTAATTTTCACAATGTCCGCCATGTTGAACTTTCTTATTTATGGCCCCATCTTCACGAAATTTGGTAGGTGGCTTCCCTGCGCTAACCAAAACCGATGTACGTACTTATTTTAGTGGTATGATGCCACTGTCGGCCGCCATATTGAAGTTTCCAACGTCACTAATTCTCCAACTTCCCGTGTAGGTAGAAGGCTGAAATTTGGCAGGCTCATTCCTTACAGCTTACTTACAAAAGTTAAGCAGGTTTCATTTCAAAATTCTACGCGTAACGGTCAACAACGTCCGCCATGTTGAACTTTCTTATTCATAGGTAGAAGGCTGAAATTTGGTACTTATTTCGGTGATATGATGCCACTGTCGGCTGCCATATTGAACTTTTCAACGGTCTTTGTTACTTATGGGCCCATCTTCAAGAAATTTGGTACGCGGGTTCCCAACGCTAACTGAATCCTACTTACGTACATATATACGTCCATAGCCTGCAGCTCGGTCACCGTGTGAGGCGGCGTTGGGTCCCCCATCCCAACGCCTCCCACTTTGTTGGCTGCCTGCCTATATAAGGCCGTCTGTCGCTCCAGTCTCTACATTCCCTTCCTTGCTTCGCCACGGTATTCACGTCTCCCTGCTGATAACTACAGCCTTTTTATTTAATCCACGGCTTCTCCACTGTTTTATTGTTCATTTATTACGATTATAGTTATTGTATAGGTATTTTAGACTTACTTTACATTGTTCAGGTACCCATTTCCTTTATCATTCCAACCGTACCCCCATTAACATGTCTATCGAGGTAATCACCATCGATCAAAGAACTGTCACTTACCAAGTGGTTTCCATGCCCGGAGATGGCACCTGCCTTTCCATTCTCTTTGTTACATATTGCACAGCCATATCAGGCTCACTCTTGATATCCGGAGGAACATTGTGTCTTATGTATTGAATGACTGGGACAGGTTCAAGGTGTGGACTGATGACGGTACAGGAGATAATTATACTACACAGGAGCACTAGAAGAGTGAAATGCTTAAGTGTACCGAAATGGCCAAATATTTTACACCTTTGGACAACCGCCAATGCCTCTTAAACATCTTAGCTTCACAGGTGACGATTTCAGTAGTGGACACTTTGATGTTTAGAAATGTTTAAACTCTCAAAAGCTGGATGTGAAGTTATCAATGAAACTGGTTGTATACTTACAACGCTTGACAGATGCCGAATGTCTCTTCAACACAAGTCCTACAAATACTGTCGTAACTGAAACAAACCATGAAACTCAAACCGATTATGACAGCAGCAATCCAAGCTGTGAGATTTGAAACAAGATTACTGTTCACATGGCCAACTGTACATTGCATGCTCAAGAGTAAGCTCAGCGCACAGCTACAGCTTGGTCATATTGCAACTGGAGGGCCGAACTGACAACGTGGCATACAAAGAGATCTTTAACAAATAATTATTGGTATATTTTCCCTCAGTTTAAAAAGGTTTAATTTTCTTCTTAATAAAAATTTTAAGGCAGTACTTCACCGCTGCGAAGCGCGGGTATTTTGCTAGTTAATTAATAAATAGGAGATATGAATCTGTCATTTCTTGTTTTTTTTGACTCCCTGAATTACTTTTTTTTGCTTTTTCACAGATATTATGCCTGCAACCTGCACTTGGGAAAAGTTATTGTCCTTCTGTGAAGAGCAAGTTAATGGTCACCCCCATTGGCCGGTAGCCTTTCATATGTCCCACAAGGATTCTCCCCATAGATGGTGATTTCATAATACCCATGGGGACCTTCCTGGGTCCTAATGGACTATCTGGGTTTGCTGTTTTCTTGCTGTGTTTGTTCTAGTGCTTCCATTTCTGATACACTCCTACAATAACAGCATAACAGTTCCTGAGAAATAGAGACATGTGAGCTCTCAATCCCCTCATCTCTGCTTTTAGTGCTTCTATCCTATATCCTCAGAGCGATCAGTGTAAGAAGATGAAGCCGACTGTAACATCAATTTTAAAGATGAATGTCCAACTACTTATTTCTTCAGACAGAAATAGAATTCTCTTGAATCTTTGCTTGAGAACAACACAGGAAATCACATGTTCAATTTTGGTCATATGTAGCAGCATGCTGAGGTATAACTATAACAAAATTCCTTGCTTGAAAGGCAAGTGTGCTAATTACCGGACTACTATCACAATCTGCATAGTGCTGTTTCAATGTTGACCAATCACATCTCATTCATAGATGTATTCAGACCCTTCGCTGTTGTACCATAAATTGTGGTCAGGAGCATTCTGTTTGCCTTAATTCTCTTGAGATGTGTCTAGAACTTGACTGGAGACCACCTGTGTCAAATGAATTAACTGGAAATCATTTAGAAAGACACACACCTTTGTATAGAAGGTCCCGCAAGTTGCTCTGCATGTTACTACAAAAACTAAGCCATGAAGTCTAAAGAACTCTCTGTAGATCTCTGCAATCAAATTGTGGCGAGGCTAGATCAGGGCAATGCAATAAAACCAGTTCTAAAGCATTGAGTGGTCCTGTGACAGCATGGGTCTGGCTCCAAGTTCCCACTTCCACATTCGGGAGCCTGATGAACCCAACACTGTCGATAACATAACTGGATGATTGTGGTAGATGGGGACACAACACTCCAGGCAACGGGATTGTGGAAAGTGTTTAAATGTTTTTAATTAAACAATTCATTCAAGTATCTAAATAAACAAAATAGCGCACTGCTTCCAAAAAAGGTTCAATTATTAAATAATCCATAAAAGCAGTGAAAAACCTGGTGATTAAAAACAAGGCTATAAATGAGAATAAAAACCAACGGCCACTGGGTCAAACGATCAGAGCACAACTCCTTCCTAGTCTCCCCAGCTCACCCATTGCTCGCTCAGCTTGTGGAGACTTCTCTATCCCAACCCCCATCTTGGCTGCCTCAAGCGGTTGTCCTCTCATCATCCTCCTCACTCACACAGTTGTCCCTCGGATTCCTGAAGAGGGCGCCACCTTGATCAGAACCACTCTGCCGTACAATTAGTGGGGACAATCTGTACCTAGAGCACCGACCCTTTGTTTATATGAGGGACCTCAGACTGCACTGCCTTTCCTTTCTCTAGCCAGCTGGTTCGTTCTCTCTCTCTCTCTGCCCCAATGCCACACTCTCGCTCTACATACATTTCTATGTTTTGTTTTCCTCTCTGTTTTCTCTCTTTTTTCCTGTGCCAGCCCGTACTTATATGGCCCTATTGGCACATGTCTCAATCACGCACCGCAGGAAGATTATGAAGCATTTGAGAAAAATCGCACCCTCACGTGCAGGTGCAACTCGCCCCAATTACCTCATCAGCCCTCCCAGCTGTGCGAATGCACCCACAGAGACTGACACGGCCAATGGACTATTCTAAAAAACACTCATGGATCCTCTATACCACACATACCCGGAGCACAGTGGCCTCAATAATTGTGAAATGGAAGAAGTTTGGAAGCACCTAGTCTCACGGGGCCAGATGTGATTCTGAAACACAAACTCCTGCACTACAAAGGGCTTCTTCCAAAAACACCTGCCCATAGTTTCTCCAGTCCGTGCACTTAAAACTGCTGCCAGGGCTTAAGAGAGATAGCAAAAGATACTAAATACAAGACCTGATGCTGAGAGAAAATAAAACACTTAAATTGCTGTTATCCATTCAAGAGTTCAGTAGCACAAGGTAACTGAAGCTTAATAATTAATTTGCACGTTGTAATGAGTAGACAGACAGACAGACACACACACACGTAGACCATTGCAGCCACGGGGCTCCACGCGTTTGAGAAGTGCCTCTGTCTGCTACGATACGATATGACTATTGCATCTCTATATAACATAACAACAGCAAATAGAGTTTAGATAAGCACTGTGGTCTATGGATACACAATGTGTTAAAACCCTGTGGCTATTTTGTCATGGCATGTTTGCATTTTCAATTAGACGCTAATGTTAAATGTCATTAATTATTTGTTTAGATATGCAGTCAGAAGGTGGATGCTGTGCAGCCTTGTCTGTGCTTTACTGGTGTCGTTAGGCAGATTTGTTGATTCAGGTGTTTTGAGCACTGAAATCTGCATCTCCTGCAGCTTTTCGTTATCAACTCTCTGAATGGCAGTCCTTATGACAGAGTATGACACAATGTCTATTTCAAATGCATGTTTTGCTGTTCATATTTTAATGAATAAAGCTATGAATTCTTTCAAGCTCACATCAACTCCTAAGCTTTGTGCCATTGCTAAGCAATTCTAAATGTATTCTTACGGTGGCGCGTGGTTGAGGCAGCAGCATGCTATACAGGGTTGCTCCTCAGCATCAGGGACAGGGAGACTGGTCAGAACTGAGAGGAGAATAGACAATGCAGCCAAAAACAGGGAGGTCCTGGAAGATAACCTGCTGCAAAGTGCATGTGACCTCAGACTGGGGTGACAGTTCATTTTTCAGCACAATGATCACCCGAGGCATAAAGCCAAGACAATACTTGAGTGGAAACCTCTGAGTGTAGACTGATGGGCAAAAATGCCAAAAATATCCATTTGAAATTAAATCTACAGCACAATTTAGTGTGCAGAAAGCAAAAGACTCCATCTACTTTCTGAATCCACTGTAGTTACTAAAAAGCAGCTACATAATTACTAGAGATTATAAAGACTGAAAACAATTTCCCTAGTGAGAGTTCTTTTAAAGTCCCCAACAGAAAGGCATTTCTAAAAATGCCCCATCCCATTTTAATAAAAGTAATCTCATTAGAAAAGGAAATGCAGTTCTAATAGCTGTATTGTAAAAGTGCATCAATAGCAAGAAGTGACATCCAGCTGATCACCACAGATTACAATTCCTCATTAGCTTCAAAAGAGAAGCGAGTCCACATGAAAAAGGGAGTTAAGCCTTTCATGCAATTATTCATATCTCCTTTGAACTTTTTCAATTTTTAAAATAGATTATTGTTTTGCTATCATCTCAAATGCAGCTTTTCATATGTCATGAGCAAACTTGAAAATCAGAATTACTTTTAAAACACAGGGTAACATTTCAGTGGATGATACTTAAACTTAATTATTGGTTTTGACATACAGAGAACTACGGTGGGCTGGCGCCCTGCCCAGGGTTTGTTTCCTGCCTTGTGCCCTGTGTTGGCTGGGATTGGCTCCAGCAGACCCCTGTGACCCTGTCGTTAGGATGTAGCGGGTTGGATAATGGATGGCTGGATGGACATACGGAGAAAGTTTTTATGTCATATAAAAGGCAAATGAACTTTTTTCTACCTTATTTATTTTGTTCTGGCTATACTGAGTTTAATTAAAAAGTGAAAGGGTCGTTTTAATCACCTATGAAATTCGATTCAATGTACTTCATCATTTTATTTTGCTGTCTTTCAATATGAATATATTTAATTTTTTTTAAAATGGTAATTAAAAAGTAATTTAAAAACATTCTGGAAACATATCTAAGGTCAAACATGATGGATCTTTTATCTTTTGTCTCATTCTGCTCTAAATTGTATACCATAAAATGTCTAGAAATAGAAAGAAAGCTGCAAAATAATTTCTGTATATTTACTTTGAGGAACTAAAAAACTCAAATGCGTTGAAATTACAGACAATATTTCTCTGTTGATTTTAAATGGATATTCAAAATTCAGCCAGACTGTAATCACTTAATCTGTCAAAAAATCTTGTTTAAATAAACTGCACTGCTTTGTAGAATTTTTTCACTGCTATGTGTTTCATTGTTATTTTTGATGTATTATTTGTTCTAATTTTATGTTATTTCCATCAGTTTTGTTCATTAATGGTTAATTGTGTACTTTAAACTTACTTATGCTTCTTGTTCTTTCTGGTTGGGGCCCCACCTAGGAGGCGGGCCTTCCTGACATCATCACCCGATCCCGGCTACTGGGTATTTAAGTCAGCTGAAATGGCTCAGGAGCACATCAGTTGATTTTTGTGGAACTCAGTGAGAATTGTTATTTTTCTTTGAATTCAATATATATGTACGAGGGCAATCCCAAAAGTAAGGTCTCCAAAGCGGTGGGGACATAGAGAAACTGTTCGTACGGCTGTTGGCCACACTGTTGTGATTGGTGCTTCCTTCACTCCCAAACAATCTTGCGCGGCTTTGCTGGGATGCTCAATCTTGGCTTGGCAGCCCTTGAAAATGGAGCTCCTGTTGAACGCTACCGCCAAGTGAGAAGTTCGCGCAGTTATTCGATTTATGAACGCAAAAGGTGTTAAACCGGTTGAAATTCATCGCCAATTGATGGAAGTGTATGGACAGTCGTGCATGGATGTCAAAAACGTTTGCAAGTGGTGTAGAGAGTTTACAGCCGGTCGTACTGAAATTCACGATGAACAAAGGAGCGGGAGACCGTCATCACCCACTTCATCACCCACCCACCTGTTCCCTAAGTTGAAAGAACATTTGTCCGGAAGGCGATTCTGCTCCAACGAAGAGGTGAAAGATGACGTTCAACGCTTCCTGAAGGATATGGCGGTGAGCTGGTATGACATGGGCCATCTAAAACTGCCACAGCATCTACAAAAATGCTTAGACCGAAATGGTGATTATGTAGAAAAATAAATAATTCTTCAACCTTTAAAATGATGTAAATATTATAGAAAATAAACGGTTGTTTGTATTTCTAAAAAAATAGGAGACCTTACTTTTGGCATTGCCCTTGTATATATTGTGAATAAGGCGCTATATAGGTGCCCGACCCAGCACAGATTCACACTGAGGCACGTGTGGAAATAATTAGTTTTTTATTTTTCTCTTCAGCTGCGGGGCACGTCTTCCCCGTGTCCCACAGGCCCAACACAGTCCCAAAACACCAAATACCACTACAGCAATTCTTCCACTGCCACCACCACCACCACTCCTCTCGGGCAACCTCGTCCTCTTCCTCCCGATTCTGGCTAATGAGTGGCGGGGCTTTAGAGGTGTCCATAAAGGCTCCGGGATCCATGCAGCACCCCCTGGCGGCCACCCCAGATCCCTACCGGGTTGTGGAGAACTCCATCTCCCATGGAGCCCTGCGGGAAACTGAGGCACCAACATCACCCAGGGAGGCTGCCACCAAGCGTCCCGGGGAGGTACTGAGGAGCCCATGGCTGCTCCCCCAGAACATATGCAGAAGGGGCGTCACCTGCCACTATATATATATATATATATACATATATATATATATATATATATATACACATACAGTATATATATATATATACTAGCAGAATACCCGCGCTTCGCAGCGGAGAAGTAATGTGTTAAAGAAGCAATGAAAAAGAAAAGGAAACATTTTGAAAATAACGTAACATGATTGTCAATGTAATTGTTTTGTCACTGTTGTGAGTGATGAGTGTTGCTGTCATATATATATATATATATATATAT
>JANRMT010062820.1:17300612-17383733 GCA_026402145.1 Polypterus bichir lapradei
AGTCGTGAACACTGACCTTAATTGAGGCAAGTGAGGCCTGCAGTTCTTTAGACGTTGTCCTGGGGTCTTTTGTGACCTCTCGGATGAGTCGTGTCTGCGCTCTTGGGGTAATTTTGGTCGGCCGGCCACTCCTGGGAAGGTTCACCACTGTTCCATGTTTTTGCCATTTGTGGATAATGGCTCTCACTGTGGTTCGCTGGAGTCCCAAAGCTTTAGAAATGGCTTTATAACCTTTACCAGACTGATAGATCTCAATTACTTCTGTTCTCATTTGTTCCTGAATTTCTTTGGATCTTGGCATGATGTCCAGCTTTTGAGGTGCTTTTGGTCTACTTCTCTGTGTCAGGCAGCTCCTATTTAAGTGATTTCTTGATTGAAACAGGTGTGGCAGTAATCAGGCCTGGGGGTGGCTATGGAAATTGAACTCAGGTGTGATACACCACAGTTAGGTTATTTTTTAACAAGGGGGCAATTACTTTTTCACACAGGGCCATGTAGGTTTGGATTTTTTTTTCTCCCTAAATAATAAAAACCATCATTTAAAAACTGCATTTTGTGTTTACTTGTGTTATATTTGACTAATGGTTAAATGTGTTTGATGATCAGAAACATTTTGTGTGACAAACATGCAAAAGAATAAGAAATCAGGAAGGGGGCAAATAGTTTTTCACACTACTGTATATGCCGCCGTGGGGGTAGCGCCTCAATCACGCAGCTCAGAAAGCTGATTAGGCAATTGAGAGAATGATTGCACCCTCACGTGCAGATGCGACTCGCCTCAATTGCCTCATCAACTCCCCGTGGCTGCACAATCGCACCCACGGACACTGACACGGTCATTCAGAGATGTGGACCCGCTATATCACACACTATGGTAAAGAAAAAGCCTCAAACGGCTGTCTGACAGATCAGAAATAGTCTTCAGGAGGCAGATGTGCGTGTGTCAGAGATGACTATCTGCAGATTTCATGAACAGAAATACAGAGGTCACACGGCAAGATACACAGCACTAGTTACCTAAAAAAACAGGATGACAAGATTATGGTTTTTAAAAAAGGACTTTTGGGAAAAGGTCTTGTGGCCAGACGAGACAAAGATGAACCTGATCAGAGTGATGGCAAAAGAAAAGTGTGGAGACGAAAAGGAACTGCACAAGATCCAAAGCAGACCACCTCATCTGTTAAACATGGTACTGGGGGTGTTATGGCTTGGGCATGTATGGCTACCACAGGTCCTGGCACACTTCTCTTCATTGATGATGGAACTGTTGACAGCAGCAGCACAAAGAATTCTGAGGTGTGTAGAAACATCTGATCTGCTCAGGTTCCAGTAAAGGCCTCCATCCTAGTGCTTCATCCTACAACAAGATGATGATCCAAACATATTGCTAAGGCAACACAGGAGTTTTACAAAGATAATAAATGGAAAATTCATGAATGACTAAGCCACTCATCCGATTTAAATTCAACTGAGCAAGCTTTCCATATGCTGAAAAGAAAACTTAAGGGGACAAGCCCCAAAAACAAGCAGGAGCTGAAGATGGCTGCATTAGAAGCTTGGCAGAGCATCGCCAGAGAAAATCCTCAGGATCTGTTAATGTCCATGAATCATAGACTTGAAGCAGTCATTACATGTGAGGGATATGCAACAAAGAACTAAATATGACAATGGCTTTAATAGACCTGCCATTGCTGTGTCCCAAACATGATGGTGCCCTGAAAAGGGAGGACACAATAGAAAAAGTGTTGTCATTTCTACATGGTGTGACTGAAATGTATGCAAATACCCTTTAATGAAAATCTGTAATGTGCACTTTAATCATGCCTGAATTGTTTGATTAGTAATTTTAGACTTTGGAGCAGAGGGGAAATCAAAGAAAAATATGTCTTTGTCCCAAACATTATGGAGGGCTCTGTATTAGAAAGAAGGATGTACCAGAGAAGTATTTAAGTATAGATAAGGATGCGTATGAGGGCGCCTACACACAAATGAGAAGTAGTTTAGCAGTAACAGATGGATTTACAGTTAAGGTTAGGTTACATCAAGGATCATCATGATGCCAATATCGTTTTACTTTAGTTATGGATATTATTGCCAGGGGAGAAGTGGATCATACTTTTTGCAGACAACTTTGTGCAATGTGGCACCACTAAGAATATTGTGAAAAGGAAGTTGGGATAGTAGAGAACAGCTACTGTATGTAGGGTAAAGTCCTTACAATTAGTAGGAAAAAGACAGAGAAGATTTAAGGGACAAAAATAAGATAGAGAAGTTAACTCCCAGGGAGAAAGGCTTTAAAGGGTTGGAAAGTTAAAAAATCTAGGATCAACAATAACAGAGGAAGGAGATCTACGCTCGGAAATAAACCTTAGGATGCAATCAGGCTGGAAAAGCTGGAAAAAGGTACGGGGAGTGTTATGTGACTGAAGAATAAGTACAAGACCGAGGGGTGAAACGTATAAGACAGCAGTCAGACCAGCATTGTTATATGGATCACAAACCTGGGAAGTTAAAATTGTGCAGTAAAGGAACCTGAATACTACAGAAAAGAGGATGTCGAAATGGATGTGAAGAATAACAAGGCTTGATTAGATCACAGATGAGAGAATCAGAGATACAGTTAAAGGTGGTGAAATCTCTAACAAAATATAGAAAAGAAAGTGTTAAGATTTATGGACACGATGAGAGGTAAACAATGTGGGGAGAAGTATAATGAATTTGGAGGTGGCTGTACAGAGAAGAACAGGACTGTAGTGTGGTGCGCCATTGGTTTAGGGATGGGAATTTTGTTTTTTATTATTTTGCTTTTGGTTATTTAAAGAAGTGCTTGTAGCGCTGAAAAGCCTGATTCCCCTGCTGGTCTTGTTTGAACTGAATAATCACCAGTGGAAGTGAGCAGGTGTATTGGACAACAGTTGAGGGGTAATGAGGACAGAAATGCTTTTAAACACAAATGCAGTGGAAAAAGGAATCAGACAGTGAGAGGTCAGTTATGAAGATGAAGAGAATAATGAAGAGAAATAAGCCTGGTTTAATTGTGATAATGGAGGACAGTGATCCGAAAACAAGGAAAGAGAAGGAGTTTAATGAACATCTGCTCTCAGTACCGTACTATGTAGTCTGGTCTTAATCCACATATTCTGCAACTGACCCAAGTTTTTTTTATTTTTTTTTGTGCAACATATGAAGATTCCAGTTCCCAATGAATTAGATAGTTCAAGTGCTTTACCATTTATGAGTCGTTTGTTAAGTAAGATGTCAGATAAAGTAAGTTTGTTGCATACATCGCCAGAGTTTATTTCAGTATAGATCAAATTTAGAGAATTACTCTTGTAATAACAAACTCCAAGTGGGATGGCGTTCTTCAGAGTGCTGATGAGCTTCCAAACACACACAGCCTGGAGACGCCGTGACCCCCTGTTAAAAAGCATTGGCGTACAGTCTCACAGTGCATGCTCCCAACCGCTCTACTCCACTTTCCTGTGTTCCAGCTGTATAAATGTGTAATGTGCTAAGCAATTATGTGGTGTTATTAACATAACATTTGTTAAAGTTTAATATTATCCCATGTATATTGTCAGTTTGGTTGTATTTAGAACAAACATAGCATTAGAAGATGGTCAGATTCATTAGGGGTAACTTAATACTTAACACTGGGGTCATCATTGATGAATATAATAGATCTGAGTCCTAATGAATGACTGTGGGATCAATCCTCAAGACTACATGTGAATTCCAGACAAATATTTGGTTTTTACTTTTGCAAATGAAAAATCACTATTTACAGAATAATGGTATATTTTGAGATACTTTCTCACAGAGACTTAATTATAGTGGTGTGATTACCACACAATTTTTTCCCATCTTAAAAATGTTGGAAAATTAAGGTATTTTCTAAATATGCATTGATACTAAGAAATTAATTTATGTATTCATTTCTAGTAGGACTGACTACTCCAATGCAGTGTTCACTGACTGTTCAAATTGTTCTTTATGCAGCTTTCAGTTAATTCAAAATATTGCTGTAAATATTAATACATGATCAAACAAATACAAACACATAACTCCTGTTCTTAAGTCCTGGCACTGGATCGTTTAAGGCAGATTTCAAAATCCTTTCTTTAAATTATAAAGCTCAAAATGGCCGATGCTCTGCTTATTTATCTGAGCTTATCATGACTTACAAACCAGAGCACACAATAAGATCTCAAGATACCGGTCTGCTTATGATTCTAAGGATTAATAAAATAACAGTGGGAGGTCGAGCTTTTAGTTACAGGGCCCCTAAACTGTGGAATGGTCCGCCTGCTACTACAAGAGATGCCCCTTTGGTCTCAGCTTTCAAATCCCGGGTGAATATTCGCTACTTCAGTTTAGCATACCCTGACTAGAGCTGCTGATTGGCTGTGCATACTGCGTCTCTGTTGTTAGTCATTAGTACTTAAATATAAGTAATATGATATTTATAAACTGTTATGAACTCTCCCCTATTCTGTTTCTCTTTTTGGTATCCTCATGTGGCACTTGATGCCACTGCTCTAATGTCACGTTGTTTGCCTGCTTATTGAACGATCATCTCAGATAAAGGAGCACTGGAAACATCGGGTGGAGGATCTTGTCATCTGATTGGCCATCCTGGCAGTGACTCAGCTGTAGAATGGCCAATGGGGAAGTCTGCTTGTTGGCCAAGGTCTCCGTGACTCTGATTCCTTTTCTACAGTCTAGCTTTAGTTCTACAATTAGCTGATGGAGAGTTATTGTTGTTTTTCATTTGTGTGAATTAGTTTCAACTTTGTTTTTGATGTATTTGAACAATTCTATATCGTTATACGTGATAGTTCTGTATTTAGTAAGTGGTATAATCAATTCTTGTATTTTGTTTTGAACTTTAAGCTATTGTATTGTGTTTCTCAGGTGGCAATGACACAGTAGATTGGCCATTAAGCTCTGTAAAGAGGATTATTTGTGTTCTGTTTTGTGTGTTGTGATTAGTCCACTTTTTGATAGACCAACATGGAAGAGGGTCTCTCTCTGAATTGCTTTTCCCAAGATTTCTTCAGTTTTTTTTTCCCCTACAAGTTTTTTGTTAGAGACAATGCTGGGAACTGTCAAACTACAGGGCCTGGAACCCACCTCTTAATAAGATAGAGAAGTTAACTCCCAGGGAGAAAGGCTTTAAAGGGTTGGAAAGTTAAAAAATCTAGGATCAATAATAACAGAGGAGGGATATCTACGCTCAGAAATAAACCTTAGGATGCAATCAGGCTGGAAAAGCTGGAAAAAGGTACGGGGAGTGTTATGTGACTGAAGAATAAGTACAAGAGTGGTGAAACATATAAAACAGTCCTCCAGAACTAAAAAGTGGCTTCAAGTGGAGTCGGTTGACCAAAGATTTGCATCTGAAAAGACATTTTTTACTTTTCTTGTTTATATTTTGGACAGTCAATTATCCAAGGTTCACTACGGTGCCCCAATTCTTAATTTCTTCTCTTTGTCAACCATTATAATGAGCAACGCACAGTCCTTGCGAAATAAACTGGACGAGCTGGTATATCTGTGCGATATACCTCCACGAGTACCGTGAAAGCTGTCTGATGTGCTTTACGGAGACCTGGTTTAAAAATACAGACTCGGATACAGCAGTCGAAGTAGATGGATTGGTTTGCATATGGCAAGACAGAAATCCAGCTTCTGGTGGGGTCTGCCTTTACATTAACAAAAGGTGGTGCAGGAATATCACTGAAAAAGAGCACATCTGCACACCAAATATTAAACTACTCACCATCGGACTTTGCCCACACTATCTACCACAGGAGTTTAATCAATTATTTGTGACAGTCGTTTAAATTCCGCCACATGCTGATGTGGGAGCTGCAGCTGAATCGATTCTTGAAACTTCTCATAAACTAGAAACCAAATCACCTAGTTCTTTTTCAAACTTGTGATGGGTGATTTTAATTTATGCAATCTGGAGTCAGTATCACCAAGTTACCATCAGTATGTGAATATAAACACTAGAGGGGACAAAACTCTGGACAAGTGCTATAGAAACGTCCCTGATGCCTACATATCGCATCACAGAGCAGCCCTGGGTGCGTCTGACCACGTCGTTGTTCACCTACTCCCGAATTACAAACAGAAACTGAAACAAGAAAAACCAGCCATACGAATAACACAAAACTGGTGCAAGGACAATGTAGAGGAACTGCAGGAATGCTTCTCCAGTACAAATTGGGATGTGCTGACATCCTCACAGTCACTGAATGAGGCCACTTACACTGTCAGCGAATATATGAAATTCCGTGAGTCTATGATCATTAAGGAAAAAACTGTCAAGTTGTACCCAAACAGTAAGCCATGGATCACTAAATAATAACAATTCCTTGCATTTATATAGCGCTTTTCTCACTACTCAAAGCGCTCAGCAATTGCAGGTTAAGGGCTCTGCTCAAGGGCCCAACAGAGCAGAGTCCCTATTGGCATTTACGGGATTCGAACTGGCAACCTTCCGATTGCCCATGCAGATCCCTAGCCTCAGAGCCACCACTCCGCCCTAAAGAGGTTAAAGCATTACTATTGGAAAAACAACATGCACATCAAGAAAATAAGATAGAAGATAAGCAAATTTTACAGCAAAGGATTAACAAGTTAATTAAACAAAATAAAAAGATGTGTGGGGAAAAAATAAAGAGGTGGTTTAATGATAACAATCCAAAGCTGGTCTGGAAGGGACTAAAAACAATTACAGAACTGGGCTCTAAAAAGAATGTGACAAAGACCACAAGCTTTGAGCAGATGAACTGAATAACTTTTTTGCCAGATTTGAAACAAGTGATTTCAGCACCCAAAATACAGAAATAAAGGAGATGCTTTATAAAAACACCAGAAATTCTGCTGTGATGGGGTTCAGTTTAACTGAAGTGGAGAAAGGCTTGCGGCAGGCAGTGGGACCAGACGGCATATCAGGTCAGCTCTTAAATTCTCGCTCTAAGCAGCTCTCTCCAGTTTTTCATTTGCTTTTTAACTGGTCTCTGACCAGTGGTATCGCATCTAATCTGTGGAAACAATCAATCATTACCCCTGTATCTAAGGTTTCTAGGCCAAGCTGTTTAAATGACTACAGACCAGTGGCGGAAATGCTTTGAACATTTGGTGAAAAACATTTTAATGACAGAGACAAAGTCTTTTCAAGACAACAATCAATTTGCTTATTGTGCAAACAGAAGTGTGAAAGATGCTCTGCTTGTTATCGTACATCAAATCTACACCTTTCTTGATCAGCCTGGTTCATATGTCAGAGCACTATTTTTGGATTTTTCTTCAGCATTCAATACTATACAGCCTCATATACTGATTTAGAAATTGAACAGTATGAATGTAAACCCATTTATTACACTATGGATTCAGAACTTTCTTTTAAACCGTTCACAGACAGTTAAAATTCAGGACACTTTTTCAATAGTCATTCATTGAAACACAGGAAGTCCACAGGGGTGTGTGTCTTACCACCATTACTCTGTACACAAGTGACTTGAGAGAGAACAATGAGCACTGCTCCATTATCAAGTATGCAGATGACACCCTGCTCATAGGACGCATATCTGGGGAGGATGAAAGCCACTATCTAAATCAAGATGACTGGATGGTAATAAACTGGTGCAATAAAAACTCTCTCACTCTGAATGTAAAAAAGACCAAAGAAATGATATTTGATTTTAAGAGACAGAAATCTGTATGTTCACCTATTGTAGTTCTGGGAGAGGAAGTAGAAATAGTAAATTAATATAATAATAATAATAATAATAATACATTTTATTTATATAGTGCCTTTCCCATGCTCAAGGCACTTACAGAATATAAGAAAGAGCGGCAGGGTATACAGTATATAGCATTGTACAAACGAAATAAATAAGTAAAGAAGATTATGACAGTGAATTCAGAGAAATAAAGAAAAAAAAGCCTAACAGACAACATAATTGGTGGTCTACAACACACACACATACAGGTTACATGAGCATCTTGACAGAGAGGTAAACTGAGAGAAGGGGAATAAAGTCAAGTAGAGCTAAAAGCCTTCCTGAACAGATGCGTTTTGAGTTGTTTTTTAAAAGAATTCATGGAGTCAGCTGATCTGATTAATTTCGGTAGGTCATTCCAGAGTCTGGGCACTCGCTATACAGCTGAAGGCCCTGTCACCCATGGAGTGTAGATTAGTGTGGGGCACAATAAGATTACCAGAATCACAGGACCTTAGTGGGCAGACAGGCACATAGTGATGGAGAAGGTCACTGATGTAGTTTGGCGCGAGGTTATTTAAGGCTTTGTAGGTTATTAGTAGGATTTTATATTCGATTCTGTAAGACACAGGGAGCCAGTAAAGACGGAGCAGGATGGGTGTGATGTGCTCGCTGCTGCTGGTTCGAGTAAGGACTCTTGCAGCCGAGTTTTGAATAAGCTGGAGCTGTGATATAAGATTAGAAGGGGCACCTGAGAGCAGCGAGTTACAATAATCGATGCGGGATGTGATAAAAGCAGGGACAAGTTTCTCAGCATTAGAAAAGGAGAGGAAGGAGCGAACACGGGATATGTTATGGAGGTGAAAGTACAGTACAGTACAGTACAGTTTATTTTTGTATAGCCCAAAATCACACAGGAAGTGCCACAATGGGCTTTAACAGGCCCTGCCTCTTGACAGCCCCCCAGCCTTGACTCTCTGAGAAGACAAGGAAAAACTCCCAAAAAAACCTTGTAGGGAAAAATGGAAGAAACCTTGGGAAGGCAGTTCAAAGAGAGACCCCTTTCCAGGTAGGTTGGGCATGCAGTGGGTGTCAAAAGAAGGGGGTCAATACAATACAATACACAGAACAGAACAAATCCGTTATACAGCATAATAATACAAATTTTAGAAGCACGGAGCAGAATTTAACTGTAGATGATATCCCATAATAAGATTTGGATATTTTTAGAGTCCTGGAGACCTCATCCATCAAGCTGCCTCCCCATTTGGCCATTCCACGGCTGAAACGTTGCTCAGCCAGCCAATCCGATGAAAGGACCCCTTTTTCCCATGATTCCTGTGATCCTCCATCAGGGATGACTTTACCATAGGCAGGCAACAACTTGGCAGGAGGGTCGTGGCACCAATTGCCACATTTGAGTACCGAGAACAGAAACAGAATAGGTGAGGGTTAGTAATAAATTATAACAATCATGTTACTTATGTTTTAGTGCTAATGACTAACAACAGAGATGCAGTATGTACAGTTAATCAGCAGCTCTAGTCAGGATATGCTAAACTGAAGTAGTGAGTCTTCAGCCGAGATTTAAAGGCTGAGACCGAAGGGGCATCTCCTATAGAAGCAGGCAGACCATTCCACAATTTAGGGGCCCTGTAACTAAAGGCTCGACCTCCCACTGTTATTTTATTAATCTTTGGAATCATAAGCAGACCGGCATCTTGAGATCTTAATGTGCGCTCAGGTTTGTAAGTCATGATAAGTTCAGACAAGTAAGCCGGACCTTGGCCATTTAATGCTTTATATGTTAAAAGGAGGATTTTGAAATCTGCCCTAAACTTAACCGGGAGCCAGTGTAAGGATTTAAGAACTGGAGTTATGTGTTCATATTTTCTTGTTCTTGTAATAATTCTTGCAGCCGCATTTTGGATTAACTGGAGGCTGTATAAAGAACAGTTTGAACAGCCAGTGAACACCGCATTGCAGTAGTCAATCCTACTAGAGATAAATGCATGAATTAATTTCTCACTATCCTGTTTATTTAGAAAGCGCCTTAATTTCCTAACATTTTTAAGATGGAAGAAACATGTTTTGGACAACTTTGTAATATGTGCTTTAAATGACATGCTAGAATCAAAGATAACTCCTAGATTGCGGGCTGATTCAGTAAAATTAATTGGGATTCCAACTGAGTTAAATGTCGACAAAATATTGCTGTGATCAGCGTCATTCCCTCCAACAATTAACATCTCTGTTTTATCTGTATTTAAAGACAAGTAGTTCTCATTCATCCACTCCTTTAATTCACTAACACAATTAATTAAAGACAACATCGGAGATACTTCATTTGATTTAAATGAAAGGTATAACTGGGTGTCATCTGCATACGAGTGAAAATTAACATTATGTTTCCTAATGAGAGATCCCAGAGGAAGCATGTAAAGTGAAAACAGTAAAGGTCCCAGTACTGAGCCCTGCGGGACACCATATTGAACTTCTGTGTATAATGATGGAGTACTGTCAGCACATTTCTGTACGTATTGGAATCGATTTGATAAATAAGAACTGAACCAAGCGAGCACGGGGCCTGTAAGCCCAACATTGTTTTCTAGCCTGTGCAGTAAAATAGAATGGTCAATGGTGTCAAATGCTGCACTTAAATCTAACAACATAATTACAGTGGCGTTTCCTTCATCAGAGGATATCAGAATGTCATTTACAACCCGTGTTAGTGCAGTTTCTGTATTATGACCAGTGCGAAAACCAGACTGGAATTTCTCAAATAAATTGTAATAAATTGTAATGCATAAGGTATGACTGAAGCTGACTGGCGACTACTTTTTCTAGTACTTTAGAGAGAAATGGTAAATTTGAAACAGGCCTATAATTATTTAGTATGTGTGGGTCTAGGTCTGACTTTTTAAGTAAAGGTTTAATGACTGACACTTTTAGTGCATCAGGTACGGTGCCATGCAATAATGAACTATTGATAACGGTTAGAATAGGCGCCGCAAGAACATCCATGGCACTTTTTACTAGTTTTGTTGGCACTGGATCTAGGGAACAAGTAGTGGGCTTCATTTTAGTAATTAAAGTTAAGACTTCCTGCTCAGTTACAGGATTAAAATTACTAAAGTGCTGAATGCAATGTGCAGCAGGGTCTGCTAAGCTAGTATTTGGTTTGTACTGTGATGCTGAGATCTGGGATCTTATATTTTTAATTTTCTCATTGAAGAAGTTCATAAAGTCTGTACTGCTAATATCTGTTGGTATTTTGCACTGTTGATCTGAATTCCCAACTGTTAATTTAGCCACTGTTCTAAACAGTACCCGAGGATTTTTATTATTGCTATCTATTAATGTAGAATAGTATTCTGAGCGAGCTTTAAAGAGGGCTTTTTTATATTTATTAACACTCTCTGTCCATGCAATTTGAAAGACATGTAGCTTTGTTGTTCTCCATCTGCGCTCCAGTTTTCTACACTCTAATTTAAGCTCGAGTATTTTCATTAAACCAGGGAGAGTTTCTATGTGCTTTGATCACTTTTGTTTTAAGGGGAGCCACTGTGTCCAGAGCATCTCTCAATGTCACATTATAATGTGATGTTAGCTGATCTAAATTGTTTTCCACGTTTACATTTAATGTTAACTGATCTAAATGGTTTTCCACAATTACACTCGACTTACTCAAGGTATCTATAAATTTTGAAGCAGAATTACAATCTAGATGTCGCACTGTCTTTGTTTTAATCTGTGAGTGCGTTGGCATGGGCAGAACTAAATCAAATGTAATTAAGAAGTGATCAGAAATAACTACATTTAATGGAGTAATATTTAAATTTTGAATTTCAACTTTGTAAGTTATAATTAAATCTAATGTGTGGTTATGATTATGAGTTGGACCTTTGACAATCTGACAAAATCCTACTGAATTTAACAAATAAGTAAAGCATTTGCTAAAAGTGTCAGTTTCCACATCAATGTGTACATTAAAATCCCCCATCAGTACTACGTGATCATAATTTATAGCCAAATCAGATAGAAGGTTGCTAAATTCAGTCATGAACAATGAATATGGCCCTGGTGGTCTGTAGACTAGCACTATAATTGTGTTGGAATCTGTTTTAATATTTAAAATGAATACCTCGAAGGATGTAAAGTTGCCTAAATTTTTAGAAGTGATTTGCATTTTGTTACAATGAATTATTCCAAGGCCTCCTCCTCGACCAGAATCTCTAGACTTATGAAGGAAAGAGTATCCATCTGGTGACGCCTCAGCTAGGGGAACAGTGTCACATTTACTAAGCCAGGTTTCAGTAAGAAGACACAGATCAGATTTTGTACTTAATATAATATCATTTACCAAAACAGCTTTAGTGCCAAGAGAGCGAATGTTCAATAAACAGCATTTAAAACTGCATGGTTTTTTCTGAACTAGTGATATATTTTTTGTTTTAATTTGGAAGTAAATTTCTATTACAGATGCCCCTGGTGGAGGGTCTGGTTTTATCCCTTGGTCTAATTATACACCTTATTTTTTGGTTATCAATTAATTTAAGGTTTGTATTAAGACTAAATTTACTGGATGCCCCACAACAGGGATTATGGGTAACAGCTTCAGGAAAATAACAGGTGGGATAAACAACAGCCTGTGATTTAAGATCACACGACTGCGGCCTGGATGGTGCTCTAATCAGTCAACCAGGCAGTTTTGCTGCCATATTTTGGGATAATACATAAGATCCCATCCAGTTAGGATGAAGACCATCTCTTCTGAAAAATCCAGGTCTTTCCCAAAAATCATCCCAATTGTTCACAAATGCTATGCTTTTATTTGCACACCAGGTTTCTAGCCAGCAGTGAAAGGAATGCAACCTGCTATAAATCACATCCCCTCTATATAATCTTGGTAAGGGACCAGATACAATTAAATTCTGACATTTTTTTTTAGCTTTGGTGCATAGAGAGATGAAGTTCCGCTTTAATACCTCAGATTGCTGTAAATAAATATCATTAGTGCCGACATGCAGCAATAAAGTAGATACTTCATCGTCGGCGACATGGTCCAATGTGGCCTCCATGCCAGAAATCTTGACCCCTGCGAGGCACTTAACATTAACTGCTGGTTTAACATAGTTTGGAATTCTAACATTCCGCACTATGGAATCGCCAATTATGAGCACTTTATTATTCTCAGTTTCCACAGGCGCGCTGCGGAGAGCTGAGAATCTGTTTTGGGTCCGAATTGGTGACCTGGGTGCCGGGGGACTATATTTTGGATTCTTAGACCCCCGTCTTACTGTTACCCACTCGCCCTGTGGCTGAATTGGTGCTGCCGATTTCGGCCGCGCACTGACTACAGTGGGACCTGGAGAGACTGAAGCCGAATCAGACGTAGCCGAATTGTCTAAACAAACCAAGTCGATCCAATTTTCGATTTGCCTAATCGCTATCAGATTCCTAACGCGGTCCTCCAATTCGCGTATTTTCCCGACCAACTCTAAATTAACAGGACCAACTCTAAATTAATTGCAGGACACACAACATATGAACGCGCCCTCGACGGGCAGAGAGCAGATAGAACTTACGTTAAATGTTGAAGTCATCTTTGCCGTTTTTATAGGTGCTTCGGCGCTTTCCGTGTTCAGCTGAATCGCTACGAGACCGTCGGCTTTACGTTTACACCACCCGCTGAGCGATCGACTTTAATTTCTCACTGCCGGTTATTTCTACTGGTCAGCTGCCGGCTTTACCTCTGGTGAACTTGCTCGGGTGCTTGCAAAGGGCTATGTGCCTGTGGGAGACGCCGCTGCTCTGCTCTCTGCTTCTTAAGGAAGTAAGAAAGTTTCTTAATGTGATTTATGTGGGCGGAATAAGAAAGGTTGGAATCAAAAATGACACCAAGATTCTTTGCAGTAGAGGCAGGTCTGATGAGATCACCGCCAAGATGGACTGGGAAGGAGCTCATTTTATTAAGCTGCATTTTAGGAACTTACCAAGATAACAATCTTAACTGGAATACAAATAAAAAATAATAATTCTCTAAATTCAATCAGTGCTTATTTCTCCTCCATAAACTCAAACTATTTAATGTAGACAAGGACCTCATATTGTCCTTTTATCGCAGTCTGATCCAGTCTGTCATCACTTTCTGTTTCATTGCCCGGTTTAATAGTCTGACAAACCAAAACTCAAAAAAGCTCCAGCAGATTATGAAGTATGCAGCTAAAGTTATTGGGGATGATGTAGATGATTTGACTAGTGTGTGTGTGTCAGAGGGCAATGTTAAAGAAACTGGAAATCATCTCAACTGATGACAGTCATCCATTACATGGAGAACTAGAGTTCAGTAAATCAGGAAGGATAGTCGCTTTGACAACCCACACAAATCGCTCCAGGAACTCCTTTCTTCCTAGTGCCATACGACTTTTCAATAAGAAATATCGGAGATAATGATTAAGGTTTTGATATATATCCTGTAACCTTTTTTTTTTGGTGTAAATATGTATTATCTAACGGCTTTACCTTAATCTTTCTTGTTTCTATTTGTCTGTTTTATCTCATTCTGTCTGTTATTAGATGCAACTGAGAAGGCAAATTTCATGTTTTTTTGTGTAAACATGACTAAATAAAGAAACCTTAAACATTGTCTTTTACTACACACTCCTACATGGCTTTATGTAAGCCAGAATATCCGAGTTGACCCATGAATTGACAATACTCAAATTCCACCCAAAGAGTTACTGGACTGGGATTTGAACTCCAGTTCGTAGGAGTTATGAAGCTGCCACACTAACTGCTGTGGCACTGTGCCACCCTCTATTATATTCATTATTTCATGAAAAATTTAGAAAGGAAGCATTGCCATTTTTATAATCATCAGAACACCAATAGATTACTTGTGGACAGGTGCATTGCAGATGGCATCCTTTTTATCAGAATGTTTGCTCAAACATGTGCAGATTAGTAGGAAGGTGCCAAAATAAACATACCTGGAGCAACAAGGCTGCGTGTGTCAAATCTTCTGTTGTCAGAAAGCATCGCACAATCCCATGGAGCAGGTGCATCAGCATATGGCCCTTTTGGTTAAATATAATTTTAATGTGCCAAAAATATGTCGAAAAGTTTGTTTTTGTTTTTCTTTTTTTAAAAAGATCAAATATGTCTGTTTTATTAGCACAATTCTTCCTTTTTATATCCCATAACAGTAAAGTTTGATATTACACAAAACAGGACAAAGACTCCATCATTTCCACCTGCGACAGCTTGGATTTCTCTTAGATTCTTCTAAAAAGCAGGGCCGCCGTGATAAATATTATATTCTTACAACGGACTTTGATGTAGACAATTAAATTAGATGTCTGATCAATGCTCTACTAATTGAATTCAATCCATCTTTCTTCAAAAGCTAACCGCATATTTAATATGCATAATCAATATTCAGCTTGAACACGGCATTCACTTGTCACTAAAGCTAATTGAAGTATTAAGTTTTATGTGATCTGTGCTGCCATGGTAGAAGGATTTCACAGCTTTATGTGAAAATTATCTATACTCCCAAAGAAACAGGCAATAAAAATGCAGTATAAGGTTAATTGATGAATTTCCTTGTCGTAACTGACACAACCAATTTGATTTTGTTATTAAATTACAATATATAATAATTACAGTGTAAATGAGACTCTAGTCTAGGCAGTCACATGAAAGGGCTGTTTAGTAATATCCAAAAAATACCAAGCATAAATAATTATTCACCATGCGTAGAAATTAAATTCGCTAATGGATAGCTAAGATACCAATTAGTTACAGTTTATTCAGTAATAAAAGGAGAAAATAAAATATAAATACACGCTCACAAGGGAATCTTCACATCTGCAGACTGAATGACTATATTAAGCAGGAAGAGAATCTTTGCTAAAACTTCCAGAGTCGTTTAATCCCAAACACAAGTACACGGTCATTGTGGTATGGCAACAGCGTAGATAAAGTAGAAATTTTAATGGCCAGTCTTGTTGAGCCCCCCTTTAATGAATAGCATCTTTTCATCGAGAAGGACAATTTGTTAGTAGCAGCCGCTGCTTTGATATATCAGTATAGTTAAAATGTTATCATTAAATGTAATGGGAGATCGTTGACAAGGAGATTTATCTTTAGTCGTGTGCTTTACAAATCGGTGGTAGACTACATGCTGCACGCATTCATATTCTGAGACATTCCTGGACATGTCTAGACTAAGACTCTTTAATTGGTACCTTGTGGTTAGGTTCTGCATGAATATGCCTAGCATCGGCAGAAACGCGGGTAGATAAAGAGGTGAAGGACCACAGCTGAATGAAGTCCCAAGTTTATAAAACTATGATTCCAACAGAGTTCACTTTACACACAAGTATTAGTTAAATCCCCACACATCAGGCTGTTAGAATGCTAAGTGCTAATAATAAAGTTTTGTATGAGGGGGCTTAGGAGCAGTCAGAGACGCCAAAGCATTGCTGGGGTTTCCTGTCTAAGGCAAAAAATAATACAAGTTAAATATATGGAAATAATTCTCCCTCCAGTTTTTGTGATTTTTTGGATTTTCAACCTGTGTAAAAAAATGCAAGGCTCTTTAACCCTTCAACTATTCTCATCTGCTTTTTAAAACAATATGTCACCCATGTAAACTTGCTGGCTTTGAACAGGTGAGGAAGAGGGGGAAGGATGATGATGTGACACAGTCTTTAACAAGGCCTGTTTACTTTTCCCTAAACCTGAGGAAGAATTTTCAGGTGGACTATGACATCACTTCTGCCCCTCAGTGGGCAGCTCTACTCCTTCCTTCAAGTCAAGTCAAGCTGGGGAGCATGCACTGATACAGTGCATTGCCGCACCCACTACACGTCGAAACAGCTCGGGATTCCGGGTTGGCAGTCCTACCCTCTGGAAATGACCCTCTATCTGCCGCAGCCAGGTGTTACGTGGGCAGCACCTTGGCCTGGTCCAGCCACTTGGTTCCCAAACAATGAAGCTCTTATGAGCTGGATCACCCTCAGGGAAATGCGCCACATGGCCGTAGTGCCGTAACTGACGCTCCCTCATAATGCAGGTAATGTGCCTCATTTGGGACTCCATGAGCAACCGCTCATTCAACACAAAGTCAAACCAACGGTACCCAAGGATTTTCCGGAGAGACACAATAACAAAGAAGTCCAGTCTTTGTTTCAGGTCACTGGATAGCGTCCATGTCTCACAACCATATAGTAAGACAGGAAGCACCAGGACTCTAAAGACTTGGACCTTCGTCCTTTTGCATAAATATCGGGAGCACCACACACCCCTTTCCAGTGACCTCATGACCCCCCATGCTCTCCCAATCCGTCTACTGACTTCACAGGAAGAGTCACCAGAGGCATGAATGTCACTGTCAAGGTAAGTAAGCCTCTCATTGAGTTCGACACTCTCTCCACAAACAGACACACTGCTGATGGCTGTGCCGAAGAGGTCATTAAAGGCCTCCCAGCCCCATATATATATATATATACAGTATATATATATATATACATATATATGTATATATATATATATTTATAGTAATAAACAATAAATGAAGTCCACAAAACAAAAACAGTTGGGGAATTGCCCCATATAATGTCCATCGGAAGTTATTAAAATAATAATGGAAAACGATCAAAAACCAGAGCATTTGACAACATACAGTTGAAAGATGGTGATATTTATACAGAATATGGTGGTCGGATGTGACGTTACAGGAAATGACGTCAAAGTCATCGAGAAGGAACTGGAAGTGATGTCATCATCAGGTTCCGGAAGTAACATCTTCATCAGATGCTGGTATTGATGTCACTTTTGGAAGGTTGGAAGTGACATCATCATCAGGAGCTGTGAGCGGAAGTGTTGCTGGGCGGCCATTTTGTGAATCCGGAAGTTGTGCAGGTGAGTAAATGGGATTGTTATTTCTCTTCTTTGGCTCTGATAAGAGAGAGAGAGGCGTTAGTACCATAAATCAACCCTTCATCTCACGATATTTCACTCATTTCATGGCTTGTTGACTGCATCCTAAGCATATGTATGTGACAATATACAAGTCACGATGGTGCGTTGCCTTGTTTTTTCATACATACTTTTGGTCTTTTCCCTCAGTTACAAAGCACCAATGAGGTGTTTATCCATCTCTGCAATGTGACCTACTAACAAATGTAACTTTGGAATGGTCCGAGGTGGCTTAACTGAGACATATTTCTCTTGATATTTCATATTTAGTATAAGACTTGTGAATCCTCTATACTAACACACCATTTAACAATCATGTCAATATGCTGCACTGCGTAGAGATGATATTTTAAAAGTGTTATGGAAACCAAAAAAGCCTTTGTTAAGGTCTTCTTACATAAGAGTAACTGAGCAACAGATGTAGTACCTAAACTGAAGTGTTACCATGACTGTAAATGTTTGTGATGCTCCATCTGTTGTAATGACAGAGACATGGCTACTAGGCAGACAGACAGATACACAGATACACAGACACTTATCCTTTTATTAAGGTGGAAGAGATGACAGGTTCAAAGCTTTATGATGGAGAAGCAGCTAATTTGCAATTAAGTTTTAAAGTCTTAAGGTTTAAACCATGCTTGATGTTGTGGGTTTTTTAGTTTTTTTTTGTATAGCATATGTAAATTGGTAAATGTCATGGAAACAAAATGCAAATCAGCTTTCTTATACTGTCTGAAGAGTGTAAAAAGTTTTTTTGTTTTTAATGGCTGGGCCTCATCTGCTAAAATAATAAACTTGGCATACAGTTGCATATTGTATATATATATATATATATATATATATATATATATATATATATATATTAAACAGAGACAATAAGTCACATATCAAATAATAAAAAAAAGACTTTTATACCAACACCTTTCAAACCTCACCTTTTTAATCCACCCCCACCCTTACAACTTCCCCCACCACTCAACCCTTCACCTACTATATATTGCCTTCCTGTATGTCTAATCATTTTCCTTGGCTGATGACACCTGGTAGGTTGTCAGAAGCTTAGGAATAAGCATCTATTTTAGGATACATGACTCAATTTTTTCCATTACGTTCATTTGCTTCCATATATATAAGTATATACTTGTATGTGTATGTATATATATATATATAGTCACAGGCGGCTGGGGGTGGAGCCCAGCAGGGACGCCTGAGGGGACTGGAGGAGGGCTGGTGCCTCCTCCCGACCACGAGGGGGCGACCGCCCTGGTTTTGTTGGTGGCCTCAGGTAGGGGGCTTGGAAGCCCAACCCTGTATGGGCCCGTGGCCACCGCCAGGCGGCGCCCCGGTGCCTCAAGAACCCTGGAGCCCAGCACTTCCGCCACACCAGGAAGTTCTGGGGGGAAGAAGAATGGGGACACCCGGATGGCTTCCGGGTGCGTAGCCAGCACTTTCGCCACACGGGGACATATCCAAGGAGGAGTGCCGGGAAGTAGCTGGAGCCCATCCGGGGTGGTATAAAAGGGGCCGCCTCCCTGCATTCGAGAGCGGAAGTCGGGTGGAAGAGGACGGAGCTGGAGAGAGGAATGGAGGCGGCCAGAAGAAGGGCAAGAGACTGTGAGAGGTTCAGACTTTTGGGGAGATGGTGCTGGAGGCACTGGGTTGTGCATTTGTAAATATTGTATATAGTTGGTGTAAATAAATGTGTGTGTGGTGGAACAATGATGTCCGTCTGTCTGCGTCCGGGTCCCGTTCCACAATAAATACTTGTGTGTGATGTGTGTGTCACAGACTTGCCCAAGAGAGTAGGAGGTGAGTCCAGTTTTTGAGAAAATCAGCTTTATTTTTGTCCAGATAGTGTGACAAAAAGGTACTATATGAGCGCCGACCCGACACAGACAGACACGGGAGGCACACTTATAAAACAAATAAATGTTTCATTTCTATTTCTTCTCCTGTGGGCAATGCCTTCCCTGCTCCCACAGGCACCACACAGTCCCCACATGTACAACTTCACACAATACTTTTATATTTCTTATTTGTCCTCGACTCCTCCTCTGTAAGCTTCATCCTCATCCTCCCAACTCTGGTCTCCGGAGTAGTGGCTTCTGGCTCCTTTTAAAAATGCTCCAGGTGCTTGATTGCCCATTTCCGGCAGCACTTCCAGATTTGGCGGAAGGACTGCCCATAAGGGCTCAGCAACTCCAGCTGCAGCACCCCCTGGTGGCGTCTGCGGATCAGAACAGGGCTGCACCAAACTCCAACTCCCATTAAGCCCTGTGGGAGTCTGAGGCACCGCTGCAACCCAGGGGGGTTGCCATCTAGTGTCCTTGGGGAGGTAACGTACTGGCCACGCTTGCTTCACTGGTCATCTCAGTGTGGAGGCGTCCTGGCCGGGCAAGAGTCCCAGCCACACGCTACAACAGGAACATTCTCAAAGCATTTATTCAAACAGGAGCCATCACTTAAACACACACAGCACACAAGCAGTGAGTCAGATGACTGTCCTGCATTAGCTCCCTTCTAAGAATGAAAGAACAGATAGCCTTCCTTGGAGAGAAGATAGAAAGTGAGCACATGGCCAGGTCAGAAGCTAGTTTTAATTGTCTCCCTCATTAACCATTAGACAACAGACACATTACACGGTGAATCTGTGCACTTGTAGTCTGAAGTTTGTGTCACACTAAGGCAAAAAATCAAATCTGAGTCACAGGCGTTTGGGGCTTTTTCTTTACCACAGTGAGGATTCATCTGTCATTGGCAATGGAGGTCTTCCTTGGCCCACCAATCACTTTGCAGTTACTAAGTTCACCAATATGCTGTTTCTTCTTAATTTTGATTTCCTTTATTACTCCCAGAGGGGAAACTTGTCTTTTCACATAACCTTAGAAGGTCAGAGTGTGGGGTCAGCCATAGTAGAGCACCCCTGGAGCAACTGCAGGTTAAGGGCCTTTCTCAAGTGTCCAGTGGATTAGGATCCCTTCTGGCAGTAACAAGATTTGAACCAACAACCTTCCATATACCAGCGCAGATCCTTAACCACAGAGCCACGATATTCCAGACAGTCGATTTAGGTTATCCTAAGTTTTAACTGATGTTTCTAATGGTTATCTTCTTGTTTTTCAGCCTCATAATGGCTTCTTTGACTTTCATTTGCACAGCTCTTGTCCTCATGTTGAACAATGGCAACTACAGACTCCAACTACAGATGGTAGAAGCAGGCCGAGGTATCTTATGAAGCAATGAAACCCACCTGAGGAATCACACACACCTGTGACACCAATTGTCCCAAACATTATGGTGCCCTGCAATTGGAGGACCATGTAGAAAAAGTCTTGTCATTTCTTAACGTTGAGACCGAAATGTATGCAGAGATCCTTGTATTAAAATCTGCAATATGCACTTTAATCACATCTGAATTGTTTCATTTGTAATTTGAAACTGTGGAACAAATCAAGAAAAAACTTGCCTTTGTCCCAAATATCAAGAAAAGAAATGGATCTTAAGATTGAAAGTATCTTTTCAAATAATTTGTAGGTCCAATTGTTGTGTGTCATAAGAGTTGTACATACTCATTTGATAATTATTGCCATGGTCATGAATTGTTGGTTAGTTGTGGACCATCAGCTCCCTGGTTGCTAGTTTAGTCTCCACCCTGACTAAGTAAGGAAATCCGAGCAGAGGACTTGACGTGCCGGTGGATCATTCAAAATATAGAAATTTGAAAATAGTGTTACTGCAGCATTGTGATTTAGAAATCACTTCTAAGCAACGGATACATAAATCTTATGAAATAATCATAAAACGGCTAGTGGCAGTAATGCACTAGGTTGACGTAAAGATCAATAAGTTTCATGTCAGGTTTTCATTGTGTGTTCATTGTGTCCCATAATGTTCCAGAATATATTTTTGGAATTTTATAAAATTACTAGCTGCATAAGCCCATGCTGAAAAAAGCCCGGGGTCCTAGAAACTATGGAAATCGTCAGAAAAAAAATCGAAATGTAGAGATGTCAGGTAATTGAAAGGGACTACTCTGGGCATCTCTCTCCTAGGTTTCATTGTGCTGACATGCTCGCCTCGCTTGGGTAAGAGTTTCTGTCTTTTCTTGGAGGTTTTACTTTGGCAAGAGTTGCTTTCTTCTTCCGACTCGTTAACTTGGGGCCGCCTTGCTGGCTCTCTGAGCTTCATGCTGTAGTAGCCTCACACTTCTGGGCTGGACAAACAGACACACACACTTCCACGTGTAGACGTTTAGTTTCCTGTTTCCTCGGAGGTGGAGCCCTTACTCCAACTCCACCTCTCACTTCCAGGCCAGACAGACACACACACATACTTCCACATGTAGATGTTTATATATACTCAGCAAAAAAAGAAACGTCCCCTGACTTTCAACTGTTTTTACTTTCAGTAGACTTAATGTGTAAATATTTGTATGAACACTAAAAGAGTCAACACCATAAGACATAAACTAAAAATGTTTCACAATGTGTCCCTGAATGAAGGGAGGCTCAAAATCAAAAGTACCAGTCAGTATCTGGTGTGGCCACCAGCTGCTTGAAGTACTGCAGTGCATCTCCTCCTCATGGACTGGACCAGATTTGTCAGTTCTTGCTGTGAGATGTTACCCCACTCTTCCACCAAGGCACCTGCAAGTTCCTGGACATTTCTGGGGGGAATGGCCCTAGCCCTCACCCTGCGATCCAACAGGTCCCAGACATTGCTGTCATGCAGAAACTCACGCACTTTTTGCCACTCCTGTCTGGTCCAGCGAAGGTGGGTTTGTGCCCATAGGCGGCGTTGTTGCTGGTGATGTCTGGTAAGGACCTGCCTTACAACAGGCCTGCAAGCCCTCAGTCCAGCCTCTCTCAGCCTATTGCGGACAGTCTGAGCACTGATGGAGGGATTGTGTGTTCCTGGTGTGACTCGGGCAGTTGTTGTGGCCATCCTGTACCTGTCACGCAGGTGTGATATTCGGATGTACCGATCCTGTGCAGGTGTTGTTACACGTGGTCTTCCACTGCGAGGATGATCAGCTGTCCTTCCTGTCTCCCTGTAGCGCTGTCTTAGGCGTCTCACAGTGCAGACATGGCAATTTATTGCCCTAGCCACATCAGCAGTCCTCATGCCTCCCTGCAGCATGCCTAATGCATGTTCACGCAGATGAGCAGGGACCCTGGGCATCTTTCTTTGGGTGTTTTTCACAGTCGGTAGACAAGTCTCTTTAGTGTCCTGCGTTTTTAGAACTGTGACCTTAAATGCCTACTTTCTGTAAGCTGTTAAGGTCTTAACGACCATTCCACAGGTGCATGTTAATTAATTGATTATGGTTAATTGAACATGCATGGAAAACATTGTTTAAACAATTTACAATGAAGATCTGTAAAGTTATTTGGATTTTTAAAACATTATTGTTGAAATACACAGTCCTGAAAAAGGGACGTTTCTTTTTTTGCTAAGTATATAAGATTATCTTAATGTTGCTGTACTCTGGTTCATTGTTCTTTAATACATTTCCCTTTCTATCCCCAAGTTACAATTTAATAATTTTACCTCAACAGCTTTCTCAACATTGTCAAAAAATCAAATGGACCAGACTGCAAAGAAGATAAAATAAAGAAAGTTTAATACGATCATAAACCTCTACTACTATCCAGGATGTTCAAATAGTTCAGCTGTTGAGTACCAATGGATACCTATCAAAAGAAAAAAAATCCTTCATTTAATCTCAGCTATCAATTCTGTTATGTCTTGCCAGGAACTGCTTGTGATTTTTCAGCACTAAGATCAAAGCAGGTAAAAAGGTTGTACTTTTCCATTGCACCAGGAGAATGGCCAACATGAAGGTTTGCATGCCGTCTGTCTTTATAGACTCTGAGGAATTTATAATTAAAATCTTCGAAAGGCAGCCAAATGTGTTTTCCCCTGGTGCTTCTCTTACTGTGAAACTAATTTTGATATTTTAATTTAACAAGGAAGGTCATGAGAAGTTTTTTTAGCCGGTATGGGCTTTTCTGCTTGGACATCCAGATTGAACATAACCATCCACCCTGACTGGCAGGGCAAAGTGTCTCCACTTCTAGTTCTGTTTGTATTCCAATACTTAAAGTAAAACTCCGCCCATAAAAATGTCTTTTATGTGTTACTTACACCATGTGCTTTATAGTGATAAGATTTTAAATGTCAGGTTTTCATAGAGAATTGACATAAGAAAGTTTCCTATAGAACAGGAACCAAAGGTGACCAATGTGGCACAACAGCAAACAATATCAAAAATATATGTGAAAAAATCTCATGTTACTCATGTCGTATAATCCACATGTCAAGTCGTTCAGTTATATGCTCCCAACGTGCATAATGCATGAAACATTTGCAAAAAATATTTTTGAATAAAAGTAGTATATGAATGGTAAGCCCCTTTTTACAGGATACTGCTTTTGAATTGAAGGCAGGAATCTTAACCAATGTGTGAGGGGGAGAGATGTTTGATGTCTATCCTTTGTTGTGTTTGTTCTCCCCGAAAACATGACATTAAAATGTACATTTTTTCTTGACCCTCACTTTGTGGTAAGTAAGATATAAAGAATTTTTTTTCAGGTAGCATATTCCTTTAAGTAGTACTTTGTAATACTGATGTATGAAGTTCAATCCTGGGTTCAAAAATGGTCAAAATGAGACACGGAACATATCAGTGAATGTGATACCCCAAGGGCCCTATGTAATGAGACAGCAAGATTGATTCAAAGTTGTTAGTGCAATTGATTCCATAAACAATCAAAAAATTTCAAGTGTTCAAAAGTGTTTTGCAGTTCAATGAAGAAATGATCCGTAAAAACAAGTACAAGCTGGCCCTTGCAAATTACGGGTTTACGGTTCATGGATCTGCTTATTCACGGGTTTGTCATCAATAATTAAATACAATTTATTTTGCAAATTTTGTGACCTATTGTGGAAAACCGCAGATGACGCTGTAGCTCTGGTATTTAAATGGACTGCAAATCCCATCATCCTCTGTAGTACTGCGTGATTGGGTATCTTTGGCAGCTCAGTGAGGGAGGAAGATGTTTTAAAAATGAGCTGTAACAAGCTGACAGGAATGCAGTTGGTGACATCTTTCTGTTTTCAGTGCTTCACTGCACGATTGGGTTACAATTACAGTTATCAGATTACAGTTTCCTCAGGATTTATGTTCTTGTCCTGTGCCTGCTTGTTCACGTGATGTCATCTGGATTGGGAAAATGTCTTCATCTGAACGCACTCCCAACTTCTATAAATATAAATCTTCTCATACATTAGCATCATGGAAAGACAAACTTTACGTAACTTTCAGGGAGCTGTTCACAGGAGATTTTGTTTCGTAACTTTTCCACCATCATCTGTGTCTGCAAATCTGGACTGCGTTGAGTGTTGAGTGTTTATTTTTTATGCTTACGGTTTTGCAGAATTTCTTTTGTATTTGAAATATTAATCATTTCAGTCAGTTACTACAATAAATATACACACAACTTTATTATTAAAATAAGCAATTTTAAAAAAAAAAGTTACAGTTCACTAAAGAACTGCTGAACTATGCATGCATCTTTGTCTCGACAGCCTGTCTCACACACGTGATTTGATTGCACGATGATCATTCTTTCACACATTTCTTGCAACTGGTGTTACTGTACATTTGTAGTCAGAGATGTACTGAGTGAAGAGAAAAGGAGATAGGCCTGTTCCTTGTGATGCTCCAGTGCTGCTCTCACAGTCCTTTAATCTCACAAACTGCGGTCTGCCCCACAGATAGTCCATTATCCAGGACACTATAGGCTCAGCCACCTGCATATCTCTGTGTTTATCCCTTTAAACAGATGGCTGGATGGTATTGAAGGTGCTGCAAAAATCAAAACACATAATCCTTATAGTGCTACCAGCTTTGGCCAGGTGAGAGTGGAACACATAGATAATTGCATGCTGCACTCCAATCTTTGTCTGATAGGCAAACTGCAGTTGGTCCAGGTTGTCTATTTGGAAGAATAATTTTAGGGTAACATAGCATTCTTCTTAAAGAAATAGCATAAAGGCTTAATAAATGTCAGAAACCTGTTTAGGCACACCAGGGGCCTCATGTATAAATGGTGCGTACGCACAAAAATGTTGTGTAAGAACATTTCCACGTTCAAATTGCAATGTATAAAACCTAAACTTGGCATAAAGCCACGCACATTTCCACGGTAGCTCAAACCCTGTCGTATGCAAGTTCTCTGCTCAGTTTTGCAGACTGGCGGCACCCAGCGTCAAAGCAGTGCTACTGTTCCTGTGTGGTTATACTTTCTTTTTTAGACCCACATCCCTAACACGGCTTTATAAATACACTGAAATTAACCGCATATTGTTTATTAGTTTAATGCACTGAATGTAATTAATCTGTAACAATATAATGGTCCACAGAATGGTCAAACTATTCCAAATACCATAACTGCTTTAGCGTTGTTACTCTCACTGTACCTCGGATCCCACATTGGAACATCTTTTTCCATATTACTCTCACTGCACCACTCGGAGTATTTATATCAATGTATCTGAGTGTGAATCACAGCTGTACAGCAGCTGATCGGAAAAAAAAGAATTATAGGTATGCAATACAGCATCAAGCATACGCTGCCTCAGCCATGCTATCTATTGAACTGCTCTCATATGACAAACACTTCAGAGCCTTTCCTGTATGGACCTCGCAGTTCAGAAACAGTTTCATCCCAAGAACTCTAAACGCACTCAATCAGTCCATCAAGTGCTCCTTGTAGAACTGTCCATCCATCCATCCATCCTCTTCCGCTTATCCGAGGTCGGGTCGCGGGGGTAGCAGCTTAAGGAGAGAAGCCCAGACTTCCCTCTCCCCGGCCACTTCTTCCAGCTCTTCCGGGAGAATCCCAAGGCGTTCCCAGGCCAGCCGGGAGACATAGTCCCTCCAGCGTGTCCTGGGTCTTCCCCGGGGCCTCCTCCCGGTTGGACGTGCCCGGAACACCTCACCAGTGAGGCGTCCAGGAGGCGTCTTGATCAGATGCCCGAGCCACCTCATCTGACTCCTTTCGATGCGGAGGAGCAGCGGCTCTACTCTGAGCCCCTCCCGGATGACTGAGCTTCTCACCCTATCTTTAAGGGAAAGCCCAGACACCCTGCGGAGGAAACTCATTTCAGCCGCTTGTATTCGCGATCTCGTTCTTTCGGTCACTACCCATAGCTCATGACCATAGGTGAGGGTAGGAACGTAGATCGACTGGTAAATTGAGAGCCTTGCCTTACGGCTCAGCTCTTTTTTCACCACGACAGACCGATGCAGAGCCCGCATCACTGCGGATGCCGCACCGATCCGCCTGTCGATCTCACGATCCATTCTTCCCTCACTCGTGAACAAGACCCCGAGATACTTAAACTCCTCCACTTGGGGCAGGATCTCGCCCCCAACCCTGAGAGGGCACTCCACCCTTTTCCGGCTGAGGACCATGGTCTCGGATTTGGAGGTGCTGATTCTCATCCCAGCCGCTTCACACTCAGCTGCGAACCGCTCCAGAGAGAGCTGAAGATCACGGCCTGATGAAGCAAACAGGACAACATCATCTGCAAAAAGCAGTGACCCAATCCTGAGTCCACCAAACCGGACCCCTTCAACACCCTGGCTGCGTCTAGAAATTCTGTCCATAAAAGTTATGAACAGAATCGGTGACAAAGGGCAGCCCTGGCGGAGTCCAACTCTCACTGGAAACGGGCTCGACTTACTGCCGGCAATGCGGACCAAGCTCTGACACCGGTTGTACAGGGACTGAACAGCTCTTATCAGGGGGTCCAGTACCCCATACTCCCGGAGCACCCCCCACAGGACTCCCCGAGGGACACGGTCGAACGCCTTTTCCAAGTCCACAAAGCACATGTAGACTGGTTGGGCAAACTCCCATGCACCCTCCAGGACCCTGCTAAGGCTGTAGAGCTGGTCCACTGTTCCGCGACCAGGACGAAAACCACACTGTTCCTCCTGAATCCGAGGTTCGACTATCCGACGGACCCTCCTCTCCAGAACCCCCGAATAGACTTTTCCAGGGAGGCTGAGGAGTGTGATCCCTCTATAGTTGGAACACACCCTCCGGTCCCCCTTTTTAAAGAGGGGGACCACCACCCCAGTCTGCCAATCCAGAGGCACTGTCCCCGATGTCCATGCGATGTTGCAGAGACGTGTCAACCAAGACAGTCCTACAACATCCAGAGCCTTAAGGAACTCCGGGCGTATCTCATCCACCCCCGGGGCCCTGCCACCAAGGAGTTTTTTGACCACCTCGGTGACTTCAGTCCCAGAGATGGGAGAGCCCACCTCAGAGTCCCCAGGCTCTGCTTCCTCATTGGAAGGCATGTTAGTCGGATTGAGGAGGTCTTCGAAGTACTCCCCCCACCGACCCACAACGTCCTGAGTCGAGGTCAGCAGCGCACCATCCCCACCATATACGGTGTTGACACTGTACTGCTTCCCCTTCCTGAGACGCCGGACGGTGGACCAGAATCTCCTCGAAGCCGTCCGAAAGTCGTTCTCCATGGCCTCTCCAAACTCCTCCCATGCTCGAGTTTTTGCCTCAGCAACAACCGAAGCCGCATTCCGCTTGGCCTGTCGGTACCTATCAGCTGCCTCCAGAGACCCACAGGACAAAAAGGTCCTATAGGACTCCTTCTTCAGCTTGACGGCATCCCTCACCGCCGGTGTCCACCAACGGGTTTGGGGATTGCCGCCGCGACAGGCACCGACCACCTTACGGCCACAGCTCCGGTCAGCCGCCTCAACAATAGAGGCACGGAACATGGCCCATTCGGACTCAATGTCCCCCACCTAGTTGAAGCTACTTCTGACAGGGGACTCTGCCAGCCGTTCCCAGCAGACCCTCACAACACGTTTGGGCCTACCAGGTCTGACCGGCATCTTCCCCCACCATCGAAGCCAACTCACCACCAGGTGGTGATCAGTTGACAGCTCCGCCCCTCTCTTCACCCGAGTGTCCAAGACATATGGCCGCAAGTCCGACGACACAACCACAAAGTCGATCATCGAACTGAGGCCTAGGGTGTCCTGGTGCCAAGTGCACATATGAACACCCTTATGCTTGAATCCCCTCCTTGAACCGTCACCTTATTGTGGTGGAGGGGTTTGCGTGTCTCAATGATCCTAGGAGCTATGTTGTCCGGGGCTTTATGCCCCTGGTAGGGCCACCCAAGGCAAACTGGTCCTAGGTGAGGGATGAGACAAAGAACGGTTCAACAAACCTCCAATGAAGAGTAAAAACTGTGGACGACGTTTTCCCTTGCCCGGACGCGGGTCACCGGGGCCCCCCTCTGGAGCCAGGCCTGGGGGTGGGGCTCGATGGCGAGCGCCTGGTGGCCGGGCCTACACCCATGGGGCTCGGCCGGGCACAGCCCGAAGAGGTAACGTGGGTCCTCCTTCCCATGGGCTCACCACCTATGGGAGGAGCCAAGGAGGTCAGGTGCAATGTGAGTTGGGTAGTGGCCGGCGGCGGGGACCTTGGCGTTCTGATCCTCGGCTACAGAAACTGGCTCTTGGGACGTGGAATGTCACCTCTCTGAAGGGGAAGGAGCCTGAGCTAGTGCGCGAGGTTGAGAGGTTCCGGCTAGATATAGTCGGACTCACCTCGACGCACAGCTTGGACTCTGGAACCAATCTCCTTGAGAGGGGCTGGACTCTCTACCACTCTGGAGTTGCCTCCGGTGAGAGGCGCCGAGCAGGTGTGGGCATACTTACTGCCCCCCGACTTGGAGCCTGTGCGTTGGGGTTTACCCCGGTGGACGAGAGGGTGGCCTCCCTCCGCCTTCGGGTGGGGGGAAGGGTCCTGACTGTTGTTTGTGCGTATGCGCCGAACAGCAGTTTGGAGTATCCACCCTTTTTGGAGTCTCTAGAGGTGGTGCTAGAGGGCATACCTTCTGGGGATTCCCTCGTTTTGCTGGGAGACTTCAATGCCCACGTGGGCAATGACAGTGAGACCTGGAAGGGCGTGATTGGGAGGAATGGCCCCCCCGATCTGAACCCGAGCGGTGTTCTGTTATTGGACTTCTGTGCTCGCCACGGATTGTCCATAACGAACACCATGTTCAAGCATAAGGGTGTCCTTGTAGAACTGTTTGTACTTATTAGTACAATCACCTCACTGTAAACTTGTGCTAAAGTTATAATATTGCACAACCTGAGCCACTTTTTAAAGCGCGTATTTACATATGATGACAATATCATTTTTAAGATGATATGCAGCAAAATATTTTTATTATATTATACAGATAAAACTTTAACTTTAACTACACAGTGAAGCAGCGCTAGCAAGCCGCTGGCGCTCCATTCACGGATTGTTCCTGCCTCGTGCTGTATTATTGCTGGTACTGATGCGACACTGGAAGGATAGATGGGCAGAATAGTTAAACACGTACTATGAAGAATCTGCGTTCTAAGCTTACAGATGGCTTAATGTCTATTACAGAGCTGATTGTGTGGCGATTGGGTATTTGGAGAAAGAAAAGTAAGGACAGGAATTGGAGGTTAGTACGTTTGAAAGAGACAGTACTGCTATAATAAAGTATTTCATCAAAGGTAGCATATGGCGCAGCAAGCATCTTGTGTGAGACATGAACAATCACTGCGCCACCGTGTTCCCATGTTTAATAACATGCTTTAACTCCTATCATCATGAAAATGATATCACGTATACATCTCAGTATTTTAATTATTCAGAGAGCTGTAATATCACGAATGTAATGGATTCTGTGTCCTGTCGGAGGAAGAGAAAACCCGGAAGCACGTAGTGATTCACACACATAGAGCACATAGAAGATCAAATACAAAACAAAGCATTTAACGTGTTAGTTTAGTTACAAAGAGTTAGAGAAACTAGTAAATTAAACAATTTTAAGATGAAGTTTATGATGTTCTACTTCAATGACAAAATAAACTATGTGATTAAAGTGGAAATTTAGAGATTAAAGTTGACATTTCGTGCTTTTTTTCCCCACTGTGTGCCTTTTTTTTCTCTGTACCCTAATAAGCTTCCATATGACACTCAGACGGTGGGCTACGACTCGCCTTTTCACGGCGACTTTGATATCTGACAACTTCTTTTATATTTCGGGCACTGTGCGACTTTGTGAACGTGAGGTTTCGAGTTTCTCCAACAAGCTGTGTTATTCGATCCACTTCCTTTTGTTGTTTATACAGTACCACTGTTTAAGCCAACAAATAGTATGTTTTTCATTGCCTCCAACTTGGTATTCACTGAAATTCTTCTATTTTCCCTCTTGCTTTTGCCATTGCCTTTTCACAGAAGGCTAAGCTTAAGAGCAATTTATATTGATTTGCATATTCAAAGAGGTGTAATTCTGGGAGGAGTTGGGGCAGGACAGCAGGCGCGTGCACATGCGTTACTTTTCACGCTGACCGGGATTTATGTAACGGAAGAATGTGGAAGTTGGCGTACGCACAGATTTATGCATCTGGATTTTTTTGTATGCAAGCACATTTACACTTTTGTCCGTAAACCATGTTATAGTGTGAATTCTACACACGCTGTCATACATGAGGCCCCGGGAAACCAGATAAAGGTGAAGTGAACAACAAGATGTACACAGAAATTTAAGAATTGATTTAGGAAAAATACTGAGATGCTGAAGTAAATAATGTACCAGAAGAAAGGCTGATGTAATATACAAAATGTACTGAAGGATGACTAAGAAATCAACAGATGTTCTATAAACAATGAGAATGGACAATTGTTATATGCACAGAAATTTCAACGGTGGTAGCTCATCTCAAAATGTATAAGAAGAACTAGAATATAACATAATAGACTTTTATTTTATATAAGTCATTTGGATGTCAACCAATGAACCAACCAGACTAAAAGGTATGCATTGATTGACACTGTATGTAAATTCAACAGTTTATAAAATGAACTTCTATTCTTTGTTTTTCTGACCATTCTGACCAGGCTGGAACAGACTGCTTTTGAAGAATGCTCCCTCCAAGGAGTAATTAAAAGATACCATGAACAGCTTTTCTCCTGGCTGATTACTGAATTGTCCTGTTTCTTAATTAATAAGATGTTAAATTCCGACCGCATCTAACACAAGAGGACTTGTATAGTTCAGGACCAGGCTCCCAAAGCTCTTCATGATGTGAGATGTAAGTGCCACTGGTCTGTAGTCATTAGGTGAAGAGGTGCCTGGCTTCTTTGGAACAGGAACAATGCAATTCAGGATGCTAACCAAGCAGGCACTGGTACAAGTGTGACAAGTGTAGCACAGAGTTGGAAGACCTCCATATGCATGAAGAGGACAAAAACATCAGAGTATGGTTTGAGAAAGAAACACCTTACAGGTTCTCGGTTGGCTTCGTTGTTAAATACAGGCCAAATACTAGTGCAATCTGCAAGAAAGAAAGAATGACTCCAGGATGCTGGCATAAGAGGCACAGTTTCAAAGAAAACACCATACAGTATGTGAAACTGGCAAAATAAAGAAAAGATTACAATGGGCAAAAGAATGCCAATGTTGGGTCGGAAGATGACTAGAAAAGCATATTATTGTCAGCATCCTAGAGTCTTTTCAAGTGACAACTACATGCCTGTCACCCTGTGATGGACTGGCACCCTACCTGTCTTATGCCCTATGCTAGCTGGGATGGGCTCCGGCATCCCCCTTGCGACCCTGGTCTGGAGTTTATGGATTAGAAAATTACATGATAACTAGATGCCTGTCTTCAAAAAGGATTTAACTCTACTGCAGAGACGATTTTAACAGGAAATTTAGTGTATGGAGGAGACTACAGTTTAGATTTTTATTCTTTCCAATATGGTCACAGCTGAGCTGATGGCAGTGTGCTTTCAGAGGAAAGATTAAGATGATGTTGGCTCTTAGATTTCCCAATTTTAGAACTTTCTTCTTGTCGGACAAAAGCAAATTAAATAAATCCATCTTTAAGGAGAGACTGTAAACGGAGAGACTTCGATATGTTACTACAAATGTAATGAGCATTGTGTAGGGTGCTATAAAGATCAAAGGAAAAAAACACCATGAAGCCAAACCAGCCTTTTATGAATCTCTCCACACACTCTCCAGTGTACACCCTCACTGAAATGATTGATTTAGCTGCTACATATGCACTCTGACAATATCAAATCCCTCTCCAGGAGTTTTGCTGCCATCCTTTGATCTCCTCCTCGCCATACTAAGTTATTTATTTGAAGAGAAATGAATAATGTAATCAAAACTGTTGCACTTTTCGCAACTATCTCTGTTAAGCCATCACTCCCTTTGCAAATTCAATATTATTCAATTCAACATATCTTGATCTTAACTTTCAAGCCTGGTGACTTTGACTATGGCATTTTGAACAGCAGGACAAAGCAATGTCATCAAATTATGCATTTTGGAACTGATAAGATGCTGAGCCTGTGATGTTCTTTTGCAGCACAAGCTTGAAGCGTGGCGACCATACTGCACCGTGAAAAATAATTTCAGATTAAATGTTCCTAATGTCATGATTGAGCTCCTTTACAAACCGACAGGAGAGTTGGAAAAAGTCACATATGGTAATGTATGTATTTAATATGATGATTTGCCTTATGAAACTTGCAAGAATTGCTGTTGTTGGCTTCAAATATAAATTGATTTGTTATAAAGATATTGTTTAAATGTTCCAAAATTATTCAGACCTGTTCACTTCTTTCACATTGCAGCCTTGTACTAAAATCATTTAAAATTATTTTTTTCAAGCAATACTCAGTACTTCAAAATGACAAAGCGAAAATAGGATTTTAGAAATCTTGCAGATTTATTAAAATAAAAACTGAAATATCTCAATAACACAAGTATTCAGACCCTTTGGTATGACACTTGATATTTGTCACAGGTGGATCCCATTCTCTTATTCGTCATTGAGATGTTTCTACACCTTGTTTTGGAATCCATCTATGGTCCATTCAATTCATTGGACCTGTTTAGGAAAGGCACACACCTGTTTAGAGAAGGTCTCACAGCTGAGCAAAAACCAAGCCATAAGGTCGAAAGGTTTGCCTGCAGAGCTTAGAGACAGGATTATGTCGAGACGCAAGTTAGGGGAAGCCTACAGAAGAATCTGCAGCATTGAATCTACACTCAATCACTCCCAATAACATGTTTTCAGAAAGGTTTTCAAATTTACTTAAAATCAAAAATTGACATCTCTCTCTCATATAAGTATTCAGACAGTTTGCTGTGGCACTCCAAATTGTGGTCAGGTGTACGATCTTTGCTTTAAGTATCCTTGAGATGTGACTAGAACGTGATTGAAATTCACCAATGGTGGTAAACTGAAATGACTGGATATCATTTAGAAAGCCACCTGATTGTGTATAGAAGGTCCCACAATGCACACTACATGTCAGGACAAAATCAAGCCATGAAGTCTCTGTAGACCTCCACAATCAAACTGTGGTGAGGCATAGATCATGACAAAACCATAAAACCATTTCTAAAGCCTTGAGTGTTCCCAGGAGCACAGCAACCTCAATAATTAGAGAATAGAAGAAGTTTAGAATCACCAGGGCCTCATGTATAACAGAGTGCGTAGAATTCACACTAAAACATGGCGTACGGACAAAAGTGGCAATCTGAGTATGCACAAAAAAATCCAGATGCACAAAACTGTGCTTAAGCCAACTTCCAAGCACTTCAGCTCCATAAATCCCGGTTAGTGTGAAAAGCAACACATGTGCACGTGCCTGCTGCCCCACCCCGACTCCTCCCAGAATTTTGCATATTTTAATACGCAAATCAATAGAAATAGCCCCTTTCATTCAGTGTTCTGTTAAAAGACAATGGCAAAAGCATGTGAAATAAGAAGAATTTCAGCGAATGCAAAGCAGGCAAGGAAAAATGTACTATTTGTTGGCTTACTCAGTGGTATAAGTAACAAAAGTGTGGCAGAGGCACTCAAAAGTTCAAGTTCAGAAAGTCGCACAGTGCCTGAAATAAAAAAAGTTTCAGCACAACAATAGTCCAAAGCATACGGCCAAGCCATTGCTGGAGTGACTTTGGAACAAGTCTCTGACTGTCCTTGAGTGGCACAGCCAAATCCCATGGAACATCTGTGGAAAGACCTGATGATGCTTCTCATTCAGTCTAATGGAGCTTGAGAGGGATCTGCAAGGAACAATGGGATAAACATCCAGTTATGCAAAGCTTATGGAGACATACCCAAGAAGGCTGAAAGCTGTAATTACTGCCAAATGGGCCTACACAAAGTACCGAATTAAGGGTGTGAATATGTATATAAATTTTACATTTTTTATTTTTAATAAATTTGAAAACCTTTCTGAAAGCATGTTTTCATTTTATCATTATGGGTTACGGAATGCAGATTGATGGGCCGAAACTACAAATATATCAATTTAAAATGAAATCTATAATACTACAAATGTGCAGAAAGTGCAGATTCCACTGTAGATATGGCCATGGGGTGGCACAATGGCTCAGTGGTTATGTTCAAACACCTAGGTGACATTGTAAGTATGATTTTATATCTATAGTATTGATTAAGGCTATACTCTTTAGGGGACACCTTAGCCTTTTCAGCTGAGTGATGGGCCTTAGCCAAGCTAAACAGTAGTGCAGTGTATTGTGAGAAGCTGAAAGGCAAGCAGAATTCAGAGTGTTTTGCATGGACAATGCAGCTTTGGATTCTCATGAGAAAATAACCTTGAGCTTAGTAATAATGATTCTATTACATTTTCTGTGCGTTTTAAAAAAACTGTAAAATGTCACAGAACTGTGATAACTGAGACAGAAATAAGTAAGGAAGCTGTTTTGAGTGTGTGCTTATTTTGGGCAAGAGGGGAGGGCTGATGATGTTGTTTGAATTTTTTACAATAACAATCAATTTCAGTTACCCCCAACTGCGTTTCTGACACTTTTGTATGGAGCACTCAGTCCAGCTACTGCTTGGTAAAAGAATAGACACTTGTAAGCAGTTTCTGCCACTCTGCTGCTGCTTTTAAGAAACTGAAACTGTGCATGGAACAATATATGTGACATTTTGAAGAAATATTTGTATGACCTAAATAGTACCAATCAGAAAACATCGTCACACTAATGCAATATTATTTGAAAACAAACATATATTTGTCTCTTTCTTTTTTGCCCGGTGCTGCGTTGACATCGTGCACCAAAAGGCGTGAGCTTATTCAGTGCGGCAGGAGCACACAGGTGGCCGGTTGCTTGTGCTACAACAAGCTTGACCTGGTGGCGATCAATGCACATGTACTGTACAAGGCATGCACGGGGACCACTGAGAAAAGAAGAGTGTTCATGGCTCACCTTGCAGAGAAAATTTATCATTGCATCTTACTAGAAAAGGCGATGGATAAAGCAAAAGAGGATGCAACATTGACGGGCTTCCGTTCCAAGACTGCCGCTTCCCCCATCCCCTTCAATGTAATAGGAACCACAGCACAATGAGAAGTGTGTGCATTGCAACAGGTACACATGTCGTAAATGCAGGAAGGACGGTCCTTAGGTGTGTGGGAACTGTTAACATTTGAATCTGATGATTGCATATAGGGCAGAGCTGACCTCTCTGTACTATTCTTTCCTCTGCATGTCCTGGAGTACAAAAGAAATGCCACCATACAGCAAAATGTGGAGACTGGGCAAGATCGAAAAAAAACAAATAAAAGTGGTCACTGATTACAAGCGCAAGAAGGCAGGCAAATGAATATGAAAAATATGAATAATGTTGCATCAGTGCCACAATGTTTTACAAAATGTACTATATAGGTCTTAAAATGAATAATTCCAAATATCATATACACCTATGTCTCTGTTTTGTTTTTGAAATCATAGACCATAAGGTGCATACTAATTCAGCGTGAGCAGGAACACTCAATAAAACTGAATAAAAAAAAATTCAAGTGATGGTGAGATACAAAGAAGGCAGATTCACCAGTGTTTGTGTGTCAGCTTTTATCCATCCAGATCAGAAAATTTCCAGTTCAATTTTCTCAAAACACCACTCACGTCTACAGTTATTCCCAGGATCAGATAAAAAGTAACCGCATCAGATCTGGGGTGGGGGGAGGTGGGTTTTGTATCGTTATCGTGACTGAGAGAATAAAAGTGAAAAAAAACAGTAACTTTTACAAGTAACATAAATTTACACAGGCTGCTACAGACACAAATCAAATGTATGTTTTTATTGTATAATATTAACAATAAGAGGAACTCACTACTCAAAACGGTAAATTTGCGAGACACCCAGGATTGAACCTGCTGCCTCTTGATTACAAGTCAGCAGTTCTTACCGCTGCACCATGGAAGCTGACGTAATATGCTTGCACCTTTTGTGAAAGTGTTTATTTGAAATTTGGCCATCAGCCTTCACACATTATACAGTCCATGTCTACATTTTGTCATTTATTACCAAAACATGAAAAACGTTTCTGTTTAAACTGTGTTTACATAGATTGTTGTAGACAGAAAACACACATCAAATTATTTCTCCTTACAATTCTAGGTAGCTCACTCCCAGATAATCAGTCTAGGCAGGAACTGGGAGAACTTCCTGCCTGTTCTGTGGTGGTGGGGGGGATGGTATAGCAGGCTGCTTGCTGCTCGTCTTGATTGGCACATTTACAAGACAAAAGACGCTGACGGAGAGGTGTGGAGGCATTTAAGGTGGGTCGGCTTTACGAGTTTTTTCATAGGCTCTGGTAATTCTAGTGTTAAATAAATAATCAGGAGTCCTGGAGCGTCCAAGTGGGTGCAGGTGCGTGTTCCACTCCAAGGTTGATTTGGGGTACTTGGCTGATTGTGCATTCACATGCAAATAGAAGCGGGTCAGTCAAGAGCTTGCAGCAGTAGTGTTTCCCTGCATGGGGGCACCCAAGTACCCCAACAAGACTGTCCTTCAGGACTACTGCTCCCAATATGCCCTGTAGGTATACAAATGGGAGTTCCACCAGAGGGATGCTGCCACCATGTGTATAGGGGGAATATATGGTCCCACAAAGCAGTATCCCTCTACCCTTGCATTATGGCCTCCCGACTGGGAAAGGTGCACATCGCAATGCATGTCCTTCACCATCTTTTCATTGTAGAATTCTTTCTAGGCAAGAAATTGTCATCCATCTCGGGATGTCATTCACTCCATTATGATATTCTCGATGCATATTAGATGTATTGTCAGCTCTACCTTGGCTCGGTTTGTGGTTTTCCCCTTCGACCAGACTAATAGTTCAGTCCTGGACTTGATCTTGCTTTTTGCCTAATGCTGCTTGGTGACTATACATTGAAATAAGTAGATTCAGAAAATGGATGGATGGAGCTATAGTATTAACTGCAGCTTAAACACACCTTAGAATGAGTATTATGGATTACAGAGACTTTCTTAAAGAGTTTGCAGTTGCCATTCTGAAATAGATAGATAGATAGATACTTTATTAATCCCAAGGGGAAATTCACATAATCCAGCAGCAGTATACTGATACAAAGAAACAATATTAAATTAAATAGTAATAAAAATGAAAAAAAAAAAAAAAATGTTAGCATTTACTCCCCCGGGTGGAATTGAAGAGTCGCATAGTGTGGGGGAGGAACGATCTCCTCAGTCTGTCAGTGGAGCAGGACAGTGACAAAAGTCTGTCACTGAAGCTACTCCTCTGCCTGGAGATGACACTGTTCAGTGGATGCAGTGGATTATTCATGATTGACAGGAGTTTGCTTAGTGCCCGTTGCTCTGCCACAGATGTTAAACTGTCCAACTTTACTCCTACAATAGAGCCTGCCTTCTTAACAAGTTTGTCCAGGCGTGAGGCGTCTTTCATCTTTATGCTGCCACCCCAGCACACCACCGCGTAGAAGAGGGCACTTGCCACAACCGTCTGGTAGAACATCTGCAGCATCTTACTGCAGATGTTGAACGATGCCAACCTTCTCAGAAAGTATAGTCTGCTCTGACCTTTCTTACATAGAGCATCAGTATTGGCAGTCCAGTCCAATTTGTCATCCAGCTCCACTCCCAGGTATTTATAGGTCTGCACCCTCTGCACACAGTCATAAATGAGTCTTAGTCCATATACTTTACTTCAGTCTATTCTCTTTCACAAGCTTTAGATTACACAACAAATGAATATTTTTGTCATTTATCAGATTCAGTCTGAAAATTATTTACAATATTCACAAACACTTTAATACCTGTCTTTAATGTCAACTCAGCAAAGGAGAAGTCTTGTCTCCAAATGTGATTTTTATTCTTCTGTTTACAAGTAAGGGAGAAATGTAAAATGGCGAAGAGTCATGCAAGCTGTACAGTCCTCTAGAGTGCAGCTAACTGCTTTTACTGCTTCCGTCTGCCAGCAAGTTTTTTCTTAGCCTTGCATCACTCTCCTTTGAATTTTGCCCACAAAAAAGTCTGGGAAAATAAATAAATGATAATAAGTGAGTCTTTATCATTACAGATTCCAGTCTACTCTCCAATAAGTTCACACCAGAGACAGAATGATTGATATTTCTCATCACCTCTGCTTCCCTCTCCACCCACTAATTAAATTCCACACAACTGCCAGGCTGTGCCACCCATATCAAAAAAATCCCCTTGTAATGCAGGGTAAAACCATTTTTCTTGTGCACATGTTTTTCTCAATAATATGGATCATTTATAGAGAATGTTTCAGTGATAGAATTATAAAAAAATACAAAAAAATAACAAAATAATACAAAACAATTCTTTTAGCTTACAGTCACTTATAACTTTATAGGGTCATTATTGTCACATGTACAGATTACAGTGAAATTCTTACTTCCGTGTGTTAATCAACATGTAACACGTATCCACTCTTTATCATTATGATTAGTGAGAATAATTACCGTACCTCAGAACTTTTTCCTTTCTTTGTAAAGCAGTAGTACAAAGTAAATGTCTGTATTTGCAGAGAAATTCTTTGGGACCTGTGGAACCCGTGGGACCATACTCAACTTTATGTGGGGCAGGACTCAAATTTAAGAGTAGTAAGCCTACGTGGGCAAGTAGAGTTTATTACTGCAGTCATAAGAAGTGGGCAGTCAGAGCACTGACAAATAAATAAACTATATTTTATATATGTTGTGACCAATAGGGGCACCTCCAAACACAACCACAATGACCCAAGTCCCGGTATAACAATAATACTTTATAAAAGGGTTTCTTATAATTTGTGCAACCATAATTGCTCTCTCCTCCTCCTTCTTTCTCTTTTATTTCCTCCACTCCTCCCAGGCATGTGTTGTCCAGCTGCTCACCTAACTCTGGGAGTACTTACAGTGTCAGGTCACACCTGTTGGAAGCACTTCCAGGTCATACGAAAGCCCTATAGAGTAGGGCTCCCTGCAGCACCCCTTGGCAACACCCACAGACCCCAGCAGGGTTGCCCCACTGGACTACAGTTCCCAGCATTCCCTGGGTACCAAAGCCCAGGGATGCTACCATCTAGCGGGTCAGGGAAGGACACACCCTTGGTGATCTTGGCCAGTATTGGCAGAAAAACCAGACCTTGTGTGCCATCCTTTACAATATATACAGTATATGTATATAGTTTAATGTCAATTGTTATATTATTATTATTTAATTGAATTGTGTTACAGTTATATGTATTTAGTTTTTATTTTTTTATTGTTTTTAATGCACCTCAACTCATTATTCCATTAATGAGACTTCCTAATTAAAAACAGCAAAAGCTTAGTGTGACTACCATGGCATGCACAATTTCACCCATAATGCACAGGGCTTCATGTGGTTATATTGGTCCCGTGTTGGATCACCTTCATTCTCATGTGAACCCCATCAGAGTTCGCTTTCTACTGCACTGAGACCACCCTCTCCAATAGCAAACGCAACTCTGCTGCTTGGCACCATAAGTAAAATAGGACTTCCACTTGCAGCTAAAGTCACTTCAGTCTGCGAGCAATTCGCCACGCTAGCGTTTAGATCTGGCAGCGCCATGCTGACACTATATTTTGGTACAGCAGTCTGTTAGCTGGCAAAAGTGCTGTGACGACGCTGTTTGTTGCTACGGTCCTGCCTTTGTCCAGTCCAAATGCAGTCACGGGACATCGTATTTTTGATTGCCAGCACAACAAATAGTTCAGAGCAGGCATCAGCCACAGAGCTGCTCTTGTGAAAAGAATGGAGATAAATGCCATCAACTCAGAGAGGGAGAGCCAAGTTTGTCGTACTGCGTGAACGTCACTGAGAGAATAAAACTGAATAATAAAAAAACAAGCTCTAACTTTTACAAGTAGCCAAAGTTACACCAATTGTTACAGACTCAAATCAAATGTATGCTTTTATTAAATTGTAGAAATAATAATAATAATAGTAGCAGCTCACTAATTAAAACACAGAGCGCCCGGTCTTGACCTGGGCACCTTCGGGTTATAAGACAGCAGTTCTTACCTCTATACCATTCAAGATTACGTGTAAATTCCCTGTCAATTGACATTTGAGCTTGGGTTTGTAATTCATTGACAGCCACATGCAAATCAAATGCTTTTTTGTTCTTTGGTTATATTTTTAAATAAAAGCGCACGTGTTTATTTGATATTTGGACTGAAGTCTTCACACATTACACGTCATCATTAGTATAACATGGGAAAAGTTTCTGCTTTAGGTATGTGTTCAGCATTTCTTGCCTCGCATTTCCTTTCATCCTACACTTACCCAGATCTTTGTAGACACGGAACACACAAGAAATGCATGTATTCCCAAAAACAATATAATTTATTATTTACCCTATACAACTCCAGGCACATCACAGATAAGGAGCCTTGGCTTGAGCTGGGAGAACTTTTTGCCCACGAGATGAGCCCCATCAAGGGAGGGGATGGGACAGCTGGCTGCTTGCTGCTTGTGCTGATCGACACATTTAGTAAACAAAAGACGCTGATGGAGAGGTGAGAAGGGATTTAAGGAGGGCCGGGATTACAAGTTTTTTCGTAGGCTTCAGGAATTCTAGTGTTAAAGGAGCACAGTTTCCTAAATAATAAAGAGTCTCCTCTGCCCGTTCTTATGTACTTCCATTGTGTTATGAAATCAACTGTATCTGTCCATGAATTAAATGATGAACTATGGACAGTTAACAGTGGTAGAGATTAAAATTGTAAAAGAGAAAGTCAAAAACAAAGACACAGTCTTGGAGACCTTGGCCACCTGACAGCCCTTTACCTGCTCTTGGGTTTTCTATGGTGGAGTCTGTGCTGGCTGCCCAAATCTGATAAGAGACTCTTTCCAGTTAATAATTCCAATGCTTATCCATAAGCAGCAGAGCAGCCTGGCAGTAGAGCAGTGGCACCAAGTGCCACATCCAGATACCAATAAGAGAAACAGAATAGAGGAGGGTTTGTAACAGTTTAAAAATATTGTGTTTCTTATATTTCTATACAAATGACTAACACAGAAATGCAGTATGCACAGCTAATCAGCAGCTCTAGTCAGGGTATGCCAGACTAAAGTTGTGAGTCTTCAGTCTGCATTTAAAAGCTGAGACTGAAGGGGCACCTCTTATATTAATAGGCATACCATTCAGCAGCTTTGGGGCCCTGTAACTGAAACCTCACACTCCAGCTGTTATTTTATTAATCCTTGGAATTTTAAGTAGGCCGGCATCTTGGGATCTCAAAGTGCATTCTAGTGTGTAAATAACAATAAGTTCAATAGCCATTAAAGGCTTTATAAGTTAAAAGGAGGTTTTTGAATTCAGCCCTACTAATGATGAAGATGATGATGATGATGTCACATGACATGCACATTTGATCTTTAACAAAACCAACAGTCTAGCAATTACATAACAACAATGGCACCATTTATAATGCCGTTATAGGAGTAAGAATTCAAAAAGAAACATTCATAAAGACACATCAGAACAAAAAGTAAATGAAATTAAGAAATTTCATGACCTCCTGAAACCTAGTAAATGGCAAATGAACAATTTTTTCAGGTCAAGAAATTACTACAAAGAATTAAAATAAAATGCGACTATGACACTGTAAACCTGAGTTGGATTAAGTGGATGAATTGATGAATGAATATGTCATATTATCATGTAATGCTTTATTAAGTGAAATGCAAAATAAATATTACATGTATGCTTATTATTTGGGACTTTTTTATCACTCCTTCATAGATTCCACAGTCAGCATCTTTGTGCGGCTCATAAAAGATTCTTTTTTTTTTCCCCTTTGCGTCCACTGTGGCTTACAATGAAGAGATAAAGAGGGCACCAAACTAAGCATTTTTCTAGACGAAGAGCCCGACAGCTAAAGTCTCATCTTTGTTCCCTTCTGTGGTAAAGGCCTTGATCACTCCTCCCCTGCAGTCTGTATATTTTCCAGCAGGGCTTCATATTTACCACATCAAAGCGACAGTAAATTACTCCATAATTCAGTTGGCAAATTCTGCAAAGGCGGCACAAAAAAAAAAAAAACACAACTTAATTTCCCTAGAAAGTGAGGCATTTATCTTGAAAACGTCATTAACGCCCTCGTTTGGATTTTGTTCATGGAACAAAGTTTTTGCTGAGGCCGTTAAAACTGCTGCTGGTGGATTGCGCTCCCTCTGTGAGAAACACCTGATTTCATCTACCGCTCCATGAGAAGGAGTCAACTCCCATGATGCTCTGCAAGAACTGCAAGGCTCAGCCAAAGCAAAAGAAAAAAAAGATGGAAAGGGAAGAAGCCAAGTCAGTTTAGCAGCCAACATCTGGCTTTGTGTTTCTTTTGTTCTATTGCTCTTTTAAATAAATGTAAAATATCCAAAGCACTTTTTAAATTAGTTTTACTTGCTGATGCCTAAAGCCAGTTTAATAATCCACTCAGTATATTACTGGAATACTGAATTACAATGCACCTTTATAGACTATAATATCAAAATCACGCCTAGAGAAGCAGAAGAAAATTATTCAGTGTAATGGTGATTTAACATTTGCTCAAAGGCTTTTTCCTATTGATGGAAACTTGCCAGCTAAGTGGCTTTATTCATACAAAACCTCTGTTCCTGAATTGAGCCAGAGTAAGAAAACAAGCTCAGTCTCTTGATCTGGCAGGTATAGTCCGAGCCGTCTCCAAGATACATGGGCATGTAACTACACTTACATTTACGATTATTTGCTTAGCAGACACTTTTATTCAAAGAGACTTACAAAAGAGGTCGACATGATCAACTAAATATCAGTCTGGGGCACTGTTAAGGAACAGATGTTTTAGAACAAACTTTACCTAATTGATCACCACAAGTGAAGAGTTCATATCAAAATACAACTGAGCTACAAATCCTAACAGTTAGACAGAAATTCACCAAACAAGAGAGTCTTCGTACACATCTTAAACACACAGAGGGAGCCAGAATCTTAAATGTCAGTAAGCAGCTCATTCCAACAGCTAGGAGCTGCACATGAAGAGAGTCTGGACTGACATTTGATGTCATGAAGAGATGGCATCACCAGGTGCTATTTATCAGTAGACCTGAGTGGTCAAGAAGGAACAGAAGAACCTCACGAGTGGCTCCAAATGTATCGGTCTACTGACTAATATGTAGGTAGGCATAAAGGATTTGTACTTAATACTTGTCGCTACAGGAAGACAATATGTGGAAACAAAATGAGGAATGGCATATGTTCACCTCAGCTGGTTGGACACCAGACATACCTCTGCAATTTGAGTCATGTGCAGTTTAAGAGATGTCTGGCAGCTCAACCTCATTGGGACACTCCGAGAATGGAAGGATGGGGGAAGGCAGCAACATTTGAACACTGCCTCACCCAAGATGCTAGATGGCAGCTCCCCATGGAGTGTCCCACATGGCATCCTGGGACTTGGAGTTCAGTATCTCAGCCCTGTTGGGTGCAGTGGGTGACTCCAGGGGGTGCTGTGGAAGAACCTGGGGAGTCATGCTTCCCTTATAGCCCGTGCTGATTAAAGAACTTCTGATCTGGAAGTGTGGCAAGTCACGTGGGAGGAAGACCAGAAACACTTCTGGGTTAAGGACTATATGAAGGACTGCTGAAAACCCAGCAAGTGAGCCAGAGTCGGGTGGAGGTGGACAAGGCTTGTTGGGAGGAGTGGAGGAGAAAGAGAGAGAAAGAGTATTGTGTAGTTGTGATTTACTTGCCTGTTTATTGTGGCTGTGGTACTTGAAGGACACTCTTTAAAGAAGAGAATCATTAAAATACTTCTTAGTGCTTTTACCCTGTGTCCTGAGCATCTGTCTCTTAGGGTTAAAGGGGCAATAGTGAGCCGTAACGTCTTACAGCAGCAACTTGGTAACTTATGACAGTAGTGCTACCAGCAGTGAGTTGCAGTAGTCAAAATGTGACAAGACCAAAGTCTGGACCAGGACTTATGCTGCATACTCCGTCAGATACGGTCTGACCTTGTGGACCATTACAAATGTCTCAAAAGCTTTGAATTTCAAGACAAGAGAATATCCAAGTCACTGTTAAATCAATCACAAAGAAATGGAAAGAGTATGGCACAGCGGTATATCTGCTAGACCAGGTCATATACAAAAAGTGAGTGATTATGCAAGAAGAAGACACCAAGAAACCTTTGAGAATTCTGAAGGAGCTACAAAGTACACTAGCTCAGATTAGAGACTGTGCAGACAACAACTATTCCCAAGTTGCTTCACTAGTCACAGCTTTATGGAAGAGTGGCAAAGAGAAAGTCACTGTTAAAAAATACACATGACATCTCAGCTAGATGTTTGCTAGAAAACACATGGAGGATTCTGCAGCTAGCTTGAAGGAGGTTCTATGGTCTAATGAGACCAAATGTGAGCTTTTGGTCATCAGAACAAACATCATGCTATGGAGATGATTTCCTGCAACAGGCCCTGGAAGGCTTATAAGGGTAAAACAAATGCAAAGTATGTTGAAATCTTAGAGGAAAACCTAATGCTGTCTGCAAGAAACCTACGCCTTGAGAGAAGATTTGTTTTTCAGCAAGACAATGACCCCAAGCATAAAGCCAACGCCACAAAGGAATGGCTTCAAAACAACGTGACTGTCCTTGACTGGCCAAGTCAGAGTCCAGATCTCAATCCAATTGAGAATTTACGTCTGCACTTGAAAAAGAGTGTTCACTCAATCACAGAGCTTAACTAGTTTTGCAAAGAAGAATGAGAAAATATGGCAGAGTCCAAATGTGGAAAACCTGGAGAGAAAGAGAGACCTGTGCACAAAGACTTAAAGCTGTCATGGCTTCCAAAGGTGCATCTGCTAAATACTGACTTGAATATATAGGAGGAGTTGTAGAGAAATACTTTGTCAGGCTTCCACCACACCTAGGAGTGGAGAGTAGAAATGGTATGTACGTACAAAAATGTTGCATACTCCTGTTTCCACGCACAAATTGCGATGTATAAAACCTAAATTTGGCGTAAAGTCATACATATTTTCATGGTAGCTCAAACCCTGGTGTATACAAGTTCTCCGCTTGGTTTTGCAAACTGGCGGCACCCAGCGTCAAAGCACTGCTTTTGTTCCAGTGTGGTTTCCCTTTCTTTTTTAGATCCACATCCCTGACACAGCTTTATCATATACACTGCAATTAACCGCATATTATTTATTAGTTTAAGGCATCTGATTGTAATTAATCTGTAACAATATAATGGTCTACGGAATGGCCAAACTATTCCAAATACCATAGCTGCTTTAGCGTTGTTCCTCTCACTGCACCACTCAGAGTATTTATATCACTGTATCTGAGTGTGGAATCACAACTCTACAGCAGCTGATTGGAAAGAGAATTATAGGTATACAGCATTAAGCACACGCTGCCTCAGCCATGCTGTCTATTTGAACTTCTTCCATACGGCAAGCACTTCAGAGCCTTTCCTGTATAGACCTTGCGGCTCAGAAACAGTTTCATCCCAAGAACTATAAACACAATCAATCAGTCCATCAAGTGCTCCTTGTAGAACTGTTTGTACTTATAAGTACAATTACCTCACTGTAAACTTGCGATACAGTTATAATATTGCACAACCTGAGCCACTTTATAAAGCGCGTATTTACATATAATGACAATATCATTTTTAAGATGAAATACAGCAAAATATGTTTATTATATTATACAGATAAAATTTTTACTTCATTTAAATAATGTATATTGTTAATAATTCAACATGTGAGGACATGGTGTCTCAGCGCTAGCGACGATCTGGTGGCCCATTCAGAGATTGTTCCTGCCTCATGTTGTATGCTTGCTGGGACTGGCGCGACACTGGAAGGACAGATGGATAGAATAATTAAACACGTACTATGAAGAAATTTCAGTGTTCCTTAAAAGTTTTGAAGAATCAGCGTTCTCAGCTTACAAATGGCTTAACGTCTATTACAGAGCTGATTGTGTGGCGATTGGGTATTTGGAGAAAGAAAAGGAAGGATAGGAATTGGAGGTTAGTACGTTTGAAAGGGACAGTACTGCTGCAATAAATTATTTAATCGAAGATCGCGCATGGCGCAGCAAGCATCTTGTGTGAGGCATGAACAATCACTGCGCCACTGTGTTCCCATGTTTAATACATGCTTTAATTCTTATCATCATGAAAATGATATCAAGTATACATCTCAGTATTTAAATTATTCAGAGAGCTGTAATATCATGAATGTAATGGTTTCTGTGTTCTGTGTTCCTATTTTTTTTCTTTTCTTTGTACCCTAATAAGCTTTCATATGACACTCAGACGGTGGGCTACGACTCGCCTTTTCACTGTGACTTTAATATCTAACAACTTCTTTTTTATTTCGAGCACTGTGCGACTTTGTCAACTTGAGCTTTTGAGTTTCTCCGACACTCTATGTCACTCGATCAACTTCCTTTTGTTGTTTATACCACTGTTTAAACCAACAAATTGTACGTTTTTCCTTGCCTCCACTTGGTATTTGCTGAAATTCTTCTATTTTCCCCCGTGCTTTTGCCATTGCTTTTTCACAGAACGCTGAGTTTAAGGGTTATTTATATTGAGTTTGCATATTCAAAGAGACGTAATTCTGGGAGGTGTTTGGGGAGTGGCAGCAGGCATATGCATGTGCATTCCTTTTCACGCTGACCCAGATTTATGGAGCGGAAGAACATGGAAGTTGGCATTTGCACAGATTTATGCATCTGGATTTTTTTGTGCGTATGAACATTTCCGCTTTTGTCTGTGCACCATGTTTTAGTGTGAATTCCACAAACAGCATTATGCATGAGGCCCCCGGGAGTGTTCCAAGGTACAGCATAAAATGAGCTGCCTGCCTTCATTCAGAGAGCCTGAGTGGGGATGAAGAGGGACAAAGCTTGCTGGAGGAGGAGTGGAGGCGGAAAGTCAAAGACAGAGAGAGAAAGAGAAGAAGAGAAGTGCTCTGTGCTGTTTAATTGACTGTGCTTGGTGCTGGAGGGAAATGGGGTAAAAGTGTTTCCCCCGTGGAAATAAAGCCTTGAGTGTTGCTGGACTTGTGCCTGTGTCTGTCTGTGTTTGGTTTGGGGAGCTATTGCACCCCAAGGGGGTACTAAACCTTTGACTTTGCAGGCCCCATTATGATGAGGCGTTATGCAGGCGTATTACTGTTCATGTAAAGGAGCCCCTGTAGCATTTCTTGACTAACTTCTACTGAAAGTCTCCTTTTCTATGTCCTCCAGGGGTTTCAGAGTGTGTCCCGTAACTGAGGCTGCTCTTTTAATTAACTTGTGGATTAAGTGAGCCTCTCCTGAAGTGATGTTACCAGCCCAGTACACCACAGTGTAGAAAATCACAGAGTTATAGAAGCTGTGAAAAATGTCATTACCCTTATTAAAGGAGCAGAGTCTCTGAAGGAAGAAGAGCCTGCTCTGCACTTTAAGAGACAGGATGTGCAGAGAGCATTGTTCATGATGGCATATCTGGGTACTCCAGTTTCCTCCCACAATCCAAAGATGTACAGGTTAAGTGAACTGATGATCCTAGATTGGCACTAGTGTGTGGTTGGAGTGTGTGTGTGAGGATGTGCATGTGTGTTTGTGTTTGCCCTGCAATGGACTGGCGTCCTGTCCAGGGTTTGTTCCTGCCTTGTGCCATATGCTAGTTGGGATGGGCTCCAGCAGACCCCCGTGGCCCTGTTCAGGACTAAGCAGATTAGAAAATGACTGATGGACTGACTGCTGTAGTATAATACTTTACTAGCAAAAAACGTATGCGATCATTTATGAAATCTACTGTGATTCAAGGTGTATAACAATAAAAAGTGAAAACTTTCCAGGGGTGAGTACTTTTCATAGGCACTGTATAGGATCATGCCGACTCAAAGCTTTGGGTAAATAAAAAGGAATGCATTTTTCATTGACACCCCATAATTATTTTGCCAAGCACAAGTTGGGTCGAGTGCAGTTCTCCTGTCTTGTCCTGTATAAGATCAAACTCTTCTACAAGTGTCTCCTATTCCCCAAAAGTCAAGTGCTCAAATTAATCAATATGCAAGCAATTATTTTGTGTTTTACATTTCCAAATGATCTGTTTTCACTTTTAAATTAAAAAGTCTTTTTCTGTTGATCAATGTCAAAATAAATCCACTGTGGCTCAATATTATTTATCAAGAAAATGGGAAAACTTCCAAGGGGGGTGGTGAATACTTTTTACAGGCACTGCATCCCAATACTAAGACTGGGCTGAATTGCTAAACACATTACATGACTTAAATGCAGAAGATGGCTGCTGCCTGATCTGCCCTTTTCTTCTCTCCAGCTCTTTCCTTTGCCTCATAGGTCTGTCCTCTTAAGCTTCTAAAAACAGAGTCTCTGTGGTGGCACCACTCTGAAGTCTGCTATTCCGCTCAGAGTGCTCTGTTAATATTCATTACTCCCTCTTCTTTCCTTGACTGCACTCATTTCCACTCGCAGGAAGGGGAGAAGCTTTTTGCCTAAAGATGAAGAATATTTCCGTTTGTACTTTTCTCTTTGGTTCACTTTGAGGCTGTCAGTTGTATAATTTACTTTGCATCGTCCCAGTCAATTTACAGCATGTATCAGTGTGGGCTTTACTCAGAAATGCTTTGTTTTGCTGACACTTTTAAATAAAGTTTCTTCATTTTATAAATTAATGACCAGGTTTTATGCATAATACGGTATATGGTGTGCATGTTTGGAATAACAATAGCTTGAGTTTTTGCCAATAGTAAAAATCCACTCACCGGCCACTTTATTAGATATTTGTTGACACAAAAATCTGATCAGCCAACCAATCACATGGCAGCAACTCAATGCATGTCGGCCTGTAGACATTGTCAAGATGACCTGCTGAAGTTCAAACCGAGCATCAGAATGTGGAAGAAAGGGGATTGAAATGATGTTGAACGTGGTGGCATGGTTGTTGGTGCCAGGCAGGCTGGTCTGAGTATTTCAGAAACTGCTGATCTACTGGGATTTTCACACACGACCATCTCTAGGGTTTACAGAGAATGGTCTGAACAAAGAGAAAATATCCAGGGGGTGGCAGTTGTCTATTTGAAAATACCTTGATGATGCAAGAGGTCAGAGTAAAATGGCCAGACTATTTCAAGAAAGGTAGCAGTAACTCCAATAACCACACGTTAAAACTGAGGTATGCAGAAGAGCATCTCTGAATGGGCAACATGTCGAACCTTGAAACAGATGGGCTACAGCAGCAGGAGATCACACTGGGTACCACTTCTGTCAGTTAAGAACAGGCAACTGAAGCTACAGTTCACATGGGCTCACCAAAATTGGACAATAAATGTTGCCTAGTCTAATGAGACTCGATTTCTGTTGCAACATTCGGATGGCAGGGTCAGAATTTGGCGTCAACAACATGGCTCCATCATGCCTTGTATCAACGGTTCAGGCTGGTGGTGGTGGTGTAACGGTGTGGGAGATATTTTCTTGGCACACTTTGGGCCCCTTAGTACCAAATGATCATTGTTTAAATGCCACAGCCTACCTGAGTATTGTTGCTGACAATGTTCATCCCTTTATGACCGCAGTGTACACATCTTCCTGCAGGATAACGTGCCATGTCACAAAGCTCAAACATGACAATGAGTTCACTGTACTTAAATGGCCTCCACAGTTGACAGATCTCAATCCAACAGAACACCTTTGGGATCTGGGAGAACGGAAGATTTGCATCATGGATGTGCAGCTGACAAATCTGCAGCAACTGTGTGATGCTATCAAGTCAATATGGACCAACATCCCTGAGGAATGTTCCCAGCACCTTGTTGAATCTATGCCATGAAGAATTATGGCAGTTCTGAGGGCAAAAGGGGGTCCACCTAGTAAGGTATACCTAATAATGTGGCCGGTGAGTGTATTTAACTATCAAAATTTCCTTCTGGATGACTACTATCGTCATATTTTTTTTATCTTTTTGATGGTGGTGTCAGTTGTGATTAAATCATATGAAGTTTAACAACCTGAAATGAAGAGGCACTTTCAACAGATTTCAGCAATTAAGAATACACGTCCAGCATGCACCACTTTTGGTGCACACCCACTGATCTGAAGACAGGCAAAAACTGTCAAAAAAAACTGAAAAGAATGCAGATTCACTAAAAAGATACAAGCTGCCAGTGTGAAAGGAAAGAAAAAGGCCAAAGCATGTCAGAAATGTACAATGTGCTTCATTAAACACATTGTCTAGTGCCATTTGTAATACTGAGCATGAAAGCCCAAGAAGTGTATTATTTTAATACATCATACTACAAACCCCTAAAGATCTTGTATTCAACTAAGCTGGTTAAGAAAACGGATAAGTGGATAAATTTTCACGTTACACAGCATACTGATAGTATAAATCGCCTCCAAGCTAATATGTGAATGCAATGTTCCAGCCTGCCACCTCACTAAATTCTGCTAACAGCAGTAAAATAAGTTCAGTTTGTTTGCAGCTTCAACATAATGCATAGAATAATAATAATGTAACAAAATGTAATGCACAAGCAGTGATTTCAGGAAGTATCTAGATCTCTTTCCCTTCTACACTTTATTGTAGTGTACATTTCATTTTACAAATGATTAATTTGCCATTTTTGCCCCTCAATCTAACGTACACTCATTAACTCATAATGACAAAGTAAAACATGTTTTCAAAAAGGTTTGCACAGTTATTAAAAATCAAAAACTGATATCTCTCATTCCTTAAAGTATACAGAATCTTAATTCAGTACAGTAATCCCTCGCTATATCGCGCTTCGACTTTCACGGCTTCACTCTATCGCGGATTTTAAATGTAGGCATATCTAAATATATATCACAGATTTTTTGCTGGTTCACGGATTTTTGCGGACAATGTATCTTTTAATTTATGGTACATGCTTCCTCAGTTGCTTTGCCCAGTTGATTTCATACAAGGAACGCTATTGCAAGATGGCTGAGAAGCTACCCAATCAGAGCACGTGTCACATATTAAATAAAACTCCTCAATGATATACGATAAGCTTCCCGCGCGGCGCTTCGCATACTTGAAAGCCCAAACAGCACGTATTGATTTTCGATTGTTTGCTTCTCTCTCTGACATTCTCTGCTCCTGACGGAAGGGGTGTGAGCAGAGGGCCTGTTTACACAGAGACTATTTGCCTAGAGGATACGGACGCTCCTCTAAAAAATGCTGAAAGACTATCTTCACATTGCTGCCTTCCTTGTAGCTGCTTTGTCCGGCGGTGCCTCGCATACTTAAAAGCCCAAAAAGCCCTATTGATTTTTGATTGTTTGCTTTTCTCGCTCTCTCTCTCTCTCTCTGACATTCTCTGCTCCTGAGGCGCACTTTGAAGAGGAAGATATGTTTGCATTCTATTAAATGTGAGACGGAACTGTCATCTCTGTCTTGTCATGGAGCACAGTTTAAACATTTGACTAAAGGGTGTTATTTCGTGTCTAGAGGGCTCTAATAATGTCAGAAAATGTATTTAGAAGGTCGTAAACAGGTTTTCTAAGCTCTAACTGCGAACATATTCGATTTATAAATAAAGAATCCTACTTCACGGAAATTCAATTTCTTTGTCAACAGTTCCAGCTTTGGGTCATCTTGGGTAAATCTCTACAAGCTTGTAGCAAGCCTACATAACACTACAAGCGCGTTGGCTCTCTGGACTGGCTGTCACTGTATTTATTACATGGTCTGGAGGTTGTCTAAAAAAGATCCCTTCAGGCGCGATTGTGGATGACCAAGTTCTGGTAGGACCCTGCCCAGTAAGGATTCCAATTGCCAAGTGCAGGCGTCATGTTGCTATGACATCTAAGCAGGAAATGGATGTTTCCGTGGTAAACACTTAAGAATATTTCATGATCAGACTTCACCCAGGGACGTCTGATATTTGTGGGTGGCCACCCCGAAGTTGAAACGGTGAGGTGAATCCCGAGAAGCGGCAAGGTGTTGCGGTATATGGACCTGAGGTTCTCCAGAAGCTCACATTGGTGAGTTGGACTTGTGTTTTAAGTTGTTTGGGATAGCCAGCCAGGAAGCTGTATTCGCCTGAGGACCGTTTTTTCCCCTCCATCATGCAGTAAGAACTGTACTACAGGATTCTTCACCATTTCATGGACTACGTTTAATCTTTCTCTTTTTAATATCCTTTTTCCTTTATGTGTGGTTCGAACCGGGGATTAAGATTTGGCTGCTAGGGTTAGGGAGGCTGGGGAGGGCACCCGGGAAAAGAGGGATTACTAATGAGGACTCAGTCACTAGGCATGTAAATAAATTAATGTTGGATTACAATACACTTACTTATTTAACCAGTCCAACTACCATCTGGTTTCTTTCAAGTATTGGTGGGTGCATAAAGGGGAGAAAAGGGGCAGAGGAAAAAAAATTTTAATGCTATTTTATCCTTCGAACATCGTCCACTTTCCTCTCAGGTGGTGAAGTGTAGTGATCGCGTCCCGTATCGGGTGTTTGTTACAGGCTTTCCATACCTGGATTTGGGCAATTTATCCTCTTCTTCCTAGCAGATCCTCTCAAGCTCTGTTAGACTGAATGGCAAAGTGTCTGTAAGCTGCCATCTTTATACCGTCTCTCCACAAATTATTAAATTCTGGGCTTCGACAGGGCCACTCAAGGACACTCAGAGATTTGTCCTAAAGCCACTCCACTCTTGTCTTGGCTGTATGCTTTACGTCATTGTCGTCACCCGAGTCTAAAATCGTGGGCCCACTGAGCCTCAGTGTATTTGGCTACATTCATCTTTCTCTCATTTTTGACCAGTCTCATGGATCCTGTTGCCGTGTGGGACCTCATAAAGTGATTCAGGTTATGATCACTGCATAGTCTTTGACAAACAAAATGATTGAAGATCTTTGCAGATACTTCAATTTTTGTCTCATCAGACCACAGTACCTTCTTCCTCATTCTCTCAGAGTCCTTTAAATGTCATTTGGAAAACTCCAAGCAGAATTGACGGAGTGCTACTGAAATGGTCATGATTCGAACAAGTTCTCTCAGCTCAGCAGAGGACTTCTGAAGATCTGTTAAAGTGACAATTGGGTTCCTCTCAAATGTTCATTTCCCTGTCCATGGCGTTTCTTGCCTGGCTACTCAGTTTGGTCAGACGGCCAACTCTAAGAAGAGTCCTAGTGGTTCCAAACTTCTTCTATTTTAGTGAGGCCACTGTGCTCCGGAGAACATTCAGTGCTTTGGACATGGTTTTATTCCCTTACCCTGATCTATGCCACAACCACAACCATAAGCCTAACCCTAACCATAACAATAACCATAACCTGACCATGGTGGTCTACAGTGAGTTCGTTGGACTTCATGGCTTGGTTTTTGCCCTGACATGTGGTGTGAATTGTAGGACCTTATATAGACAGTTGTGGACCTTTCTAAATGATGTCCAATCAATTCAGTTTTCCACAGACGGACTAAAATCATGTTCTCAACACATCAAGGAGAATTAAAGCAAACAGGATGCATCTGAGCAAAATTTGGAATGCAACAGTAAAGGGTCTGAATACTTATAAGAATGAGCGATTTCAAGTTTTGATTTTTAATAAATTGGCAAACCTTTCTGAAAGGTCGGTATGGGTTATTGAGTGTAGATTGAGGTTAAGATATGGCAAATGTATCAATTTAAAAATAAATATACAATACAATAAAGTGTGCAGAAAGTGAAGGAGTGAATAATTTTTGAATCCACTACATATTAACCTTCTGTTGAAAAGAATCCCCTTTGTGTGTATTATAAACTTTCTTTTTGGTGATTAGTTTTCAATATGGAATTTTACAGAAAGTTGGAAAACAAAGTTACTCATACTGTGGAATTCCTTGTGTATGTATCACCCTTAATGTTAGAACCTTTGCCATCACATTAGCTGTTGTGGTCAAGTGAAGCAAGGAACAAATCCAAAAGACGTATTGGGATGTCAACGGGGTCTCCTTGTTTAATTCAAATCAGCAGGTCAAACAAAACAGGTTTACAGTAGCGCACAGAATCAAAGTAAAGAAAAGGATATAAAGCCTTCTTGGCTTGTCTTAAGTAGCTTAGTTGACTGTGTCTGTCTTGGGAGAAGCTCCATCCAGTGGTCTGCTCAATTCCAAATTAGACACCAACATCCAGGATTAGATGCCCAGGATTTATAAGGCTTGGATTGGAAAGGGCGGAGTCAGTTGTCCTCATTGGGCATCTTCTTGGTACTGTGTATTGAAAAAGTGGTGATACTGTTAGCAACAGAACCCCCTCTTGTCCTGGAGTGGTATTACGTATCACTGATGGCGATCCTTCAAGAGGCTTGCATGAAACTGTTCAATTCAGAAACATCAGCAAAACCAAGCTCAGATTGCCAAGCTGCTGCTACCACCTTTATTTACAAAATGACAACATCTTTGCAGACCTTATGTCCATTTTGTGTTCTTTACCTCTCTCAGCCGCTAGATTTTGCCTTCTGCATTTTGAGATTCCCTGGGTTTTTATTTTCTGGGATTAGAAGATTCTGTCTGTATACATTTGAAATTAACCCTTAAACCGCCAGAACTGGCTATAGTCGGGTCCCAGTGCAATTTGCCAGCACACATGAGCCGAATGTGTTCGGCAACGTATATTTGTTGAACACTGCAAACAGCTATATTTATTTCCTAGAGCAATTTGCCAGCATGCTGGAGCTGATCAGTCCGTGCCATTCATTCGTTGAACAGCCAGCTCATGACCACTGCGGCCCCCTAGCGAATCAGCATCACTGTTAATGGAATTCAGCTGCTGCATTAGACTAGCATGACAGCATCAGCGTTGGCTTCTGTGTGCCTGTGTGCAGCCATTTCAAGCGCAGTTGGCTCAGTGATTTACTGAATTTCATCAATGGCGTCAGTTGTACCTTCTACATATAATAATAGATTGTTCCAGTAGTTTATTGTATGGTTTTTACAGTTCATTGGCAGTGTGTAAACTGATCAGTGTTGTAGTAATTGTGATGCTCTTTGCATGAAAAAAAATGTGTTCCATTAAAATTTCACTTTTCTTGGTGAATTGTGTCGTTTACTTAAAAAGTGCAGCAAAAAAGTATTTGGTGCCCAGGGGGTACATTAACCCCCCAAGTATGCAACGGTTTAACACTAGAATTACCAGAGCCTACGAAAAAACTCGTAGATCCATCCCACCTTAAAACGCTTCTCACCTCTCTGTCAGCGTCTTTTGTCCTTTAAATGTGTTGATTTAAATGTGCCTGCTATCAAATCCCCCACCCCACACAGTTTTATCAGCTCAAGTCTGTTTACCTGCATGTCAGTTGCTTAGAGTTGTATAGAGTGAGAAGTCAAGCAAAATGACACCTTTTATAAATACTATATCGTTATTTGGATCACTTGCATTTCATGTGTGTTCCGTGTCTACAACGATCTATGTAAACACATCATTAAAACAGAAATGTTTTTCATGTTTTAGTAATAATTGACAAAATGTAGACATGAAGTGTATAATGTGTGAAGCCTGAATTCCAAATATCAAAGAAATAATTTCACAAAAGATACAAGTACAATAGAACAAATGTGCTTTTTTCCGAAGAAAAATAAAACAGGTTAGTGTTGCGTGTTGTCCTGACTTCTTGGGAAGTATAAAACAGATTCCAACAAAATTATAGTACTAGTCTATAGACCACCAGGGCCATATCCATTGTTCATGACTGAATTTAGCAACCTTCTATCTGATTTGGCTATGAATTATGATCACATAGTACTGATGGGGGATTTTAATGTACACATTGATGTGGAAACTGACACTTTTAGCAAATGTTTTACTTATTTGTTAAATTCAGTAGGATTTTGTCAGATTGTCAAAGGTCCAACTCATAATCATAACCACACATTAGATTTAATTATAACTTATAAAGTTGAAATTCAAAATTTAAATATTACTCCATTAAGTGAAGTTATTTCCGATCACTACTTAATTACTTTTGTTTAGTCCTGCCCTTGCCAACACATTCCCAGATTAAAACAAAGACTGTGCGACATCTAGATTGTAATTCTGCTTCAAAATTTGTAGATACTTTGAGTAAGTTGAGTGTAATTGTGGAAAACCATTTAGATCAGTTAACATCAAATGTAAGCGTGGAATACAATTTAGATCAGCTAACATCACATTATAATGTGACCTTGAGAGATGCTCTGGACACAGTGGCTCCCCTTAAAACAAAAATGATCAAAGCGCATAGAAACTCTCCCTGGTTTAATGAAAACACTCGAGCTCTTAAATTAGACTGTTGAAAACTGGAGCGGTGATGGAGAACAACAAAACTACAGTACATGTCTTTCAAATTGCATGGACTGAGAGTGTCAATAAATATAAAAAAGCCCTCTTTAAAGCTTGCTCAGAATACTATTCTACATTAATAGATAGCAATAATAAAAATCCTCGGGTACTGTTTAGAACAGTGGCTAAATTAACAAATGGGAATTCAGATCAATAGTGCAAAATACCAACAGATATTAGCAGTACAGACTTTATAAACTTCTTCAATGAGAAAATTAAAAATATAAGATCTCATATCTCTGAATCACAGTACAAACCAAATACTAGCTTAGCAGATCCTGTCTCACATTGCATTCGGCACTTTAACAAATTTAACCCCGTAACTAAGCAGGAAGTCTTAACTTTAATTTCTAAAATGAAGCCCACTACTTGTTCCCTAGATCCAGTGCCAACAAAACTAGTACAAAGTGCAAAGGATGTTCTTGCAGCGCCTATTCTAAACATTATCAATAGTTCATTATTGCATGGCACAGTACCTGATACACTAAAAGTTTCAGGCATTAAACCATGGCTTAAAAAGTCAGACCTAGACCCACACATACTAAAATCATTATAGACCTATTTCAAATTTACCGTTTCTCTCTAAAATACTAGAAAAAGTAGTCACCAGTCAGCTTCAGTCACACCTTACGCATTACAATTTATTTGAGAAATTCCAGTATGGTTTTCACACTGGTCATAATACAGAAACGGCACTAACACGGGTTGTAAATGACATTCTGATATTCTCTGATGCAGGAAACTTCACTGTAATTATGTTGTTGAACTTAAGTGCAGCATTTGACACCATTAACCATTCTATTTTACTGCACATGCTAAAAAATGATGTTGGGCTAACAGGCCATGTGCTCGCTTGGTTTAGTTCTTATTTATCAAATTGATTCCAATATGTACAGAAATGTGCCGACAGTACTCCATCATTATACACAGAAGTTCAATATGGTGTCCCACAGGGCTTAGTACTGGGGCTTTACTGTTTTCACTTTACATGCTTCCACTGGGATCTATCATTAGGAAACATAATGTTAATTTTCACTCGTATGCAGATGACACCCAGTTATACCTTTCATTTAAATCAAATGAAGTTTCTCCGATGTTGTCTTTAATTAGTTGTGTTAGCGAATTAAATGAGTTGATGAATGAGAACTACTTGTCTTTAAATACAGATAAAACAAATGTTAATTTTTGGAGGGAATGACGCTGATCACAACAATATTTTGTCATCATTTAACTCAGTTGGAATCCAAATTAATTTTACTGAATCAGCCTGCAATCTAGGAGTTATCTTTGACTCTAGCATGTCATTTAAAGTACATATTACATATAAGTTGTCCAAAACATGTTTCTTCCATCTTAAAAATGTTAGGAAATTAAGGTGCTTTCTAAATAAACAGGATTCTGAGAAATTAATTCATGCATTTATCTCTAGTAGGATTGACTACTGCAATGCGTTGTTCACTGGATGTTCAAATTGTTCTCCACACAGCCTCCAGTTAATCCAAAATGCGACTGCAAGAATTATTACAAAAACAAGAAAATACGAACACATAACTCCAGTTCTTAAATCCTTACACTGGCTCCCAGTTAAGTTTACGGCAGATTTCAAAATCCTCCTTTTAACATATAAAGCATTAAATGGCCAAGGTCTGGCTTACTTGTCTGAACTTATCATGACTTACAAACCTGAGCGCACATTAAGATCTCAAGATGCCGGTGTGCTTATGATTCCAAGGATTAATAAAATAACAGTGGGAGGTTGAGCTTTTAGTTACAGGGCCCCTAAACTATGGTATAGTCTGCCTGCTACTATAAGAGATGCCCCTTTGGTCTCAGCTTTCAAATCCCGGCTGAAGACTCACTACTTCACTTTAGCATACCCTGACTAGAGTTGCTCATTAATTGTACAGACTGTATCTCTGTTTTTGGGCATTAGCACTAAAACATAAGTAACATGATAGTTATAATTTGTTACTAACCCTCACCTATTCTGTTTCTCTTCGTGGTTCTCAAATGTGACACTTGCTGCCACAGCCCACCTGCCATGTTGTTTTGCCTGCCTAAGGTAAAGTCATCCCTAATGGAGGATCGCAGAAATAGTGGAGTAGAGAGTTCCTTTCATTGAATTGGCTGGCCCAGCACTGTCTTAGCTGTGGAATTGCCAAATGGGGAAGGCAGCTTGATGGCTGAGGTCTCCAGGACTCTAAACAAATCCAAATCATATTATGTGATATCATCTACTGTTAAATTCTGCTCCATACTTGTACATTTTTTATTTTTATATTGTATTGAGGATTTGTTCTGTTCTGTGTATTGTATTGTATTGACCCCCTTCTTTTTGACCCCCACTGCACACCCAACCTACCTGGAAAGGGGTCTCTCTTTGAACTGACTTTGCCAAGGTTTCTTCCATTTTTTTCCCTGCAAGTGTTTTTTTTTTGGAAGTTTTTCCTTGTCTTCTTAGAGAGTCAAGGCTGGGGGGCTGTCAAGAGGAAGGGCCTGTTAAAGCCCATTGCGGCACTTCTTGTATGATTTTGGGCTATACAAAAATATATTGTATTGTATTGTATTCTATAAGCAGGTGCACAACTTTCTTAGTCACATCCAATCAATTAAATTGACTCCAAACAAGGTGTACAAACATTTCAATGGTGATCAATAGAATGGGATGCACCTGTGACAAATGTCAAGTGGCATAGCAGACAGTCTGAATACTTATACCAATATAATACTTCAGTTCTTTATTTTTAATAAATTTGCAAAAAGTTTTAAAATCCTTTTTTCTCTTTTTGTCATTGTTGGTTATTGACTGTTTCTCTATGAGGAGCACAATAAATTTAAATAACTTTAACAAAAGGCTGTGACATTACAAAATGTGAAAAATGTAAAGGGTTCTGAATTGTTTCTTAACTTCACAGTATGTAGACAATTGTTTTTTGCCTGAATAGAATTAAAGCTTCTTCAATACAGTAACTGCATTCTTATGCAAACAACATATCTTAAGTTTTTTTTTGTTTTGATCTTAAAAAATTGGGAGTGGTCTCCCCTAGACTTTCTCGTATATTCAGATATGGGGATGCATGTTTTAGGAGAAAACCACAAGACAATGATTCTATTTTTATATTATGTACAATAAAGAACCATCAACAACAAATCAAATCAAATTAATAGTATATTGAGCAAAGAATGCTAAGATTTGCATTGGGTGTGATGAGGATGGACAGGATTAGAAATGAGTATATTAGAGGGTCAGCTCAGGTTGGAATGTTGGGAGACAAAGTCAGAGAGGCGAGATTGCGTTGGTTTGGACATGTGCAGAGGAGAGATGCTGGGTATATTGGGAGAAGGATGCTAAGGATAGAGCGGCCAGGCAAGATGAAAAGAGGAAGGCCTAAGAAAAGGTTTATGGATGTGGTGAGAGAGAACATGCAGGTGATGGGTGTAACAGAGCAAGATACAGAGGGCAGAAAAATATGGAAGAAGATGATTCGCTGTAGTGACCCCTAATGGGAACAGCCAAAAGAAGAAGAAGAAGATTGAACAATTATTATAAAAGTAAAGTTGAATAAATCAGACTGCATGAATAAAAAAGTACCCCTTCTGGTTAGCCAGAAATTGCTCAAAAGTTGATTGAAATCTATGTTTTGTACCAAATACTAATACCTAAAATTGGATTGACCTAACTGAAAGCATACTCAAGTTATCGTGTTTACATACACACACACTTACACAGACATAATTCCAAAATTGGTATTTTTGGACTCCGGGAGGTGTAAAACGTTGATTTTCATCGAAATCTCGAAATCGAATCTCAGGACAATTACAATACTTTCCCTATACTTTGTATATGACAAAGTAAAAAATCATTAAAAAAAGTCATACAAAATATCATTCTTATTTTCAATGCATTGTAATAAAATAATACAGGAAACGGATTTTGATGTAGGACTTTCTGTTCAGTAAACTGAAACAATTAGTTATACCTTTGCACCTTTGCAAGGCAACATATATATAGTCATGCATACACAGAGGATCACTTTCCAGGTTTATCAGAGGTAAGCAATATCAACCCAGGTAGAGTTAGAGTTGCTAACGCTGCTGCCCACAGTGGCAAGAAGACACCCAAAGAAGGCAAATGACTCAGCCCCTTAAGGTTAGAGTCCTATAAAAGAGCGGGCACCACAGAGAATGGCGTCATATTTGAGGCCCAGATTGGAACCAGAATGGAGTGCCTGAGTAAGGGTTAGGATTTAAAGGAATTAGGATTAGAGTTATAATTAAAAGAAGTGACCTTGTTGGCATTCCAAATGTTCTTTGATGTCCATGAGTGTCCTTCGACCTGTCCAATATATATATATGCAGTGGTGGGTAAAAGTAGGTTTACAGTTGTGAGTACAGGTATATGAGGCCGGCAATTTGAGCACTTACGAGATCGTACCTAAGTGCACTGTGCCATTGTGACATTGTTTTGAGTTAATAAAGTTAATAAAGCTCTTTTGAGTTATTAAAGCTATTGTAATAATCATAACCTGCATGTCTTGTTCCATACGGACAACTATAAACCTACTTTTGCCCACCTCTGTACATATACATTAACAACAACAACAACAACATTTATTTATATAGCACATTTTCATACAAACAGTAGCTCAAAGTGCTTTACATAATAAAGAATAGAAAAATAAAAGACACAATAAGAAAACAAAATAGATCAACATTAATTAACATCGAATAAGAGTAAGGTCCAATGGCCAGGGGGGACAGAAAAAATAAAAAAAAAAAAACTCCAGACGGCTGGAGAAAAAACTAAAATCTGTAGGGATTCCAGACCATGAGACCACCCAGTCCCCTCTGGGCATTCTACCTAACATAAATGAAACAGTCCTCTTTGGATTTAGGGTTCTCACGGAAGGGCTTGATGATGATAGTCATGTAGACGTCTGCCTTTTAATCCATCCATCATTGTTGGAGCATCATGAGGCTTTGAGTAGGTGGAGGTGGCGCAGGCCACCACCACAAAGAAACCGGAAAAAGAAACAGAAGAGAGAGTAGGGGTCAGTACGGATTTTAGAGTTACCCTGAATAGTTATTATGAGGAAATTGAACATATAGAGTATCAGGATTAAGTTAAATTAAGTTAAATTGAAGTTATAAAAAGGCCATGTTAAAGTAATGTGTTTTCAGCAGTGTTTTAAACTGCTCTTCTGTATTAGCCTGGCGAATTCCTATTGGCAGGCTATTCCAGATTTTAGGTGCATAGCAGCAGAAGGCCGCCTCACCACTTCTTTTAAGTTTTGTTCTTGGAATTCTAAGGAGACACTCATTTGAGGATCTGAGGTTACGATTTGGAATATAAGGTGTCAGACATTCCGATATATAAGATGGGGCGAGATTATTTAAGGCTTTATAAACCATAAGCAGAATTTTAAAGTCAATCCTGAATGACACAGGTAACCAGTGTAGTGACATTAAAACTGGAGAAATGTGTTCGGATTTTCTTTTCCTAATTAGGATTCTAGCAGCTGCATTCTGCACTAGTTGCAAACGATTTATGTCTTTCTTGGGTAGTCCTGAGAGGAGTGCGTTACAGTAATCTAGTTGACTGAAAACAAACGCGTGAACTAATTTCTCAGCATCTTTCAGTGATATAAGAGGTCTAACTTTACTTATGTTTAAGTGAAAAAATGCTGTCCTAGTGATCTGATTAATATGCGATTTAAAATTCAGATTACAGTCAACAATTACCCCTAAGCTTTTTACCTCCGTCTTGACTTTTAATCCTAATGTATCCAGTTTATTTCTAATAGCCTCATTGTATCCATTATTGCTAATCACTAAGATTTCAGTTGTCTCTTTATTTAACTTGAGAAAGTTACTATTCATCCATTCTGAGATACAAGTCAGACATTGTACTAGTGAATCGAGAGAGTCGGTGCTATTGATAAATACAGCTGTGTGTCATCAGCATAGCTGTGGAAGCTCACGTTGTGCCCTGAGATAATCTGACCTAACAGGAGCATGTAGATTGAGAATAACAGCGGACCCAGGATAGAGCCTTGTGGAACACCATATCGGATATCATGTGTCTTCGAGTTGTAATTACCACAACTAACAAAGAATTTTCTCCCTGTCAGGTAGGATTCAAACCAATTTAAGACACTGCCAGAGAGGCCCACCCATTGACTAAGGCGATTTCTAAGAATATTATGATCAATGGTGTCAAATGTGGTACTCAGATCTAAGAGGATGAGAACGGATAAATGGCCTCTGTCTGCATTCACTCGCAAATCATTTACTACTTTAACGAGTGCAGTTTCTGTGCTGTGATTTGTTCTAAAACATATATCTATATATATCTATTGAAAACCTGTGGAGTGAGCTGAAGAGGAGAGTAGACAGTACAGGGCCGAAGACCCTAGATGATCTGGAGAGATTACGTAAAGAAAAATGGTGGTTTCAGATGCCACGCTCTGTGTTGTCCAACCTTATAAAAGGTTACAAGAGAAGACTCTGAGTTGTTATATTGGCAAAGGGAGGTTGTACAAAGAATTAAATGCAGGGGTGACAACGTGGCGCACGTGTTTTTATTAAAAATATGTATGTCTTGACGAGGGCTTTGTTTTTCTTTGAATGAACTTGTTTCAATTAAAATTCAAATGTTTCTTATTTTCTCAGTGCAAGATGACGGTTCTTTAGCAAACAATCCTTTTTACTTTTTTTGGGTGCCAATGATAGCGGAGGGCACTCTATATACAGTTATATACAGTATATATATATATATATATATATATATATATATATATATATATATATACATATACTGTATATATACACTAAGGGGTTCCACCTTGCTCGTTTCGTTCGCCAACACCCCTGGCATGCACTATGCACCAGCCACTTCATGTCTCTGCCGGTCGCGTTGTGAAGAGGGGAGCTGAAGGCACCCCAAGGAGACACAGTCGCTCCTCTGAAACCCCCTCTTAAATGGTCTTACAATGGGAAACAAATACAGTTTTTTTTTTTTTTTTACCTTCTCTTTGCTTGATCAGCTGCTGGCTTGCTGCTGCTGCCGTGCCGCGTGATCTGCATTTCATGCGGCGCTTCGAACATTTAAAAGCCAGTACAGCAGCTGTCCTACTCTATGTCTTTTATTTCTGGCCCCGAATGAGGTTAAATCTCTTGACACAAAGTCTCGTCTCACAGGACGTGAGTTCTTGATATTTTTTAGTTTAGAATTTAAAAACGGAATGAGATTCTGAAAATCTAACAATATCACATTAATGATACCAAACATATGTGTGTAGGTTTTAAAATAAGCCAGATTTAAAGCGTGACAAAAAATGTGACATAAAAACGTTACATAAAATGGTTGCGCAAAATCGTTGCACTTTTAGGCTTAGGATTTTATATATAGAGAGTAGATATATATATATATATAAGTATTTAAACAGTTAAACAATTTTCACAATTTTGGCTCTGTATAAAGCAAATAAAACAAGTGTAGACTTTCAGCTTTAATTTAAGGAGTTTACCAAAAATATCATATGAGCATTTAGGAATGACAACCATTTTTCTGCATAGATCCCCCATTTCCATGGAATCATAAGCAAATATCTATTCGAAGATCTACAGTTATAACCCGGAGTGTAACTTAAGGCTTTGTAAACCATTAGTAGTATTTTAAAGTCAATTCTGAATGACACAAGTAACCAAAGTAATAACACTAAAACTGGTGAGATGAGCTGGGGATAGAAACGAGCTCACATGGTGTTGTTTGGAGCAGCGTAGTTGTCTCAATCTGTTTCTCAATGTTTTCCTCTGTTTAGCCAATACCTTATCCAGGGCGTGAGAGCCATTGTCCGGGAGAGTCAGCAGCTTCTTCAACTTTGGTTCTACCACTTCCTCCAGTCAGTCCAACCTGATTCCCAAGATTGAGCCAGCCTTTTGAATCAGGTGATTTTGTCTGTTGGCATCACCTGCTCTAATGCCATTTCTACAGCACATTATTGAATAGAAAAATACACTGGCCACTACAGACTGGTAGAAAACATAAAAGAGTGGCTTCCATGCATCAAATGCCTTCAAACTCTTCAGTGGATAGAGGTGACGCTGACCCTTCTTGACAACCTCTATGTTAGTACTCCATATATATATATATATATATATATATATATATATATATATATATATTGTCACGGATGCCAATATTGTGGAAAGTCTTGGGGGTAGAGAGTGGCCAGCACATTATCTCCTCCCCGACACTAGGTGGCAGCCACCACCATGCATTCCAACAGGGCTTCATGGGAATTCCCTGCAGCCCTGTTGGGTTCCATGGATGCCACCAGGGGGTGCTGTGCAGACTGTAGAGCCCTATGACGTCATGCTTGCACCACACCTGAGAGTACTTTCCTGAACATGCAAGTGGACCACCTGCAGTGCTCCTGAGTGCAGCTTAAAAGGAGCTAGTTGCCACTACTCCGGGAGACAGACTCAGGAGGAAGAGGATGAAGCTTGCCGGAAGAAGAATGGAGGCAAACAAGAAAGAGAAAGAAGAAGGATGAAGGCAAAGACAGTGTGCTGTATTTATTGTTCTGTGGTGCTGTGGGGAGCGAGGGGGCGCTGTGTTTTGAATTTGTGTCCTGGTGTCTGCTTGTGTTAGGTCTGGGCGGCTGGTGGACCCCCTATAAGCCTCAATATATATGTACGGTATGTGAACATATGTGAGATTAAAGTGAAATAAAAAAAACTGAGCAATTTATAGGCACTTTTATTAGCTGTTGAAACCTTCAGACGTCTTATGTGAAAAAAAAACCTTATTATGTTATAACTTCAGTGAGTACTCCTAACAAAAATTTGCACAATGCATCAAGTATATACTGCCTTCTCTAACTCACTAGCAGTAGAAGACAGTGTTCTCATTTAAATGATTTAATCCTCAGCAAAACCCGATTTTTTTTCGTTTTTATATCTCATTAAAACATTCCAATGGGATTGTGAGATAACACCTCACAGTTGGACTTACTTTTTTGTATTTTTTAAGCATTCAACATGTTAACTTTCTTTGCCATTAGAAGGAGAAAACTTGTACTTTCCATGTGATTGCAACTGTTTGTTAAGTCACACGGGGTTCATTTACTTGCTTGTTTCCAGACTTTTGATGGTTGCATGTTATACTGTCTAATGCATTACGACAATGTGGAAAGAAAACAAATACAAAAATTGGCATTATGTGGTCTACATGAATTGACCAAAAGTTATGCCCAGTGGTTAAGGGTTTGGACTTCAGACCCTGAGGTTGTTGGTTCAAATCCTGCCACTGATACTGTGTGAGCCTGAACAAGGCATTTCACCTTCTTCTTCTTCTTCTTTCGGCTGCTCCTGTTAGAGGTTGCCACAGCTGCATGGCCCCCACAAGGGGGGTCTGACAGGGCTCTAGCCAGGGGGCCCGGTGCGGGATGAGTAGATATTATGCACAAACAAAACGTATGAACAGAAAGCAAGAATTGATCCTACAGTGTTGCGTCACAACTTCAGCATAAAATATATTGAAAACTAAAAACAATATCAATAAAAGTTTCAGATAAAAAAAATTCCTACATACATTTTTCTACAACTTTCTCACTTTGACATTTTAAGAATACAAACAAAACGTAGACCTTTTACTTCAAAAGTATTTACAAGACAGGTTTTTGATGTTGGAAAAAAAAAATTCATTAAAGACATGGCAAAGAAGTACAACTAGTCAAAAACAACTTAATCATCTAGCAATTCTATGTATCGAAAATGATTTAGCTAAACATGTTGATTTTAGTGAGGTCATTGAAAATTTTACGTCAAAGAAAGCTAGAAAACAGATTTTGCAATAATTTTTCATACTATTGTAAGTTTTTCATTAGGATCTTTACTTTATAAATATATTCAATAAATTTGCATGATACTTCTTATGTTTTTGCATCATTAACCTCGCTTATTTTATTTTAAATCCTATTGGGTATCACGTTTTCCTTAACCCTAGGTGAAGGGCCCACCAGAGATCCTGGCCTAGGGGCCCGTGTTAGAATGTGGGGGCCATGCACAGCAGATCATCTTCTTCCATATCTTCCTGTCCTCTTCATCTTGTTCTGTTACACTCATCACCTGCATGTTCTCTCTCACCACATCCATAAATCTTGTCTTAGACCTTCCTCTTTTCCTCTTCCCTGGCAGCTCTATCTTTAACACCCTTCTCCCAGTATACCCAGCATCTCTCCTCTACACATGTCCAAACAAACGCAATCTCGCCTCTCTGACTTTGTCTCCCAACCGTCCAACCAGAGCTGACCCTCTAATGTCCTCATTTCTAATCCTATCTATCCTCGTCACACCTAATGCAAATGCTAACATCTTTAACTCTGCTACCTCCACCTCTGTCTCCTGCTTTCTGGTCAGTGTCACCGTCTCCAGCCCATATAACATAGCTGGTCTCACTACCGTTCTGTAGAACTGAAATACAACACTGACATAAGTATTCACACCCTTCACTATGACAAAATTAGGTTTATGAACATTCCACTCTATTCATCATCGTTGACGTGTTCCTACAATTTTGTTTGTTAGGCCCCCTGTGGTCTATTTAATTGATTGGACCTGATTAGGCAAGTCACACACCTGTCTGTAGAAAGTTCCAAAGTTGACAATGTTCATCAGAGCAAAAACCAACCCAGGAGGTTGACGGAATTGCCTGTAGAGTTTAGAACATTTCCTTTAATTTATTCCTTTGCTATTTGTTATAATAAATTGTGTATCATTTGATGTTGTAGTGAAGGTAGTAAAGCAGGTTGATGAAATATGTAGATAATAGTGGTGGACTACATATCGGCGGAGCACCATTGAGAGATCTTGAATATGAGGACAATAAGACACATCTGGCAGTGAAAACAACAGCATTAATAGATCTTTTGAGAGTATTTGGATCAGAATCAGGAAAACTGGGATTAAATATATGAAGGAGTACCCAAAAATAACCAGAATTAGAAAGAAAAAAAATTTTACTTACTGAAACTTTAGTCTCCTTCAAAGTACTCTCCATGTGAATGACTGCACTTGTCCCAATGGTTTTCCCACTGGTGGAAACATTTTTGGAATCGTTGAAGAGGAATATTGTCCATTGCCTTCAGCGATTTTTCTTTGACTTCCTTCACGGTACAAAAACGATTTCCTTTGACTTCTTTTTTCATTTGCAGGAACAATAAAAAGTCACACAGAGCAATATCAGGCAAGCAGGGAAGGTGGCAAGAACTCCAAGACACACAAGTCAGTTCAGAAATCTCTTCAATAGTCTGACAATGATCTTCATAAATTGCATTGCAAACCTTTTTAAGATTTTTGCCATTCCTAATTGTGGAAGGTTGGCGAGATCTTGATTGGTTTTTGAGTAACATTTCCCCTCGTTTGAAATGCAAAAATCACTCGTAGACCTGTGTTTTACTTAAAGCTTCCTCTTTAAAAACAGTTTCAAGCATCACTACAGTTTCAGCAGCTGTTTTCAGTAAGTGAAAACAAAATTTAACACAGACTCGCTGTTCTTTATGATCGTCAAGTCAAGTCAAGTCGGCGAGCATGCACTGGTACAGTGTGTTGCTGCACCCACTTCACAATGAAACAACTCAGGATCCCGGTTGGCAACCCCCCAGGCAGACACGCGGTCCAGTCCCACCCTCCGGAAATAACCCTCTGTCTGCTGCAGCCAGGTGTTACGTGGGTGACCCCTTGGCCTGGTACTCAACAATGAGGATCTTACGAGCTGGATCACTCTCTGGGAAACGCGCCACATGGCCATAGTACCGTAACTGACACTCCCTCACAATGCAGGTAACGTGCCTCATTCGGGACTCCATGAGCACCTGCTCATTCTACACAAAGTCAAACCAACAGTACCCAAGGATTTTCTGGAGAGACACAGTACCAAAGGAGTCCAGTCTTCGTCTCGGGTCACTGGATAGCGTCCATGTTTTGCAACCATATACCAAGACAGGAAGCACCAGGACTCTAAAGACTTGGATCTTTGTCCTTTTGTACAGATATCGGGAGTGCCACACACCCTTTCCAGCAACCTCATGACCCCTCATGCTCTCCCAATCTGTCTGCTGACTTCACAGGAAGAGTCACCAGAGACATGAATGTCACTGCCAAGGTAAGTAAATATCTCGACAAGGTTGACAGTCTCTCTGCAAACAGACACACTGGTAATGGCTGTACCCAAGAGGTCATTAAAGGCCTGGATTTTGGTTTTTATCCAGGACACTTGCAAGCCCAGACACTCATACTCATCACTTGGTCTCTCGAGCGCCCCGATCAGAGCCCCCATTGACTCCGCGAGATCCGTGAATCTTTCTTCACCAACAGACACCCCACAGCCGCTGGACCCCATGACCTTGCCCAACACCCAGTCCATACAAGCATTGAACATGATCATCCATCACAAAAATCGCAGAACACGTTTAATAAGCACCAAGAAAAACTGACATGGAATGCCGTACGAACAATACAGAGCAATGCCACTTGGCAGACTGACACAGAATACTGTAAATATGCTGCACCTAGCGGCGAAGTTCGCAAAAGTCTAGATTGGGCGCCAGATACAGATTCCGGTTACTTTTGGGTATCCCATAGTATGCATAGGCAAAACAAAAAGAGCGAAACTTGGTGAACAAGAGGAAAAAAACAGATTGGAATATAAAGGTCAAGAGCTGGAAAGTGTAGAGAGATTCACATATTTGGGAAGCAAGATGGAGGCGAAAGACGGCTGTAAGATGGACATGACTAAGAGATTAGGTTTGGTTTTGGAGGCACAAAATTAAGAATCCATAACACACTAGTAGTGCCGGTAGCCTTGTGTGGAGCTGAAAGATGGACATTTAACCAAGCAATTAAGAGAAGGCTGGACGTGTTTGACTGAAGATAGATGAGACTGATTATGGAAATAAGATGGCCAAGAACAGTTAGTAACAAGGATTTGAGAGAAAAGACTTGTCAAATGGAGCTGAGTGAAACAGGCATATTGAGAATAATAAGAATGTTAGGACATGTATGGAGCATGGAAAACTCAAAGACAGCGAGAAGATTGAACAATTAGTCTCTATTAGGAAGGAGAAGAGCAGGCAGACCAAATAAGAGGTAGAAAGAAAAGATAATAGAGGAGGCAACAGACAGAGGAGCAAGAAGAAGAAACATGGAGGATGTGGCACAGGAGAGAAAGAAGTGGAGGAAGCTTTATAACAGGCGGGGATGCAGCATTGAATACGACAGAAGAGTGGCTAACTAGTGAAGGTGGAGTGTTGCATTCATGGCCTGTTATTTGTGTTATACCATGCTCACTAGGTTATGGGGGAAAATAAGAAACTCATTGTATTGTGTACACCTGAAAATAAAACAGAACTATCCTGAGTTCATTGGCGCAGAAAGGCTCAAGACACCTTTCCAAAGTCATAAACTAATCTTTTTAAACTATTATGCTAATTATACAGTGTTGAGACTTAAGGTTTGGTGTATGAGAGAGAAAAGAGTACCAGAGAAGTCCAGGATATGTATGACTCGGTTTAAAAGCAGTGTTGGGGTAACAAACAAGATCCCAGTTAGAGGAGGTCTGCATCATGGATCTTCCTTAATCTTGTTATGGAAGTGTTGAATCATGGGATAAAAGACCAATCCCCCTAGTGCAGGCTTTTTGCTGATGACATTGTGTTGTGTAGCACTAGAAAAGAGGATGTTCAAAAGAAGTTGGAAGAATGCAGAAGGGCTTTGGAAGATAGAGGGGTGAAGATAAATAGGAAGAAGACAGAATATATGAGGTTTGATGATGATCTGAATGAGAAATTAGCCTGCAGGGAGAGCTTTAGAAAAGAGGGGATAAGTTCAAATATCTGGAATCAGTAGTAGCCCAAGATGGAGAATTAGATGGAGAAATAACCCATAGAGTCCATTGTGGATAAACCAGTTAGAAGAAGTTATCAGGAGTATCATGTGATTGAAGAATTAAGATGAAGGTTAAAGGTAAGGCTGGAAAGTCCAGCAATGATTAATGGAGCCGAGACAAGGGCAGTAAAGGGAGCACAAGAGAAGAGGTCAGATAGATAGATAGATAGATAGATAGATAGATAGATAGATAGATAGATAGATAGATAGATAGATAGATAGATAGATACTTTATTAATCCCAAGGGGAAATTCACATAATCCAGCAGCAGCATACTGATAAAGAACAATATTAAATTAAAGAGTGATAACAATGCAGGTATAACAGACAATAACTTTGTATAATGTTAACATTTACCCCCCCCCCCCAAGCCCAACCCGGGTGTAACTGAAGAATCGCATAGTGTTGGAGAGGAACGATCTCCTCAGTCTGTCAGTGGAGCAGGACGGTGACAGCAGTCTGTCGCTGAAGCTGCTCCTCTGTCTGGAGATGATCCTGTTAAGTGGATGCAGTGGATTCTCCGTGATTGACAGGAGCCTGCTCAGCGCCCGTTGCTCTGCCACAGATGTCAAATTGTCCAGCTCCGTGCCTACAATAGAGCCTGCCTTCCTCGCCAGTTTGTCCAGGCATGAGGCATCTCTATTCTTTATGCTGCCTCCGCAGCACACCACTGCGTAGAAGAGGGCGCTCGCCACAACCATCTGATAGAACATCTGCAGCATCTTATTGCAGATGTTGAAGGACGCCAGCCTTCTAAGGAAGTATAGTCGGCTCTATCCTTTCTTACACAGAGCATCAGTATTGGCAGTCCAGTCCAATTTGTCATCCAGATGCACTCCCAGGTATTTATAGGTCTGCACCCTCTGCACACAGTCACCTCTGATGATCACGGGGTCCATGAGAGGCCTGGGTCTCCTAAAATCCACCACCAGCTCCTTGGTTTTGCTGGTGTTCAGTTGTAGGTGGTTTGAGTCGCACCATCTAACAAAGTCCTTGATTAGGTTCCTATACTCCTCCTCCTGCCCACTTCTGATGCAGCCCACGATAGCAGTGTCGTCAGTGAACTTTTGCACGTGGCAGGACTCCGAGTTGTATTGGAAGTCCAGTGTATATAGGCTGAACAGGACCGGAGAAAGCACAGTGCCCTGCTGCGCTCCTGTGCTGCTGACCACAATGTCAGACCTACAGTTTCCAAGACGCACATACTGAGGTCTGTCTGTAAAATAGTCCATGATCCATGCCACCAGGTATGAACCTACTCCCATCTCTGTCAGCTTGTCCCAAAGGAGCAGAGGTTGGATGGTGTTGAAGGCACTAGAGAAGTCCAGAAACATAATTCTTAATAATAATAATTAGGTTGGATGTGGCAGAAATGATAATGTTGGGATGGATGTGTGGAGTTACAGAAAAGGACAGAATAAGAAAATTGGAAGAGCTATTTAAGAATGTACAAGAAAGTAGGTTAAAATGGTATGCACATGTGAAGAGGGGAGACAATGAATAAGTGGGCAAAACAGTGGTGGGAATGGAAGTACAGGGGACGAGAAAGAGAGGGAGGTGAAGGCAGAATTGGATGGATAAAGTAGAAGACAATCTGAAAGAAAAGGGTCTGACTGGCTAGGAGGTGCAGGCCCGAGCTGTTTGGAGAAGGCTGACCAATCTCATGGACCCCACATAGAAGTGGGAAAAGATAAAGAGGAAGGAGAAGAATTCAAAATGCACTGTCTGTTTCCATTCCTACACCTGTGCAGGTTTCTTCTGTGCCAATGAAGAAGTAGCAAATATTATTATGCAGAAAAATATCCTTCAAACTCAGTCTGCCCATGCTAACACTGCCAAATAAAGGGTTCACAAGATTTATCCAGAGGTTTAATTTTTAACAACAGTCCGTGCAGATGTTGTTATAGAACCAATTTATGTAAATTAATCTGGTAAAATGAGTGCATAGTCCAAGTTGCAAAATATAAATATTTTAATCACTTCTTGATCTAAAAGTGCCACATCTACAAAATGAGCAATTACTTACTTTCTCCTGGGATTCAGTTCTAATTATGAGGCAGGGATATGGTGCTAAACATGAATACATGTAAATATCAAGCATCGGGTCCTTGAGAGAATTACTTTTTTTTTTTTTTGCAATTTCAGAAGCATTTCATATCTAACATAATGCCATGTTTGATCTACTGAATAAAAATAAAAATAATAAAGATGCCATCTCACTTGTGATTTTTTTTTCTAGGTTAGCCTAACGCTAATAATGGCAGATATTATTACTACTTTTAATGCTAGTAGTAATTTTCACCAGGTGGGGGAATACCTGAAAATGATCAGTTGACATTTGCAGGATTTCACTGGGGACTTACCATCTGTCATGGACCCTTTTATGTGAAGCACTGCCAGAAGTTTTCTGCATAAATTAACTCCAAACATTCCAGTCCTACTTTCTGAGTCTTAAATGCCAAGAAATGTAGGCAGAGAGGCAAAATATTCAGGGGTTCAATCGGTTGGTAATGTCAATCTCTTATTTCTAAATAATATTAAATAAACAGTAGCATAGGGGAAAATATTAAAGCAATTTAAAACATTTTTTGTAATTTAGTATACTACATTACGCCTAAAATATGTGTAATGGGGTTGTTTTTGCTATTTTCAGGCTAATGCCTATTCTAAGCTACAGGGTGGTCCAGATCTAATTATACAGATCCAGATCGTCTGGATGACTTTGATTTATGCGGGGACAATTCCAGTTCGTCACGAAGGCGATTCTTCATGTCGTCAGTTTGCACACTTCTCGATGGTCCGGGATTTTTCGGGTGATTTTCTATGTAATAAACTTAATAAGTTATAGCGTAATGAAAATTGCATAATTAGATCTGGACCACCCTATAGAAATATGTAATGGCCTTGTTTCTATCGTCACCTAAAAAGCAACAGTCAAGTATGCAGCTAAGATGTGATTTCTGAATCAAAGATGCTTGTCTTCATTATATAAAAAATGGAACTCTTTCAGGCACAGAAACTCTCTTTTGTTTTTTAACTATTTTTTGACAACTACCTTCGACTATATAATAAAACTCTAAGGCAGGGGTATTCAATTAGATTTGTTATTGGGCCAAATTGTCATACGGCTTTTGCCAGTGGGCCGCACATTTCCCGGTATTTCTTGTATTGTACAATTAATACAAAGCATCACTGCATTTTCAACATTTTTATTTAAATGAGTCAAATGACATTAGAATTAACCGCTGGCTTCTAGTGCAAATAATAAAAACTGCAAAACATAGCCAGCTTTAGTTTTAACAGAAATCTGAGTCACAAACTCACAGTGACAGTATTTGCTTTTTGCTTAAATAAAATAAAGCCTAGAAAACAATAATTACAATTTCTTTTTGTGCAAATAAGAGCAAATATTACAGTCACAAACTCACATAAACAGTAATAGCAATATCATATTGTGCAAATAAGAACAAACATAACTTTGAATGAAATCACTAACTTAAACTGCTGGCTTTTAAAGCATATAAAAGGAAACAAAAGTGTGTCTAGTCTTCATACTACAGGACATTTTGATCTATCTCTAATGAGAAAAGTGACACTTCATTGACTGGGCAAGACGAGAAACGTTAGGTTCATAAGGGGTGACAGCAATCCGCAAACAATGATGCAGATGCTCATTTGTCAAGGAGATCCGATTGTCTGTTTTTATGGCATTCATGTGAGAGAAGGATGATTCACATGTACATGCTGATCCAAACATTGTTAACATACACATGGCCAATTCTTTCATGTTTGGGAACATCTCTGGGACAATTTGCTTTGTCCAAAGCTCTGTGTAGCCTTTTTCCTGCAGGACATCCTTTAATTCACATGATTCTTGCATTTCAATCATTTCAAGTTGCAGGGGACCTTCATCAATGCCATGCAACTTTAGGAACTCTGCTGCTTTGGGGGAAGTATTGGGTGTGCTGGTGAAAGGGTTCCTCACAACATGCAGCAACTCTTTGGGAATGTCAAAGTCATTGAATCTCTGCGCAAAGTTGTGTTTCAAATGGTCCAGAAAGTCTGGCATGACCTTTGTGACTTTAGGAGTTTGTGATGACTTGATGAAGCCACGGAGGGTTGGAAAGTGCAGCAGTCTGCTACTGAGATCAGATGAAAAAATATCCAGTTTATTTTGAAAAGCAGTTCGCCTTTCAACCACATCAGCAACTGTTTTATCTCTCCCCTGAAGTCCCAGGTTAAGTACATTCAAATGATGAAAGATATCACATAAAAAACACATCTCAGACACAAATTTATCATCCAACATGTTGGTCAGAAATGTTTCAGCCTTTCTGTGCTTGCATTCACGAAGGAAAGTGATGATTTCTTTCCTCAGTTCACAGACTCTCATGAGTGAGTTTCCCCGGCTTAACCACCTCACATTGTTATGCAAAAGTAGGTCAACATGCTCAGCTGACATATCAGCAAGAAGTTTGCGAAACAGTCTGTGTTGGAGACTAGATGTTGATCTGATAAAGTTAATTGTAGCCATAACAGAATCCATTGTGTTTTTCAACTCTTCACTTAATTGTGGGCAAAGGACACTCTGATGGATGAGGCAGTGCAGCGACTTCATTTTTGGCGCAAGTGCAAACAGCCGTGCAGACAGTCCTTTGATCTTCCCTGCCATCGAGGGCGCACCATCTGTAACAAGCAGGCTGATACGCTTCAAGTCCAGTCCGTTCTCTTGAAAAAAATCAACAATCTTCTAGAAGAGTATTTCTCCTGTTGTATTCCCTTCCAGTGGTATTAATCCCAATATGTCCTCTTTGAAACATTGACCATCGAAAAATCGCACAAACATACAAAGTTGAGCTACATCCGAGTTGTCTGTTGATTCATCCACAGCCAGGGATGTGAAATCAGCCTTCCTCAGTTGATTAAGAAGAGTGTCAAAAACATCCGTAGCTAAAACGTCCACCCTTCTCGCAGCTGTTGTATCGGAGAGTGGGATTGATTTAATCGAAGATATAACTTGCTCTTTCACTTTTTCGTCCATTACCACCTCCTCGACAGCAGCTTGTATGCATTCTTTTACTGTTTCAGAATCTGTAAATGGTCTTTTATTTTTAGTCAGTATCCATGCAATTCGGAGAGATGCTGTTGTAGCTTTCTGCTGCAAAGTGCAGGTTCGGGTGACAACCACACAACTTCGCTAGTAGTTTTGAGTCAGTGTCTTTATTTTTGTCTGTCGAGCCTCTGAGCCCGGGGGATATTCATTATCAAAGTTAGTGTGAGTCGTCTGGAAGTGCCTCCGCACATTGTACTCTTTATTTACCGAGCAAATGACAAGACAGACAAGGCACATGGGTTTTCCCGCAGCATTTTGTATGTGTGCATACTTATCAGTCCACTCGTTGTTAAATTTTCTATTTTCGCTGTCAACCTTACGTCTCTTCTCTTTTGAATGTGACATGTTCCCGCTGTTTTAAACTGTCATAAACTTTCCATCAAGAGCGTAAACAGCTGCGCGACGTTCCGTAAAATGTCGCAAAATGTTATAAACTGTCGCACTTATAGTTAAGTCGCAGCTATATAATAAATAATTTATTAAGAGGTATGTAGTCAGTGGGCCAGTCCAAAATGACTGATGGGCCGGTTCTGGTTCTGCAGATTTACTTATACAGATCCAGATCGTCTGGATGACTTTGATTTATGCGGGGACAATTCCAGTTCGTCACGAAGGCGATTTTTCATGTCGTCAGTTTGCACACTTCTCGATGGTCCGGGATTTTTCGGGTGATTTTCTATGTAATAAACTTAATAAGTTATAGCGTATTGAAAATTGCATAATTAGATCTGGACCACCCTATAGAAATATGTAATGGCCTTGTTTCTATCGTCACCTAAAAAGCAACAGTCCAGTATGCAGCTAAGATGTGATTTCTGTATCAAAGATGCTTGTCTTCATTATATAAAAAAAATTGAACTCTTCCAGGCACAGAAACTCTCTTTTGTTTTTTAACTATTTTTTGACAACTACCTTCGACTATATAATAAAACTCTAAGGCAGGGGTATTCAATTAGATTTGTTATTGGGCCAAATTGTCATATGGCTTTTGCCAGTGGGCCGCACATTTCCCTGTATTTCTTGTATTGTACAATTAATACAAAGCACCACTGCATTTTCGACATTTTTATTTAAATGAGTCAAATGACATTAGAATTAACCGCTGGCTTCTAGTGCAAATAATAAAAACTGCACTTATAGTTAAGTCGCAGCTATATAATAAATAATTTATTAAGAGGTATGTAGTCAGTGGGCCAGTCCAAAATGACTGATGGGCCGGTTCTGTCCCGTGGGCCGCCTATTGAATAGCGCTGCTCTAAGGTCTGTGTGTCCAGTCCTCCTGAGCATTCTTATTGGTCAGTTTGGCTTTGCTGACGTGACAAAAGAGGAAGCGTGAATGTGAGATGCAGGAATAACGGTGTATGAGGCACGCTGAGAAAGTCCCCATGAAAGATGACAAACATAAAACAGGATAGGAGGTGAGAAAGGTGCCTCAAAAATAACAACAATGCCAGAGAAGCAGGCTTTATGGGAGAGGTAGTGCCAGTCAAGAGACATAAATAAAGGCAAAGCCACATACTGACAGAGTCACCCTCAAAGACTGAAAGTATACAACTGCACGGGAGGTGAGAAAGGTCCCTCGAAAACAATGACAAAACCTGAGAAGCAAGCTTTATGGGAATACACCAATGAAGAGACATTAGTAAAAGCGCATGAGGCATGCTGAGAGAGTCCCCATGAAAGATGACAAACATAAAACAGAATAGGAGGTGAGAAAGGTGCCTCAAAAATAACGACAGTGCCAGAGAAGCCGGCTTTATGGGTGAGGGAGCGACGGTCAAGAGACATAAATAAAGATAAGAGGTACACACTGACAGAGATGCCTTCAAAGACGGAAAGTATACCACAGGATAGGAGGTGAGAAAAGTGCCTCAAAAATAACAACAGTGCCAGAGAAGCAGGCTTTACAGAAATGTGGTAGAGAGAGGGAACGCCAGCCAAGAGACATAAGTAAAGGCATAAGGCGCACACTGACCTTCAAAAGACAAACTATACAATGGGACAGGAGTTGAGAAAGGTGCCTCAAAAACAATGACAAAGTCTGAGAAGCAGTCTTTATGGAAATACGCTTAAGAGATGGAGCGCAGATGAAGAGATGTTACTAAAAGCATATGAGGCATGTTGAGAGAGTTGCTTTCAAAGATGGTAAATACAAAACTGGATAGGAGGTGAGAAAGGTGCCTCACAGAGTCTAAAAAGCAGGCTTTACAGGGACACGCTCCAGTTAGGAAGCACCAGTTAAGAGACGGTCTGACACATGCAAATACAAAGGAAAGGTGCTGAAGGTAGACACAGGACAAGAGATAGCAAATATTTTTTAATGATTCTGTGACCTCTCTTTGACACGTACCATGGCTAATTAATTATAAATGTTAAGGTTAGATGTTACCAAGCATCTGGCTTATCACTATATGTTTTTAAATGGATTTTTAAATTGAATTTATGCGACTGTCATTGCAGACCCCACTCTTCGCTCATCTCAACTGCCTTTCAGAGGAGCTGTCAACTTCAAAGATGTCACAAGGTGAGTGAAGATGATCTATAGGGTACCTTATGTCTAAAATATTTTGGGAATGTAATAGTCTTTGATGACAATAAAAAAGGGTATATTAAAAATTCCCTGCTCTGATAGTACTGTGATCACTACCGCCTATGGCAATATTTCTCAGCCACTGGATGGAGTTTCCAGATATTGAAATGGTGACTGAATTCGCCCACATTACTGCCTAGGGGGATATGTTACATCATCCTTATTAATGTTTATTAGCTCAGCAACAGAAACGATTCACTCTGCAATCAAAACTCTAATGATGAATCATTCTGACACTAGAATGCTGGTGAATTCAACCAAGAAAAGTTTGGAAGTAACAAACTTCTGTCATCATGTTCCATTTGTGGACACAATAAGCTGGACCTGCTCTATCCAAATGCTAACGCCTTTAATGTAAGCCTGTGAGACAAATGGGCAGATCTGACCACATGTTACTCCCATATACAGTACAAGGCTGTTATCAAATGGCAGCAGCTCACTTATCATCTAAGCCAGAAGTTCTAGTGTATGTTTTGTGGGTTGTGGTATGTTATAATATTTAGATTTTTCGTGAACAACTATAAAGTTTTAATATCCCCTTTGTCTGTAATTACCAGGATCAACTTGTTCTCCCTTCTTGTATTCCAGTCATCCAGCATATATAGATAGATAGATAGATAGATAGATAGATAGATAGATAGATAGATAGATAGATAGATAGATAGATAGATAGATAGATAGATAGATAGATAGATAGATAGATAGATAGATAGATAGACTTTGAACCAAGAAACAAAGTTCTCCACCTGTCTCATCCCTCTTATCAATACACCCCATAAGAGCAGAATTATCTGAGAAGTTCTTCAAGTGACATGACCTGGTATTATAGTTATAGTTGGAGGTGTACTGAGTGAAGAGAAAAGGAGACAGGACTGTTCCTTGTGGTGCTCCAGTGTTGCTCACATCCATATCAGAAACATCTCTGCATTTCTCCTCTCTGAATTTCTAGGTGCACCCACTTACAACGACTTCAAAAACTATTTAGGCCGTTTCACTTTTTTCACATTTTGTTATGTTGCAGCCTTTTCCTGAAATTATTTAAATTGATTTTTTCTTCACATCAAGCTAAAAAGGATATTAGAAATATCTGCAAATGCATTCAAAATTAAAAACTGAACTGTCTACATTTACACAAGTATTAAGACCCTTCAACTCAGTACTTCACTGGAGCCCCTTTGGCAGCTGTTACAGCTGGGAATCTTCTTGGGTTTGATGTGAGAAGCTTGACTAACCTGGATTTGAGGATTTTCTGCCATTGTTCTCTTTAGATCCTCTCAAGGTCTCACAGGTGGAATGGAGACCATCAGTGAACAGTTATGTTCAGGTCTTTAGATATATTCGATTGATTTCAAGTCTGGCATCTGGCTGGGTCACTCAAAAACACTGACAGAGATGTCCCTAAGCCACTCCTGGGTTGTCTTTACTTTGTCTTTAGGGTCGTTGTCTTTTTGGAAAGTGAACTTTTGGCCCAGTCTGAGGTCCAGAGTGCTCTGGAGCATGTAGGCACTAAGGATATCTCATTAATTTGAAACTATTCCTTCACCCTGACTAGCCTCTCTGTTCCTGCCATTGAAAAACAACCTTATAGCATGATACTGACATCACCATCCATCACCATTGGAAAGGAATTGCATAGGCAATGAGCGGTGATTGGTTTCCTCCAGATATTAGAATTGAGGCTAAGCAGTTCAATCTTGGTTTCATCAGACCATATAATCTTGTTTCTCATAGTCTGTGAGTCCTGTAGGTGCCTTTTTGCAAACTCCAAGAAGACTTTCATGTACCATCTGGCCATTCTTCCTTAAAGCCCAGATTGGTGGAGTATTGCAGTGATGGTTGTCCCTCTGAAAGTTTTTCCCATCTCCAACAGGTTCTCTGGAGAACAGTCAGAGTGACCATAGGGCTTTTGGTCACCCCTGTTCCCAGGGCGATTCTCCCATGATTGCTCAGCTTGGCTGGGTGGTTATCTCAAGAAAATGTTACGGTTGTTCCAAACTTCTTCCATTTAAGAATTATGAAGGCCACTGCACTTTTCGGAACCTTAAATGCTGCTGTAATTTTTTGTAGCCTTCCCTAGATCTGTTCCTGGACACAATCTGCTCCCTAAGTTCTGCAAGCAGTTCCTTTAACCTCATGGCTTGGTTTTTGATCAGACATACATTGTCAACCGTGGGAATCTTCTATAGGCAGGCTTGTGCCTTTACTAATCATCTTCAGTCAATTGAATTGACCAAAGGTGGACTCCTAACAAGTTGCAGAAACATCTCAATGTTGATTAATAGAAGGGAATGTACCTGAGCTAAATTTCAAGTGTTATAGCAAATGTTCTGTCTTATGTCGGTGTGATATTTAAGTGTTTAATAGTAATTAATTTGAAAAAACTTCTAAAATAATGTTTCATCTTTGTTATTCTGGGTTATTGAGTGTTGCTTGATGAAGGAAAAAAATTAATGTAAATGATTCAACATAACAAAATGTGTAAAAAGTGAAAGGGGTCTGAAGACTTTCTGCAGGTGCTGTAGTTGTGGCCCTGCACCCAAAAACAAGCATGTGCATTGGAAGTGGTCCAAACATCAAACGGTACTCATTCATTCTCCACCACTTATCTGATCTGGGTCGTGGGGGCAACAGTCTTACCTTTGAAGCCCAAATATCCTTTTCCCCTACTACACATGCCAACACATACTGTACTCTGGGATCTCAAGGCTTTTTCAGGAGTCAGAGGGTGGGGGAGGTGCCTGCACAGACCTGGAAAGCCCAAGCGAGTAGTGAGGGTGGACTGGGAACGTTTGGGAGAGGCCCCTGTCCAGAAGACTTTCAACTCCAACCTCCGAAAGAGCTTTACCCACATCTCGGCTAGGGACACAGAGTCCAAATAGGCTTTGTTCAAAGCCTCCATTGTGGTGTGCCTGAAGGCCGTAGGTGCCCCTCAAGGTGGCAACCCAATGACCTAATGGTGGACACCAGAGGTGAAGGATGTTATCAGGTTGAAAAAGGAGGCCTTCCGTGTATGGTTAGCATGGGAGACTCCGGAAACAGCAGAGAGGTACCGACAGGCCAAAAGGACTGCTGCCTTGGTGGTCAGGGAAGCAAAAACCTGGGTGAGGGATGAGTTCGGAGAGACCATGGAAAACAAATATCAATCTGGCTTAAAGAGGTTCAGGCAACTCAGAAAAGGAAGACATCAAATGGTAGAAGGGTGATTTGTTTTAAACTGAACTGCAATCTCTCTTCTTCACTACACACATTTGACAAGTATCAAAGATTTTTAAAGACATTCTCTTACAATAATGTCCGCATCCATCTATAATCCTAAAGGTGCAAAGAAAGGTTCTTGAGAAGGCATGGCAGCAGGGCAGAATCCTCCAGGGAGAAGGGAATTTGAAACACTGCAATTCTGAAAAGTTTGCAACTGAGAATAAAAATCGAACACAGTAGCTGGTGAGTGCATTTTTTAAGTATTGAAACGAAAAGTAAAAGTACAACGCTGTAGGCAGAGAAGTGGCTGAGATTTAAGCCTGAGGGCAAACACTGACAAATGACTTGAAATGCTATTGTTGCATTTGAGCATACAGTTTGATTGAGCTACATAAACTAATCTGCCAGACTGTAAACTTAGCAAACTTTAAAAATGTAAATTCAATTGAGAAAAATTCTACAGTGTTTATAGTATCATTTAAATAATACTAAGCACAGGATCAAATGAGACGGCCTATTGCCTTATACAGGATGGCAAACACGTAGCCCCCTGAATGGTAAGGAGACCCCATCTGGTTTTAGCAGCAGCAGACACAGTCAGATAAAGCTTGTGTTTCATTTTGTTAGTTCTGTTATCTGTGGGTTTGCTGGACAGAAGATATGCAATATTCATTGGAAAAGTATACTTCCTTTATGGAGATGTATGTTTTTTAAAACTAGAAAGAAAGAAAGAAAGAAAGAAAGAAAGAAAGAAAGAAAGAAAGA
>JANRMT010062820.1:17383743-17402117 GCA_026402145.1 Polypterus bichir lapradei
AAAGAAAGAAAGAAAGAAAGAAAGAAAGAAAGAAAGAAAGAAAGAAAAAGAAAGAAAGTGGGTTTGAATTCCAACCAAAAAGATTAGTGACTTGTGCCCATCTTGGCCAGTTTGAAAACAAGACAGGCTTCTGCATTTTGAACCATCTGCAGTGGCTTGGCATTGCCAGTAAGGAGTTGCAGTAGTCGAGGAGTTAAAAGAGCCAGTAGTTGCTCTGCATATTCTGTCAAACGTGACCTGATCTTGAGGATATTATACAGTGTGGATCTGCATAAACAAGAGGCAGTTGCAGCTGCTGTGTGGTCAAAAGAAGAAGTCTGTCTGCATTTTCAGGACCATTCACCATAATGTGGAGTACAGACAAGAACGAAAAAAAAAAAAAACATGTTCAAATGACAGCTCAGGTTCAAATGGCATAGGGTTTTCAAATAGTGATGTTTTCATGTATGAATGTGTGTGTGTGCGTGCGTGCATGAGGGAGGCAGAGACAGATTCAATCTCATTCATGTGGTTACTGGAATATAAGCACTTTCACAAAGGTATAACAAAACATGTGTGCTTTTATTCAAGAATAAAATTGAATAACAAAAAAGTAACAACAAGATACCAAGAAGACAAGATTCAGCAGCGTTTGTGTGTCTGCTTATATCCCTTCAGCGATGACTTTTACAGGTAGCAAAACTTTACACCAGCTGTTACAGACTGAAATCAAAGGCTTCTTCTTTTTGGCCGCATACACCGTCAGTATGGCACTGCCAGATCTAAACACTAGTGTGGCGAATTGCTCACGGACTTAAGTGACTTTAGCTACAGATGGAAGCCCCATTTTACTTACAGTGCCAAGCAGAGTTGTGTTGCGGTGCAGCAGTCTATTAGCCAGTGAAAGTGCTGTGAAGAAGCTGTCTGTTGTTATAGCTCTGCCTTTGTCCAGAAACGGCTCCATAAGCTTTATGACTACAGACTCGGATAGTCTTTGCACTGAGTTGTAACTCAAAACACAGTTCTCAATAAAACATTGCCAGATGGCCGAGATCGCAGGAAATCTGTCATTTTTTCACACGTTCTGCACGGCTGTTTTTGTTGTCAAATGCCACATGATAGTCTGATAGTGGTCACGGGACATCATATCAATGATTACTGGTACAACAAATAGTTCTGAGCAGGCATCCACCACAGCAGCAACTGTAGTCATCACTGCACTTGTGAAAAGAATGGAGATAAATGCCATCAACTCAAAGAGGGAGAGGCAAGTTGGTTGTACCACGTGAATGTTGCTGACAGAATCTTCTTCTTCTTTCAGCTGCTCCCATTAGGGGTTGCCACAGTGGATCATCTTCTTCCATATCTTTCTGTCCTCTGCATCTTGTTCTGTTACACCCATCACCTGCATGTTCTCTCTCACCACATCCATAAACCTTCTCTTAGGCCTTCCTCTTTTTCTCTTGCCTGGCAGCTCTGTTCTTAGCATTCTTCTCCCAATATACCCAGCATCTCTCCTCTGCACATGTCCAAATCAACACAATCTCACCCTCTCTGACTTTGTCTCCCAACCTTCCAACCTGAGCTGACCCTCTAATGTCCTTATTTCTTATCCTGTCCATCCTCGTCACACCCAATGCAAATCTTAACATCTTTAATTCTGCCACCTCCAGCTCTGTCTCCTGCTTTCTGGTCAGTGCCACCGTCTCCAACCCCTATAACACAGCTGGTCTCACTACCGTCCTGTAGACCTTCCCTTTCACTCTTGCTGATATCCGTCTGTCACAAATTACTCCTGACACTCTTCTCCACCCATTTCACCTTGCCTGCACTGTCTTTTTTACCTCTCTTCCACAATCCCCATTACGCTGTACTGTTGACCCCAAGTATTTAAACTCATCCACCTTCGCCAACTCTACTCCCTGCATCCTCACCATTCCACTGACCTCCCTCTCATTCAAACACATGTATTCTGTCTTGTTCCTAATGACCTTCATTCCTCTCCTCTCTAGAGCATGTCTCCACCTCTCCAGGGTCTCCTCAACCTGCTCCCTACTATCGCTACAGATCACAATGTCATCAGCAAACATCATAGTCCACAGGGACTCCTGTCTAATCTTGTCTGTCAACCTGGCCATCACCATTGCAAATAAGAAAGGGCTCAGAGCTGATCCCTGATGTAATCCCACCTCCACCTTGAATATATCCATCACTCCTACCGCAGACCTCACCACAGTCACACTTCCCTCGTACATATCCTGTACAACTATTACATACTTCTCTGCCACTCCTGACTTCCTCATACAATACCACAGCTCCTCTCCAGGCACCCTGTCATATGCTTTCTCCATGTCCACAAAGATACAATGCAACTCCTTCTGGCCTTCTCTATACTTCTCCATCAACACCCTCAGAGCAAACATCACATCCCTGGTGTTCTTTCTTCTGATGAAACCATACTTCTGTTCACTAATCATCACCTCCCTTCTTAACCGAGCTTCCACTACTCTTTCCTATAACTTGATGCTGTGGCTCATCAATTTTATCCCTCTGTAGTTATTACAGTCCTGCAAATCCACCTTATTCTTAAATATCGGCACCAGTACACTTCTTCTCCATTCCTCAGGCATCCTCTCACTTTCCAAGATTCCATTAACACTAGAATTACCAGAGCCTACGAGAAAACTTGTAAATCCGGCCCACCTTAAATCGCACCTCTCCATCAGCGTCTTTTGTCCTGTAAATGTGCCGATTAAGACAAGCAGCAAGCAGCCTACTATTCCATCCCCCCATCATCGCAGAACGTTCACAAAGTTCTCCCAGCTCATGCCTTGTTTGATTATCTGGGATTGAAATGCTGGAGTTTTAGAGTGGAAATAAGAGATCGTTATTTGGAACACATGCATTTCATGTGTGTTCCATTTCTACAGTAATCTGTGTAAACACATTGTTAAAACAGAAACTTTTTCATATTTTAGTAATAAATGTTAGAAAATGTAGGCATAAACTATAGAATAACAACAACAACAACATTTATTTATATAGCACATTTTCATACAAAAAATGTAGCTCAAAGTGCTTTACATAATGAAGAATAGAAAAATAAAAGACACAGTAAGAAAATAAAATAAGTCAACATTAACTAATATAGAATAAGAGTAAGGTCCGATGGCCAGGGAGGACAGAAAAAATAAAAAAAACTCCAGACGGCTGGAGAAAAAAATAAAATCTGCAGGGATTCCAGACCATGAGACTGCCCAGTCACCTCTGGACAATCTACCTCACATAAATGAAACAGTCCTCTTTGTATTTAGGGTTCTCACGGAAGGACTTGATGATGATGGTTATGCAGACTTCTGGCTTTCAGTCCATCATTGTTGGAGCATCATGATGCTTTGAGTAGGTGGAGGTGGCACAGGCCACCACCACAAAGAAACCGGAAAAAGAAACAGAAGAGAGAGTAGGGATTAGTACAGATTTTAGAGCCACCATGAATAGTTATTATGATGAATTGAACATACAGAGTATCAGGATTAAATTAAAGTGAAGTTATGAGAAGGCCATGTTAAAGTAATGTGTTTTCAGCAGTTTTTTAAAGTGCTCCACTGCATTAGCCTGGCGAATTCCTATTGGCAGGCTATTCCAGATTTTAGGTGCATAACAGCAGAAGGCCGCCTCACCACTTCTTTTAAGTTCTGCTTTTGGAATTCTAAGGAGACACTCATTTGAGGATCTAAGGTTACAATTTGAAATATAGGGTGTCAGACATTCCGATATATAAGATGGAGCGAGATTATTTAAGGCTTCATAAACCATAAGCAGAATTTTAAAGTCTGAATGTGTGAAGTCTGAACTCCAAAGATCAAATAAACACTTTCACAAAAGGTTCAAGGACAATACAACAGCTTCCTTGGCGTAGCGGGAAGATCTGCTGACTTGTAATCAAGAGTCCCCGGTTCTATCCCCACTGCCTCCTATATATGCCATTTTCAGTAGTGAGCTGCTCTTATTGTTAATATTATACAGTACACACATATATTTGGTTTGCATCTGTAACAGACCGTGTACATTTATAGTACTGTACTTGTAAAAGTTACCGTTTTTTTTTTCCACTTTTATTCTCTCAGTTACAATCACAATACATACTTCCGCCCTAGGGATCTGACCCTGTTAGTTTTTATTTGAAACTGAGAATAACTGTAGATGTGAGTGGGGTTTTGAGGCAATGGAACTGGACATTCTCTGATCTGGAGGGATTAAAGCTGATACACAAATGCTGGTGAATCTGCCTTATTCGTATCTCAGCGTCACTTTATTTTTTTTTATTCAGTTTTATTGAGTTTTCCTGCTCACGCAGAATTAGTATGCACCTTATGGTGTATGATGTCAAAACAAAAAAGAGTCTTTCCTACATTTACGACATGTGTACCTGTTGCAATGCGCATAATAGTAATGTGCCATTATTGGTTGTATAATAATAGTGATATTGTTTTTGTTTTTTTCATATTTGAGCTTCCTAGACAGCCTAAAGGTAGAATATCTCACAAAATAATTTTTCCCATAAAAGCAGAAAATCCAGGGCTGAAAGGGTTAAGACAGTGACGTCTGAGGGATCTTAGATCCCATGCCTTCAGAGGTGGTTTTTGGCCTGGCCATTTATGCACCAAGGTTTGGTCAGAGTCTGTGAATCTTTTAATTATATTGTTCACTGTAGAGGGTGAGGTGCCCAAAATCCTACTGATTTGTCTTTGGAGAAAGTTGCTGGCTTATTCACTGATGCATCTTCTGGCAAACTGGCGAGCTTTGACCCATCCTTGCTCTTGAAGGACCCAACATTTTTTGGAGGTTTCTTATATTCTAGAACACATCTGCTTCACATCACTTTGTTATTTTAACTTGTAAAATTGTTATTAGTTTTAAACTATGCCTGTTTTTCAATTTCAGAATAAATGTGTATCATCAAAGATAATGCAATTGATTAGGTAAAACATAAAATACCTTGTCTTTATACTGTTGTCATTTGAGTCCAAATGCTTCCTAATTTCTGTGACGGTAATACATCTGAATTAATAGCAAATCCTGTTTGTTCCCTGCATATATTCCCCGGGAACACACACTAATCCTGCCAGCCATAATACCATCCCTTATCAAGCCTGTGTGATAAAACAGACAAGGTGGGGTATTTTAATTGATTAATCTATTTAATGATTTTAGTGCAATCCCATTTTTAACTCATGTGAGCCCATGTGCCAGCTTAATGAGATGATAGTGGCGCATTAGTTGTTAGGGGATGAATGGCTGCAGGATGAATGAGGTAGAAAGGAGACAGGTTAGCATAGTGGTCTCAAACTCCAGTCCTGCTGGGCCATAGTGGCTGCAGGTTTTCATTCTAACCATTTTCTTAATTGGTGACCTGTTTTTGTTGCTAATTAACTCATTTTCCTTTTTATTTTCATTGACTTGTTTTTTTAAGATTTGTTCCCCTGAATTGCTTAAAATTTCTTTCCTTAAACGGCACACAAACAGAAATGAAACGTGAAGTGAGTGAGCCAACAGAAGACCAATTAAGTCAGGGCCTCAAACTCTAACCAATTTCATTCCAACCAGTTGCTTAATTGGGCTCTGATTCTTGTCATTAATTAAACTCATTCTTTAATTTAATGGCTTGTTGCTGCTCTCACTGTGCAATAGAAAAGAGAAAATCAACAATTTTGGAAAAGTTTGCTAAGAGTTCTGGTAAAATGTTTTGTGGACCTGAGCAGGTCAACATTCCTGTGACCTTCATCTTTCTTTATTTTCAGATACTGCATGATGAACACAGTTTGCTGATCATGCTTTTGCTTGTTTTACATCTCATTATTGTTTGTCTGCTAATTTAGGAAAAAGAAACAATTAAGGGTTCTGAGTCTTCAAGAGCAAGTCAATTAAAATGAATTAGCAGTAAAAACAGGTGACTAATTAAGAAAATGGTTAGAATGAAAACTTTTAACCACTGCAGCCCTCCAGGACCGGAGTTTGAGACCACTGTGTTTGCACTAGAGGGGGAGTTGATTGAGTTGATTGAGTTTGTTTTCTTTTGAGAGTGATTACTGGTCGGTGGTTTAAGTACTGAGAGAGTTCCACTTGAATAAGGAGAATTAGAACATTAGAACAATCGACACGAGAACAGCCATTCAGCCCAACAAAGCTCACCAGTCCTATCCACTTCATTTTTCCAACATAACATCAAGTTTTCAAGTTTTGAAAATCAGTTATGATGTGCGGGAGGAGGATCTATCTATCTATCTATCTATGTATCTATCTATCTATCTATCTATCTATCGTAATGGGAGCCGGGATGCTTATGCGGCTGGGACACCTCCGTAAGGGAAGGATCTATCTTACTGCTAATAAGGATCATTTAAAAACAGTGAATGCAGCTGTTTAAGCCTAAAATAAGCAATTAAAGGTTACAAATCTTAATACTTTAAATGTGAGGTACGAGTTAACTCACACCTCTTTGAGCCTGTAAAGATGTAACATGAGAAAGAACTTGTATCTCAGTACACAGCCACTATAGACACCGCCATCTTGCTGGTGAGCTTTGCTGCTGGGTCTTAGTCACTTACTATTGTGCTGCCATCTAGTGGAGAGACACAGAATTTATTTATTTTTTTTAGATCCAACAGCTTGCAGAGAATATTTTTATAAATTGGCAGTCCATATTTATTACTTATAAAGGTTTAAAGCTGCTGATGTTTTGAAACAACTTGATTTGTTGCCAGATTAATATTTTGATGATAATGACAGTGATCAATTGTGACAATCAATTGGATGGTGTGGAACCTGTAGGCTCGGGTACTGATGCAGATCGCTGCCCTGAAGGTGTTTCTTCATCAGAAGGCGCCTGACTTGTAAGGACAGCACTTCACGGACATTCTGCCATCCACTGAGCACACCAGCTATCAAATATAATGTGTACAACAAGCTCGGACAGCGCAAAGAAACACGTTATATTTATGGCACATGTGTTTTTAAAGCCTGCACTCTGTGTGGAGATTTTTTGTTGTGTTGCTGGTCAAAAAAAAAGTATTTAACAGTTTCATTACATTTTTGATAGAGTTACTGTTAACAATAAAGCAAATTTTTCCTAATACATTTATTTACATGTTTTGTAGAGAAATGTCAAGCAAAATGACATCTTTTATTGGCTAACTAAAAAGATTACAATATGCAAACTTTCGAGGCAACTCAGGCCCCTTCTTCAGGCAAGATGTCTTTTCTCTACATTCATAATGGCTAACACAGTACATGTTTTGCAAATTTTGATAGTGCTCATTCCTTATCATAAATGAATAGATCTGTACTGCAGCATCCTGGTACAGCAGTCAATGTGTTAACAAACGAGACAACTAAAATGAAGCAGAAACATGTCACTTGATTAATAAGTGCTTCATCAGCAACAAATGACATGTCATGAAGCAATTGGTTTGGAACAAAAACATGCAGCCACTGCGGGCCTCTAGGACTGATGTTGCTCACCCCTGATTTAAAGGGTCTGAGTCTTAAACAGCAAATCAGTTAGTCAGTCATTTTATAACCTGCTTAGTTCTGAACAGGGTCGCGGGGAGTGCTGGAGACTATCCCAGCTAACACAGGGCACAAGGCAGGAGCAAACCCTGGACAGCGTGCCAGTCCATCGCAGGTCAAAAACACACACACACTCCAGGGCCACCTAACGTGCATTTGTCTTTGGACTGTGGGAGCACCCAGAGGAAACACATACAGACACGGAGAGAACATGCAAACTCCACACAGGGAGGACCTAAGATGCAAAACCTAGTGTCCTTACTGTGAGGCAGCAATGCTACCACTGCACCGCTCCTAGCAAATGAATTAAATGAAATTAATTAGCAGCAATATCTGGTCACTCATTTAGAAAATGGTTAGAATGAAAACCTTTAGCCACTGTGGCTCTTCCACTGAATTGGGCACCCCTGATTTAGAACATAATACCAATTTTGAAATGTCTGAGTTGTAACAAAGAAATTGCAGATTTTCATCCAACCATTTTCTTACTTTTTCTGCTATTAGGCCACAGGCTGCTGAAGCCTATCCCAGCAACAACATCTATTAGAAGCAGCCATGGAGGAGAAGCCAGTTCAACATATGGTTTACACTCATCTGCACATATCAGGGTCACTTGAAACAAGATGCAAATGACAGTTATTTGTCCTACTCTGACCATTTTAATGAGACCTGCACCTCAAAATCAAGATACTCAATATTTTGAGTCATCAGTTCACCTAATATTTACCTTTTTGGGATGTGGGACAAACGCAGAAATAGCATGCAAAGAGACAGTTAGTGACTGGGCTGGGTGTGGGACCCTCTTCCGTGGAGCTGTAAAGCGGGGGCATTAACTATTATCCTGCTGCACTGCCCACTGCCAGGACTAAATTGAAATTGATTTAATTTTTCATGTAATGTAACTAAATGCAAGTTCCTGTCATTTGGGTTAACACTTTATCACTAATGAACACAAATTGGCAGCGTAGGTTCATAAAATACCAAACTATTAATGACTATTAATCTGTGCGCCTATTCATAAAAGCCTGCTAATTAGGTGTTAACAAGTCCACCAACAAATTTGTTTTCTAAGCTTGCAACTTCTGAAATGTAATTAACATAAATGCCACCAAATTCTAAAACAATTAAAATATCCCTAATTATTTTGAAACCCCATTGTGTTTACCACATGCTGAAAGCACGTAATAAACTATAAAGTAATTGCTAATTTCCAGTTAATGCTAATGGGCCAATCTACCTTTCTTAATTATTGCATGGATCCTGTTCTGATTAATATACAAAATGTTTATGAGAAATTTCCAGATTTGTATGAAGATGATGGGGTTGTATTCAGTAATTAACATTTGAGGTCGATTTGGCTTTCTTCTTATCTATTGGAGCTCTTCAATATTGCAGAAGAGGAGACTTAAAGTTTGACTTTTTACAAGACTTACAGAAGAATCTCACTTAACCAGCTCTTGGCAGAAACAAATTTGTGGTGCGTTGGTGAGTCAGTGAATTTATTTTTAATTGACCAAATGTTTGAGTCAGTGTTTGAGTTCTGTATAAAGGATAGGGACATGATTGTGTTGGACACAGTCTAAAATAAAGAACTTGTAGCGAGTGCCATATATACAGGGAGATTTACTCGAAAGAGGCTCCAAATATTCTGTTGTAACTCCCGTTAGGATGAAGCAATCTGTACCACAAAATACGCTATGTACCTTGATGTATGTGTTGTCACACACGTGCGCATGGGAGGCAGCTAAAGGGCTTGAATGAGGTAATTCCGAGCCAGACCGGGATGTGGCGGAGTGCACTAACTCTTTTTCTTGCTTTTCTGCAGACTGTTCATGGGAAATCCCGCCTGGGATTGACCTCAGGTCTGCCTCTGACCCCTTTGATGTCACTCCCGGATCCGATCCTATGGAGGAAGACCCTTCCAGGTCCGGCCCCTCTGATGTCATTTCCGGGCCCGAGCCAATGGAGGAAGACCCTTCTTTATTGGCCCTTAAAAGCCGCCACTTTTCCCCTATCCCTTCAGTTCTGTTTTGGACTCTGATTTGCGCTCATCAGTGCTATCAATTGTGTTAATTTGGCAGCCAGGAAATAATATACGGGTGACTACCCCAAACCTTGCTATGACTCTTTGTCGAATTTGTGACCATGTAATCACATTGCTGGAAGTGGTTTCTGTTTTCTGCCAGACACATTTGAACAGCTGCGCACCATGTTCCTGAATGTATCGGCAAGCTTCCCGAATAGCAGCAATTTCACATTGGATGTTTTCCTTCAAATCTTCCACAATGAGAGGCTTTTTCCGATAGACATGGGGTCCTCAATCCTGAAGCGGTTTTCAGCGTGTCGTCCTGTTGGGGGAACCCCAACAGAGCTTAGAAACCTTAGGCCGGAGTTATACTTCATGCGATGCAACGCATGCTGCAGTGGACGTTCCTGCTACGCAAGCGTTGTAGTGTTTATACTTGCATGCGTACTTTACGTAAATCTGGAGGAATCCACCAGGTGGCAGTGCGAGATATTATCACGGTGAGAAAATGTTCGACTTCTCTGTGTTGTGAATTGCCTGGAACACCCATTAAATTCCGATGACACCTAACCGCAATATCTCTGAAAAGGATGTTTATTAATTAAATCCATCAATCCAGGGATGTGTCCATTCCAGCAAGCACTGGGCATGAGTGAGAAACAATCCCTGGACGAGGCCTCAGCTCATCGCAAGGTGGATACAAGCACACACACACACACTAGCCTCATTTTAGCGGCACCAAATCCCCAAATCTGCATATCTTTGGAAGGAAACTGGAACACAGTGTGGAATACAAGCAGGGAATACCAGCAACATAACTCCCTGCGAGACAGCAGTGCTACCGCTCCGCCACCATGTCACCCCCATGTGTGTAATTATTCCCCCAAGTGTGTAATTATTAACAGTATTTATTATTTAAACAAAATTATATGTAAAATGTAACATGCACACTTTAATGCATTTCATCATGAAAGTGAAATCAAGTATAAATCTAAAGATTCTAAATGTGCAGAGAGTTGGAATATCATACATTTAATGTGTTCTGTGTGGTGATCTATTGCTGCTTGCCGTAGCGATTAAAAACTGGGATGACATTTACGGTGGTCTGCTTTAATGATAAAGTAAACTACGAGATTAAAGTGGACATTTCGAGATTAAAGCTGAATTTTCCACTTTAATCACAAATTACACGTTTTCACAGTGTCCTTTATTTTCTTCTCAGTGGCTCAAATTACAGCAATGTTGCTGTTGTGAAGTTGCAAAAAAAAAAAAAAGACAGCACAAAAGATGGTATGTGAGACTTTTAAAATGTATTGTGTCATTACGATCAGGAATATGCGACGCTTGAATATAAAAGCACTACAAATTCATCTGTATGTCAGCATTTTGCTTCACCACATCGAACCATTCATCAAACAGCGAAGCAGGCACATCGATCCCCGTAGGAACTGCATAGACACTTTCTGTCACATGTAGATAGTAAACAGAGACTCTGATGTCACGTTCCGACTTTTAGCACACTGCGCCCCTCGACTTTTTGCATGCATCGCATTAATTTCTGAGGACCTGCTCAGAGGACGCGTGAAATGAATGCTGGGAATGCGTGGCAGCCATGATGCGGGTGCGTACGCGTTCTGAGCGTGAAGTATAAACCGGCCCTAACAGTACTTATGGCCAAGAGCCATAAGAAAACAATAGGATAATAATAATTTTTGTGAATTTCCCCTTGGGGATTAATAAAGTATCTATCTATCTATCTATCTATCTATCTATCTATCTATCTATCTATCTATCTATCTATCTATCTATCTATCTTATAGGAACTGCCAAAAGCAGCGGCAGTAATAAATCTTTTGTTATTATTATTATTCCACAGGGTCTCATATGCTTTCTGACTTTTGGTGGACCGTTTTAGGTTTGTTTTGACTGGCGCTGCACCATGTGGCGAACTCTTATGCATTCACCTTTGTGGAAGAAAAATGAGACTTCACATAAGGTGTTTTGGTATGATTCCCACATTAAAATATACCATCTATCTTAGAAGTAGTATGAAAGGGTTAATAAATGTCAGAAACCCATTCAAGCATATCAGGAAGCCAGGTAAAGTTCAAGAGAACAACAAAGAACAAGAATGTACCAGGAGAAGGTCGATGTCATGCACAGGATGTTCTGCTAGGATTAAGAAATCAGCAGATGTCCTGCACAGTTATCACATAATCTCGTACACAGAAATTTCAAAGGTAAGGGCTAACATGAGAGATATGAGAAGAACAACAATGTAGCGTAACAAGACGTTTATTTTGGGGTATTTAAGCTAGCTGTGCTCAGATAGCTGTGTACGTTAATGAACCAATCAGAGTAAAAGTCAGGTGATGTCTCTGTATTAATTCAGCACTGTTATGCAAATTCAGTTATCAATAAGAATGACCGTCTGCCTTTATTCTTTGACCACACGGTGGCTAAACTCTGCCCAAGGCACAGTCCCTTAATAGCTTGTTGTACACGGTGCTGAAGAGTAATAAAGGAAGCATAGAACAAACGTCCTCCGGCCTTGTTCCAGACTTAAAGAGGTCCTAATTGAGGACAAGATTTTTTTCTTTAATTTGATTTCTATCACACCTTCCTTACGCCAGTGTTTTCAGTCCCATATGGTTCCCCAGCCCAGTTTTGCCTCTTTAAGTTCATTGACGACCCACTAGCAGCAATTTCTAACCCCCTCCTTGGTAAAATGAGCACGACTGGGGATCCCTTTTGGTGAAACAAGCTCACTTAGAAACGGGGAAACATATCACACAGCACTGTCTATGGCTTAGGTGAGCCACCACAACCCACTCACAAAACCAACAACGGCAACACAGGTTGTGACCTAGTGGTTGAGAAACACTGGCTTGGGTGACCCACTCGCAAAACAGCAGAGGCAACCCACCAGATGCATGACCCTGTGCCTGAGAAGCACTGCTTTACATGGACCCACCATGTGGATGTTTAGACTCAAAGATCGGTTGGGTGCTATGCCATGCCAGCAGTTATAGTATGGATACGGTGGGTTCAGTGACCCCTACCAGACCATCATAGCCACAATGACCTGTACACTTTGTGACCGACATATAGGCCAATGGTCAGTCCCAAATAGACCTATATGTTAGATATTAAGTGAATTTTTTTACACTCCACTAAATGCAGCAGGCCATTTGTGGTAAATTTAAAAAAAATACCTAGCCTGCTTTTGTGCTTTATAATGGAGGTAAAGGAAACGGGGAAAACTTAATACACAGTATTAAGAAATGTACAGTTACTCATTTCTGATTAAAGCACAACACATCTATTTAAAATGTAAAGGTCAAAATCACTTTGTAAAGAAAAGTCCTTAAACTTTAGAATACTAGTGTGTGATGGAACTCACCTTGCTGTTAGCTCGGTGCTGCATGGACAGAGTGCGCTAGCCCTGAAAGCCGATTCAGGTTTATTTGTGCTGTGGGGTTAAGGGCTCAGCTTCTGTGTCCTTTTCTTTATTGTTGGATATCTTTTACCCTTTTTGTGGATTATTTTCTGATGCTCTGTAGTAGCTTATCAGTTCTAAGGCACAACCCAAGTGGGATAAAGAAAGATATACAAAGTAGAACAGTCAGTTCCCCCTATCAGCACACTCTTTTTGATCAGTAGCACAGTTAAAGGAGATGCTTATCTCTTTGTCTTTCCTGCAGAAATGACCTCTTTGACATTCACCTTCACAAAATTCCGTAGCGTCTCCACTACAGTGTGTTCCTTCCTAATGGGAAAGCACCAAACATGAAAGGAAGTGGTTAGCCTAGGCTAACACCGACTCATTTTTTAATGCAAGTGAATTGGTATTCTTTAATGCTCTTTGATGTGGTTTCTCAATTGTATTTCAGACTTTTTACTGTAGCTTTAATTATTCCTAATTATATGTAGAATATTATATTCAATTATTGAGGTATTCAGGTGGATGAGCCTACAGTGTGCCGGATAATGGACTATCTGTCATGCAGAACACATTTTGTGAAACTCAAGGACTATGAAAGCAACACTACAGCACCACAAGGAACAGGCCTGTCTGCTTCTCTCTTCACTCTGTATATCTCAAACTACAATATAACACCAGGTCAGGTCTCTTGCAGAACTTCTCAGATGATTTGCAACTACGGAGTGTATTTATAAAGGGGGTGAGACAGGGGAGAGGGGTCATGTGGAGAACTTTGTTTCTTGATGCAAAGAGAATTGTCTGCAACTTAACATTAGCAAAACCAAGGAACTGCTTATTGACTTTCACTGCACCAAAGAGCCTCACTGTCCACTCACTATTCAAAAAGTAGATAGAGATTTGGTCCACTCCTAAAACTAGATGGGGGTCCACATAAATGACAAGTTGAACTGATCTCTGGCAGTGTCTTAAATTGGTTTGAATCCTACCTGGCAGGTAGAAAATTCTTAGTAAGTTGTGGTAATTATACTTCAAAGACATGTGATATTCTATATGGTGTTCCACAAGGCTCTATCCTGAGTCTTTTTTCGATTTACATGCTTCCGTTAGGTCAGATTATCTTGGGGTATAACGTGAGCTACCATAGCTATGCTGGTGACACACAACTGTACTTATCTATAGCGTCTGACGACCCTGACTCCCTTGATTCACTGACACAATGTCTTACACGTGTTTCTGAATGGATGAGTAGTAATTTTCTCAAACTAAATAAAGAGAAAACAGAAATTTTAGTGATTGGCAATCAGATTACTAGAACAGTATTTTTCCACTTAAGAAATAGAGCAAAAGTTAGACCTCTTATATCATTGAAAGATGCTGAGAAATTAATCCACGCTTTTATTTTCAGTCAACTAGATTACTGTAACACTCTCCTCTCAGGACTACCCAAAAAAAGATATAAATCGATTGCAACGAGTGCAGAATGCAGCTGCTAGAATCTTAACTAGGAAAAGAAAATCCACACATATTACACCAGTTTTGATGTCACTAGATTGGTTATTTAGAATTGACTTTAAAATCTTGCTTATGGTTTACAAAGCCTTAAATAATCTGCTCCATTTTATATTTTGGAATATCTTACACCTTACACTCCAAATCGTAACCTTAGATCCTCAAATGAGTGTCTGCTTAGAATTCCAAGAGCTAAACTTAAAAGAAGTGGTGAGGCGGGTGGCCTTCTGCTGTTATGCACCTAAAATCTGGAATAGCCTGCCAGTAGGAATTCACCAGGCTGATACAGTGGAGCACCTTAAAACACTGCTGAAAACTCATTACTTTAACATGGCTTTCTCATAGCTTCATCTTAGTTTAATCCTGATGCTCTGTATATTCAATTAATTATCATTATTATTCATGGTATTCATATTCTAAATCCGTACTAACCCCTACTTTCTCCTCTGTTCTTTTTTTGGTTTTCTGGGGTGGCGACCTACGCCACCACCACCTGATCAAAGCACCGTGATTTCCTTACATTGATGGATTAAAGGACAAAAGTTCACATGACTGTCATCATCAAGTTCTTCCATGAGAACCCTGAATACAATGAGGACTGATTGAGGTCATTGATGTTAGGTAGAATGCCTAGTGTGGGCTGGGTGGTCTCGTGGCCTGGAACCCCTGCAGATTTTTTTCTCCAGCCGTCTGGAGTTTTTTTAGTTTTTTCTGTCCTCCCTGGCCATTGGACCTTACTTTTATTCTATGTTAATTAGTGTTCCCTTATTTTAATTCTTATTTATTTTGTCTTTTTTCTTTTTCTTCATCATGTAAAGCACTTTGAGCTACATTATTAGTATGAAAATGTGCTATATAAATAAATGTTGTTGTTGTTGATCTCATAACACAGAGGATCAATATAAGAAAGGGCAGAGCAAGCTCTTCTTCCTTAGGTGACTGTGTTTCTTGGGAAGTGACGTCCTTTATATCTTCTATACCTCTGAGATGGCCAGTGTGATCTTCTGCGCTGTGATGTGCTGGGCTGGTAACATCACTTCTAGAGGGGCCCACCGAATCAACAAGCTGATTCAAAGGGCAGGCTCAGTTATGGGTTGCACTCTGGACTCCCTGGAGGTCATAGCGAAGGAATGAATGAAAACAAAACTGAGTGCCATTATGAACAATGCTACACATCCTCTCACTGACACACAAACACTGAGGACTTAATTGTGGAGACAGGTAAATAAATGTATTTTTTGAGTAATAATCTGCCATTTTAGATAAAAAACCTCCTCTACATAAATAAACAAAAATGTAGACACAATAGAGAATTTTGGATACAAAGGCATAGACAACACCAGGGTGACACAAGATATGGATCCACTAGATAGGGTGAAGTGCCACAACAGCAACAATACGTATAGAGATTTGCTCTAAATGGGGGCTACTAACAAGTGTTATACCCCATTCTGTAGTTTTACTGAGGATGCAGAACTAAAAGTCAGAAAATAGCTGAGGAGCAGGCAACCAGCAGAAGGGCTCCATTATGACAAGTTGCCTATTTTAACAGATGGAAAGTCCAGGAACAATAATAGGTTTGTGATCCTTTAACAAATGTTGGCGCCAGTGCTGAGGGAAGCTCACTATTGTCATAAATTGATGAAATGATGGAAAGGTGAGATGCCCTGTGCAATATTTGAATTGAGAATTGAGGCCAAACAGTTCAATCTTTATATCATCAGACCACAAAATCTTGTTTCTCACAGTCTGAGCGTCCTTTTTGCAGGTTCCAAGTGGGTGTTCATGTTTGGCCACTCTGAAATAGAGCCCAGATTAGTGGAGCGTTGTAGTTGGTGTTCTCCATTCCCCACACAGGCTCTCTGGAGCTCAGCCTGTGTGGCCATCAGGTTTTTGGTCTCCTCTCTTACCAAGACTCTTCTCCCCCAATTGCTCAGTTTGGCAGGACGGACAGCTCTAGGAAGAGTTGTGGTTGTTCCAGACCTATTATATTTAAGAGTTATGGAGGTCACAGTGATCTTGGGAGCCTTCAGTGCTGCAGCAGCTTTTATGTGGCCTTCCCCACATTTGTGCCTCAAATCAATCTGAGCTCTGTGGGTAATTCTTTGAACCTCATGGCCTGGTTTTCGCTCAACTGTGGGACCTTCTATAGACAGATGTGTGCCTTTCCTCAGCATGCCGAGTGTTCACTTGAACTGATCACAGGTGGACTTCAAACAAAGTGTAGATGATCAAAAGAACGGTATGCCCCTGAGACTGCAAGTGTCATAGCAACAAATCTGAATATTTTGGTAAATGTGATAGTTCAGGTTTTTATTTCTTAATACATTTGCAAACAGATCTATTTTTGTCATCCTGATGCATGATTTAATGTTTGATGAGGGGAAATTGAATTTAGCACTAGGCTGCATCATAAGAAAATGTATTAGAAGGAAGGGGTCTGGATACTTGCAGGTGCACTGTAGCTCTACCCATAGTATCACCATTGAAGCAGCAATCCACTAGTCAGTCTCATAATGTCCTAAACCTTTACTCAGGTCCTTAGATGATTTACTGATTATTACACTGCCCGTTCCTCCCCATGTATAAACGCAAGCTTTGGGATCAAATGTACAAATGAGAAAATAGATAAACCTGACTAAGACGACCTTCTTCACCGGGGTTGTGATCAATGCCCTAGGAAAGGTGGACAGATGTTGCCCCTTGTTGTCCATTGTGGGTAGTCGGTGTTATTAAACTTTGATGACCTGTGGTGGGGGTTACCTCCTCGATGTCCTTCCCTTTAGTAGCACAAATGGCACCTCTTTGTGTATATACTGTTTTTTTTTTTCGTAGCTTTATCCCTATTTGTCTATATGGGCATTGAATTATCATTTTCTTGTGGGTTCTGCAATTCCGTACTAATCTCTCCTATTCTGTGGTGTCTTTTCCAGTTCTTCTGTGCCACCACTACCTGAGCAAGGTACCATGCTGTCCCCTGTGTTTATGGATTGAATGATGGGTGTCTCAAATGTCCACATGACCATCATCTTCAAATTCTTCCGCATGAAGCCTGAAAACCATGAAGACTGATTTAGAACATCCACAGTATGTTCAGTAGAATGTCCAGTGGGGGCTTGTGGTCTTTTGGCCTTGGAACCCTTGCAGATTTTGTTTTTTTTTTTTTTCTCCAACCTAACTGGAATTTTTTCTTTTTTTTTGTTTTGTTTTTTTCTGTCCTCCTGGCCACCCGACCATACTTTTTTCTACGTTATAATACTATTGCCTAATCTTGTTTGAGTTTTATTTTAAGTTCATTTTATTTCATTTTGTAAATCACTTTGCATTGCATTGTTTGTATGAAAATGTTCAATAGAAAAAAATGTTGTTGTTGTGTGCACCCCTTGGAGTACAGAGCATGTACACTTTTACTTTGGTAAACATTTTCCAGTGGGTACTCAGTTTTATCGGAGATCAACGACAGCAGAAGTGTTTCTCCCTCAGTGTCTGAAGTGCATGCTCAGTAACTTTCATAAATCGCGGCCCTCAGCTGATGCCATCTTAGATGTCCACATTATGTCACCTAATGTATCAACCAGCTCTGGTTGTGATTCAGTTTTGCATAATAGGATGAGGATCAGCTTAGTAAAGATTTGTAGGAGGAGTAGGTAGAGGTGGTTTGGGCATTTAATAAAGAGGACCACTGAACTTAGCCATTCAAATAGTCTACTAGATACAGCCCAACACATGGTTAGGGGGGCTATTCAGGAGCAGACCCAAGAGAGATTGGACAAGATCAGATGTCTGAGAAGGTTGAGGAGAACGCAGTCTGGAGACTGCTGATGGGGAGAGTGACCTCTATTCTGG
>JANRMT010062820.1:17422117-17486998 GCA_026402145.1 Polypterus bichir lapradei
ATAAGGTGCTATATATATATATTGTTAACCACCGGGGCGTGTTTAGCCACCCTAACCCCGACACAGACATGCAGGACACAAATTGCCACACAGCAGACCTTTATGTATAGGTGTGGAAGTGCTTTCTTTGCTCCCCACAAGAGCACAATGTTCCCAAGACAAGCACAGTCTTTTCCTTCTCTCTTCTGTCCTCCTCTACCCCTCTCCCAGGAAGCTTTGTCTTTTTTCCTCCTCATGACTCTGGCTCCTTGAATGGAGTGAGGTGGCTCCTTTTATTCTACTCCTAGGAGTGATCCAGGTGGCTCATCAGTATTACCTGGAATCAGTTGCATAAGGGGGGTGGAAGTCCATTGTAGAGCTCTACTGTTCACCCTGGTGGCCCCCCATGGAACCCAATAGGGATGTGCCAAACTCCAACTCCCAGCGTGCCCTGCAGGAATCTGTGGTGCCATAGTCACCCAGGATGGCTACCCTCCAATGTCCTAGGGGAGATTAGTGCCAGGGTAATGGCTAAGGTCGCCAGACACAATATATATATATATATATATATATATATATATAGTGATAGATGGCTGAGGACTTTGACCAGTTGGACTTTGACCCTTTTGAGGAGAGGACCAGGGGAGAGGACATATCACCAGCAGTACCTCCCCTGGGACATTGGAGGGCAGCCCTTCTGGTTGACCTCAGGGCCATGGGACTGAAGCTTAGAAGCTCAACCCTGTTGGAGTCCATGGCCACCGACAGTGAGTGCCTGGACAGTTCCAGAGCCATGGCATGTAGCACTTCCACCTCACCCATTCGGGGATCCGGAGTCAGGAGGAAGAGGAAAGAGCTTGCAAGAGAGGAGTAGAGGTGGCCAGATAAGACAAGAAAAGGACAGGACTGAGCATTGTGGCTGGTTGGTGTACAGAAGACCTGTAAAATAAAAAGTGTGTGTTTTTGGACATTGTTCTGCCTCAGTATCTGTTTGTAGCTTGGCTGGTCTTCTATAATATATGTTGTGAGCTGGGGGGCTGATCGCACCCCTAGGGGATACAGACACTCCTGGGAAATCCCCTCCTAAAAACGCTGAGAGACTACCTTCACACTGCTCCCTTACCTTACTTGCTGGGCTACTTGCAGCTCTGTTGCGCAATAAGCTTCCCGCACGATACTCTGCATACTTAAAAGCCTGAACAGCACCTGTCAGTTTTGGAATTGATTGTTTGCTTTTCTCTCTCTCTCGGACACACTCTGCTCTTGACACGCACTCCTTTAAAGAAGAAGATAAGTTTGCATTCTTTTAATTGAGAGACGGTACTGTCATCTCTGTCCTGTCAAGGAGCACATTTAAACTTTTAAAAGAGACAAATGTTTGTTTGAGTTGTTTGAATAAAGTTCCTGTCTCTACAACCTCCTCTGTTTCTGTGCAAATACGTGACTCAAGCATGACAATATATATATATATATATATATATTGGAATTAGCTAATCCAGTAACATGAATTTGGTGATGGGTATTGGCCTTAAAACACTTGATCACAGCATCCCCAGAAAACATTATAGTAGATGGAAATAGTACACGAAATATATATTTTAACAGTGATTGGTGAAAATGTAAGGAGAGGATTTTATAGATGACTAAAAGGGAATTTCTATACAGTATGTTTTGTAATAAACTTTTTTTTTACGATTCTGGGAATTTTTGGATCCTATTACAATATCAAAATTGGTTGAATGAAATTTGGTCTTTGAACTACAAGAAAACACTTTGGAGAGCTGATTTATAAATATTTTTTGTTAACACAAAAAGACATATCACTTTAAGTTAGGTATCTCACTTAGTGATGGGGTCTACTTATTTAAAAAGTCATAAGATGTTTCTTAATATTAATAGTGACCCTTGTATATTATTACAGTATATTGTGGCTAATAACAAGCGTTTTCAATTGTGGCCTTGCTAGCAACAGTGAAAATATGAAAGTGTGATTTAGGAAATGAGAAAGCAGGTACAGAATGGGCTGATACAGAAGAGCCATTTATTGTTTATAAAATGCACTGCTTTGAGAAATTTTAATAAATGATTGCATTGGTGTATTAGTGTATAGAATTAGGTGTTTTTCCGTTGTCTTACATTTCATAAAATAGCCTATGTGGTGGTGCTTGCCTTTCTTTTTTCCTAAGCATTTCTTTAACAGATTGACAGTATGGCACCTGTCAGTGCAGGGTTCATTTTTAATCAAATGTCCTTTTGCTTTCCCAAGTCTAGATGAGAATGTGAGTCTTATCATTTGCAACACTCAGTGAAAGATGAGGTTCAAACAAAAGCCCATTGAAGTAGCTGCCCACTGGGAATTCATGTGCAAAACTGAAAAGAGCACACATTACACAAGTGCCTTCAACGTGTGGATTTTGCAGCTGCTGCAATCAGGCTTTATCAAGAAAATCCAGAAACACCGAGAGGCCACATTGAAAACTTCTGTCTTCTTGGTTTTGCTGATAACTCGGAGAGATACTTAACAGGGACATTCACCCGCTATGACATATAGAACCATTTTCAAGCTTACTACAGTCTGCGTTGGTACCCCTTACTGTTTGTATTCATTGTTTGATCAATTATAAACAAAATGAAATCATGATAAGTTTAATGTGTGCTTATTGCTCCTGTTAGCTCTCAACTTGTCATCAAAAACAAACGTACATACTTTCCAAATGCCCTGCTATCCTTCCCATGGCTGCAATGTTCAATGTAAATTGATCATCAGCACACAAATCCTCATAAAGTTTTTCAATAGTTTACAGTTGCACACTCAAAGTTATTTAGTTTTCTAACCCACTTAAGCCAGATGAAGGGTCACAGGGGGCTGGAGCCATTCCCAGTCAGCACAGGGCACAAGGCAGGGATAAGCCCTGGGCAGGGGGACAGTCCATTGCAAGGTGAACAGACACACACACGGCCAATTCAGCGTATGCATGTGTTTGGACAGTGGGAGAGAACCGGAGCCCCTGGGGGTAACCCACAAAAACACGGGGAGAACAGGCAAGTTTCATGTAGGGAGGACCCAAGGCATGAATCCTGGTCTCCTTACCGTGAGGCAGTAGCAGCAGCGCTACCAATGTGCCTCATGGCACAGACCTATTCTCTTTTTCCATATTTTTGTTTTGTTGCAGCTTTGTGCTATTTACATTTACATTAATTTTTCCCCATGTCAAGCAACAATCACTGACCCCAGAATGACAAAGTGAAACAAACAGGATTTGAGCAAATGTATTAAACATAAAAAACCTGAAATATTACACTGACATAATAATCCAGAGCCTTTGCTATGATTCTTGAAATTTGCCGCAGGTGATTCCCATTCTTTTGATCATCACTGAGATCTCACCAAGTATGGAAAAACCTCGTAGGTCACAGGTTTTCAGTAAACTGAAAAATTGATGTCGCCCTATAATTAACAATCTCTAGATTTAATTTTTCCTGAGCTTCACGTACACAATATTGTTTATTTTAGGAATCAACAACAACTGCCACGTAAATCTCGCAGTCGCTGCATTTAAATCACGTGATCCTAATTCATCGTTTTCATTGGTAGGTGGTCTTTCCACATTGGTCAGTGGAGTTGCTAGTTTTTGTCCTGCAGTATGTAAAATACTGTGTACATACGAGCTTCTTCCATCATGCTATAACCGGAATGAAGACATATTTGGCTTCACTACCTTATAACATCAGGAAAGACCATGTAACTCCAAAAACTACAAAAATTGAAAGAAATGGCAGTTACTAGGTTTTTCCATTGCACGTGAGAAATGTTTCTAGACCTTCTTTGGAGTCCACCTGTGGTCAATTCAATGAACTGCACTGATTCACCGATCTTGACTTTGCTGACGATGCTGTGATCTTCACTGAGTTAATGGAGGCTCTGATTGGGGTTCTCGAGAGACTGAGCAAGGAGTCTGAGTGTTTGGGCTTCCGAGTGTCCTGATAAAAAGCAAGAGCCAGGGCTTCAATGACCTCTTGTGTTTCTGTTTGCGGAGAGAGTGTTGACCTCGTTGAGAGGTTTACTTACCTTGACAGTGACATTCATGTCTCTGGTGACTCTTCCTATGAAGTCGGTAGACAGATTGGGAGAGCATGGGGGGGTCATGAGGTCGCTGGAAAGGGGTGTGTGGTGCTCCCGATATCTCTGCAAAAAGACGAAGGTCCAAGTCTTTAGAGTTCCTGTCTTACTATATGGTTGCGAGACATGGACGCTATCCAGTGACCTGAGATGAAGACTGGACTCCTTTGGCACTGTGTCTCTTCAGAGAATCCTTGGGTACCATTGGTTTGACTTTGTGTCGATTGAGTGGTTTCTCATGGAGTCCCAAATGAGGCACATTACCTGCATTGTGAGGGAGCGTCAGTTATGGCCATGTGGCATGATTCCCCAAGGCTGATCTGGCTCATAGAATCCTCTCATTGTTGAGGACCCGAGTGGCTGGACCAGGGCAAGGGGATGCCCACGTAACACCTGGCTGCGGCAGATAGATAGTCATTTCTGGAGGATGAAATTGGAAGCATTGAGGGAGCATCAGTTACAGCACTACGGCCAGGTGGCACGATTCCTCGAGGGTGATCCGTCTCGTAAGATCCTCATTGTTGAGGACCCGAGTGGCTGGACCAGGCCAAGGGGACACCCACATCTTTTCCGGAGGGATGGACTGGACCGCATGTCTGCCTGGGGGGTTGCCAACCAGGATTCCAAGCTGTTTCGTCTTGTGGTGGGTGTGGCAACATGTTGTACCAGTGCATGCTCCCCAACCTGACTTGACCTGACCTGATTAGGAAAAACCCACACCTGTCTATTGAATGTCCCACAGTTGAGCAGAAACCAGCCCATAAGGTTGACAACATTGCTTAAAGTTTGACAAGATTGTGTCAAGCTACTGATTTGGGAAAGAATAAAAAAAGAAATCCTACTGCAATAAAGGACCACAAGAGCACATTGGCCTTCATAATTCTTAAATGGAGGAAGTTTGGAGCAACCATGATTTTCATGAGAGCTGGCCAAACTGAGCCATTGTGGAAGAAGGGCCTTGATAAGAGAGGTGTCCGAAAACCCGATGGTCCTTCTGGCTGAGCTCCAGAGATCCTGTGTGGAGATTGGGGAAACTTCCAGAAGAACAACCATTACTGTAACACTCCACTAATCTGTAAAAGACACATGGAAACCCACTAGGACAGGCGTGGCGAACTCCAGGCCTGGAGTGCCGCAGTGGCTACAGGTTTTCATTCTAACCCTTTTCCTAATCAGTGACCAGTTTTCACTGCTAATTAACTTTTTCCTCATCACTTTAATAGCCCTGTTAGAAGATTTCAGCCCTCTGAATGGATTCCTTTCTTCATTAAATGACAGCCAAGCAGAAATGAGATATGAAACGAGCTAACAGATGACCAGCTAAACTGGGGCTTCAAACTCCAACCAATTTCACTCCAATCACTTTCTTAATGAGAAGCCAATTCTTGCCGTTAATTAAACCCGTTATTTAATTCCATGGCTTGTTGCTGCTCTCTTTCTGCCACAACACACATTTCGAAAACTGTTGTTTTTCTGTTCTTTCTAAGAGCACCGTCAAAATGTTTTGGTGACCTGAGAGATCAACCTTACCGAGACCTTCACCTTTCTTTATTATCAGATATTGTGTGATGGGCACAGGTGAGCTGGTCACGTGGTGGCTTGTTTTGTGTCTCATTATTGTTTGGCTGCTAAATAAAGAAAAAGAAACAACTATGGGGCCTGAGTCAAGTTAATTTAAAGAAGTAATCAACAGCAAAAACTAGTCAATAATTAAGAAGATGGTTAAGAATGAAAACCTGCAGCCACTGCGGCACTCGAGGCCTGGAGTTCGCCACCCTGCACTAGGAGTTTACAATAAAAAAAAGTCACTTTACAAAAGAGTCACCTTAAGAATTCTCAGACTAAGGGAAACAAGATTTCACATTTCTGGTGAAACCAAGATTAGCACTGTAGAAGTTCAATTTGAACCCTGGTTCAGTGTGCCCCTGATAAGTATGTAGGTGTACTACAAGACAAGAAAAGACAGCTACATGGCTTACTGGGTTTATGCTGAGTCTCTACTCTTCTGAGGTTAGGCTTAAAAGCTATAACAATATAATTAAGAAAAAGGCTTATGCGTGTTTTATTATTGTAGTTAACAGCAAAGCTTCAACAAGTAAAAGAAAATAAAATTAAAAGTGCTTTTCTTTCAGGGCGTGCTTGCTTTAACACGTACTCTGCTTGTGCTCAACTGGTCCGTGTTGGATAAGCTCGAAACTGAATGGGCGTACAGAAGTTTAAGAGGCGCAGCGTACTTTAACACCTTGGGGTCATAAACCTTTCTTTGATTAATGAAACTGACAAACGGCCATCCGGTCAAGTGGACCAGGTTGATAGTGACCTTTTAAGGTATCTCTGTTCTGCCATGTCCTGTTAGCAACTACTGTAGGTGTATCCAAAGGCATTAGAGCTTATTTTATGGAATGGTGATTAAGATCTAAATTTGGAATGTATAAAAGGACACAGCACGAGTTGTGGGAGAGCAGAATGGAGTAAAGTACTAAAACACCCTTAACTCGTTCAGGGCGGATGTTGACTTTTGTCGAAATTCAGGGGTAGAGGACGGTAATCAGCCATAAAATTTGCTGTTATTTTATGTGTTGATTTGACCTCGATTGCACATGCATGAGTAGCGAAGAGCAAACGACCACTAAAATGGCATCAACATCTTGCAAAAGACCAAAGTGAATGCACAAAGCAAAGTACTCCATGGACGGTGTTTTGCGTATTATTGCCAAATTGGACTCTAACTTGTCAGACTCTGATTTTCAGGCAAGAAAACGAAAGTGAGGTACCAGCTTCAGCTGATCATAGTGCTATACACACTTGTGTAGCTGATGCGCCTATGGCAACGTTCGCCTGGGAAGACCACCACTTTCGATGACAAGAGGTACAAGCCAGATTGCGTTGCACTGCCATACGAAGACAGCAAGGCAGCAAGCCCACCACGCAGTCCTACCAGCCATCGAGCTGCCCCTACACAGCCACCAGAGACCCCGAACAGGCTCCGATAGTAGCCACAGCAACAGACGTTTTACGCGAATTACATGTAAATCCTTTGCTTTGTGTGCTTTTCAGAAAAGTGAGCTGCCTGCAAAAAATATTCAGCCCTCAAAGAGTTAATGAAAGCCTGCTCCAAAGCATGGTGGACCTGGCCCTAACAGGATGATGACCTTAAACACAAAGCAAGGTGCAAAAGAAAAGGGGGCGCCACTGAGCCCAAAGAAAAAACAGGTGTAAAATAAAGGTTTTCATGATCACACAATTCCAATTTATCTTGTAATAAATATTCCTCCTATATTCTTCTGCCTCCTGACTCTGACTCCCCAATGGAGGCTTTAATGGTTCACTTTTATGTCAGACATGTTGGGAAGTACTTGAGGTACTGGGACATAGCTGACGGCAGCACTTCTGGGTCAGACAGAAGACTCCTAAAGCAAAGAGTCCATCTGTGGCAGAACCCAAGGACCCCGAAAGGGCCGTTCCTCAGAACTATGATTCCCATACCTCCTGGCGGGTGTCCTTACTGGGTCCATGCTAGTGGATTACTGCCATCTACTGTACTGGGGAGGAACTGCCCTGGATACACCAACTCCCTCAAATTACCCCTTAATTTATACCTTTGTATGGGATGTTAACTCAGCCTCATCCTGGCTGGGAAATGACTCCTTCCATACTGTCCTTCCATTATTGGGGAAAGGGTCCAGCACAGCACTCACAAAAGACAACACAGCAATGCCCTTGAGTTGCCCAGCTGGAGCCTAGATTTGAACCCAGTCATTCATCTCTGGTGAGACCTGAAAACAGCTGCACACTGACGGTCTTCATCCAACTTGATGGAACTTGAGAGTATCTGCAGAAATGAATGGCAGAAAATTCCCAAATCCAGATGTGCGACCCTTGCCACATCAGACCCAAGAAGACTCCAAGCTGTCATCGTTGCCAAAGGGGCTTCATTTAGCTGCTGAGTAAAGGATGTGACTGTGTAGGCAGAACACAAATTGCCAGGAAGGAGAACTGGGACATGAACCAGGCAACTCCATTTAATTTTGAGGTTGAAAAGCAAAGGGTGCACGAAGATGCAACTTAAATATCAGCTATAGCAGCTCAAAAACAAAAGATTCTCCTATTCAGAGTAAAGGATGCTGTCACACTGGAGCTCTGTCCTTTGTGATTGTTGAGTCATAATGAGACACTCCCATCCTGGGCTTTTAAGGTATAATGGTGTCTGGCCCAAAGGGGCGTGGCCTAGTCTTAACACCTTGGGCGGGGTTAGGTGTCTTCCTGGGGTTGCTTCTCAGAATTGCAGGTAAAAGAGATATTACAGTTAGCGACAGCACCCTCTCTTGTCCTGGAGTGGTACTGCTTAACTTAGCTAAGCCAGGAAGATGATCCCCAGTTGCAAGGGTCTGAATACTTGCGTCAATGTGATATTTCAGTGTTTTGTTTTAAATTATTTAGAATAAAAAAATTCCTAAATCTTATTTTCATTTTTTCATTCTTGGGTATTGATGTGGGAAGAAATGAATGTACGTGATTTTAGCACAAGGCTACAATATAACAAAACATGTAAAAAGTGAAGAGGTATGAAAACTTTCTGAATTCAATGTGGTTTCCTCATCTCCATCCTAAAGTAAGCAACACATACATCTTTGGACTTTGTGAGGGAAAACACTGACTGCCTAGAAGAAAAGCCCTGTGGACAAAGGGAAAGCATGCATACAAACCGAAAATGATTGGACACCGGATTTAAATTCAGTAAGCAGTGGCCAAAACATCATATCCCTTAGCATAGATTTTACAAATAAATAATAAATGATTAACAAATAATAACAAAATAATACAATTATGTTTATTTACTGCCGAGTACTCGTGTGTGAAGAAGGAGTGATTCCCGAGGCACCACCAGACTTTCATCTCCATTTCATCGCCACTTTACTCCAGTAAGAGTGCACGCCACCTCGTAAGCTAGCAGGAAACCAGCAGCTCTGGCCACACGTACTGCTAACTTCTAGACACTGACAGTTTGATTTTCTCTAAAACCTTCATTGTGCAATGTCCACACATCTTCTGCAAGACAGTTCACTAGTACATCCCAAGAACTGCCTACTGTACATGTGTGTAACGAGCTTCTGCGCATCCTTATGCTGGACTCCGTTTCCATTTTCAAGATGTGTTGTGATTAGGAGTCAGGCACATGCCAAATAGAATGTGAGACCTCCACAAGTATTTTATTTATTTATTTATTTATTTATTTATTTATTTAGTTAGTTAGTTAGTTAGTTAGTTAGTTAGTTAGTTAGTTAGTTAGTTAGTTAGTTAGTTAGTTAGTTGTTTAAAAACATCAAGGCTGACCAAAGTGCCATACAATAAAACCCAACATATAAGACACACAATAGCCAAACTGTAAAAGAAAGAGAAGCATATAAGAGCTGAAGAAATTCATAATAAATAATAATACACAGATAGTCAACTAAGGTTCCAATCAACATCTCACACTGGGTCAAAGGTCAAGGAGTAAAAGTGTGTTTTTAAATAAGATTTCAAAACAGCAAGTGAAGGAGCCTGCCTAACATGCAATAGCAAATCGTTCCAGAGTTTTGGAGCTGCAACTGATAAAAACCCGATCACCGCTAAGTTAGCATCGTGTCTTAGGGACAAGTAAAAGCATCTGGTCTGCTGACCTGCGAGTGTGAGACGGTACATAAGGGTTCAGAAATTCCGACAGATAAAACAGGGCACAACCATTATAAGATTTAAAAATAAATATACAAGAATCTTAAAATGGATTCGAAAATGAACTGGAAGCCAGTGAAGGGAAGCCAAAACTGGGGTATTGTGCTCTTGCTTGCTTGTACCATTTAAAAATCAAGCAGCGGCATTTTGTACCAGCTGTAGGTGAGCAATGGAGGCCTGGTTAATTCCAAAAAGACGCGCATTGCAGTAGTCTAGATGAGAAATTATAAAAGCATGTATTGCTGTTTCAAGGTTGCATTTAGACAAAACAGGCTTGATTTTTGACAGCTGTCTCAACTGGAAAAAACAAGATTTTACCACTGCGTTTAAATGGCTATCAAGTCTTAAAGTAGAATCCATTTTCACACCTAAATTTGTGATTATGGACCCACAGTGCAAAGGTTGATGGAGGGGGTCCTGCTGGTGCTAAGTACAGTAATCCCTCCTCGATCGCGGGGGTTGCGTTCCAGACCCCCCCGCGATAGGTGAAAATCCGCGAAGTAGAAACCATATGTTTGTATGGTTATTTTTATATATTTTAAGCCCTTATAAACTCTCCCGCACTGTTTATAAATATTCCCCGCAGCGTTATACAGCATAATCCCTTTGTATTCTCTTAGATATTAGGTAAGATTCATTGAAATTCTGTATATAAACACACACTGTTTATATACAGTAAAACCTAAATATTATTTTAAAGATATTGAGTGTCTCTGATATCACATATGTTACAGCCATTACGACAGACAGGCCACCAGCAATAAATACGTACAATGCAAGAGAAATAGTATACAGTAAATGTGTGTACAGTGACACTAAACGTACGTACATGTACTAAGCACTGGAAGAAGAAAATTAATTATGGTTACTCACCAACAATGACACGATGATTTGTCCGATAACAATGAGTTTAATTTTACTGCACAACAAAGGAGAGCGTTACAGCCCTTGTAAAGGAGCCACTTCAGGCGATTGTGTAGCACTGCCGTTGTTCTTCTTCTGGCAGTCTTCAATCCAAATCCCTAAAGCAGATTCCATCCAGACTACTGCCTTATTACATCCACTTACAACTCGTTTTGCACCCTGGTTAAAAGGACACTGCGGCCGTAGATCTTATATTCCTTTCCTACTTTTTAAATAAAAAGAATCGTAGCCTTCAACAAATCCAAAACGTTTACCTTTTCGGCAATCGTGAACATCTTCGTTGGCGCTTGGGCACGGCCCCTGAAGCAGTAGCAGATTGTTTTGGAGCCATAATGAAGGGCTTGACTATGCACAAAGATAAACACTAAAGAGCAGAACTCTTTACACAGCAAAACACGTTGATGCTGAATGAGTGAGACGAGACTTCCTAGTTAACACTGCATTCAGCACGCAGGAGCTCAACTGCGTGCTCTGATTGGTTAGCTTCTCAGTCAGGAGAACTTAACTGCGTGCTCTGATTGGTTAGCTTCTCAGCCATCCGCCAATAGCGTCCCTTGTATGAAATCAACTGGGCAAACCAACTGAGGAAGCATATACAGGAAGTAAAAAGACACATTGTCCGCAGAACCCGCGAAGCAGCAAAAAATCCGCGTTATATATTTAGTTATGCTTTCATATAAAATCCGCGATAGAGTGAAGCCGCGAAAGTCGAAGCGCGATATAGCGAGGGATTACTGTACTACAAAACGGAGGCTAGGACCTTCACTGACCTGCCCAGAAGAGGCTTACCTTAAAGCAACTACTACCTACTGGCGGAAATGAAAAGCTGGCTTTAAAAATTCAAAATACAAGGAACGTCAAAAAAACAAAGAAACTGTGGAAAATTCACGCTTGTGTCCCAGGGGCAAGAAAACTTTTTTTATTAATGAAGAGGAAGACTGTTTATATAAATGAAGAGATATAGAGTTGGCTATAAAGGCCATCGTAAGGTGAACATCACCCAAAGCACAAATCCAGAATTAGAATCTAAAGACAATATGAAAATTTTGGAAAAAATGCTAAAAAACAAAGCAATGTGAAAACTTCTGCGGTGGGCTGGTGTCCTGCCCGGGGTTTGTTTCCTGCCTTGCACCCAGTGTTGGCTGGGATTGGCTCCAGTGGACCCTCGTGACCCTGTGTTAGGATATAACAGGTTGGATAATGGATGGATGGATGGATGTGAAAACTTACAATACTCCTTTACAATAAACATTATATGGCCAGAAGTTTATGCCACCTGACCATCACACCTATATGAGTTTGTTGGACATCCCATGGCCACTAATATGGAGTGTGGCAGACAAACCAGGGACCTTGCCCCACTGGGACGCCTGGAGAAGGGAAGGACCGGAAGAGGGGCAATATCTTCCCTGGGACGGAAGAGGGCAGCCATCTCTTGATTACATCAGAGCCATCGTGGCCACCACCAGGTGGTGCCTGGACGATCCCAGAGCCCTGGATGGCAGTACTTCCACCACACCAGGAAGTGCTGCCGGAAGAGGAACCAAATGCAACTGGAGTGCTTCCGGGTGCCACATGCAGCACTTCCACCACACCAGGAGGTGCTACAAGAAGTTCATCAGGGTGCACCTGGAGCACATCTGTCTGCAACATATAAGGGGCCGCCTCACTCTATTCGGGGAGCTGGAGTCGGGAGGCAGAGGAACGGAGCTTGCGTAGAGTGGAGGCAGCAGAAGAGAAGAAAAGGAAAGAAAGAGAGATGAGGACTGAGTTTATTGGGGTCTGTGTACTGTGTGTGTTGTGCAGAGAAAAATAAAAAATATGCTTTTGGACATGGTGTGTCTTAGTGTCTGTCTGTAGCTGGGCTGATCTTCTCCAGGAGTTGGCCCCCCATTTACATGGCTTCTGCTTTTGGCATATTAAGAACATTAAGAATGTTAAAGAGTATATTGACTCAATAAAAGCTCAGAACTGCTCCCCTTATTCTGTTTTGCCATTTGGAATTTAAAAAATAGGAAGAGATGTCCTCCAATCGGGAAATTGAAGCACAGTAGCGATCAATTGTGGGTGAAGTCGGAACATTGTCCTGGGGAAGTGCACTGCGGCTGCTGGTCCTTTTCCAACAGTTCAAAGATTGGTGGCTGTCATACATGTGGGTCTATGTAACAAAAAATCTGGGCATGGGAATGGCAAAATCCAAGTATGTTTTAGGATTGGTTGAATCCTAAACCTTTTGACAATAAAACACTCAATTGTAACTTTGTTTATTTGGAATTGAAAACATAATGCAATATATCAACAAAAATGTGTGGACACCTGACCATCACACCTCTACAAGCATATAGGATATCCCATTCTAAAACCAAGGGCATTAATAAGAAGTCACCCCCCAGAAGCAGCTATAACAGCCTTTACTCTTCTTGGAAAGCTTTCCTCAAGATTTGAAGTGTGTATGTGCAAAATCTGTGCCCATTAAGTCCATAGAGCATTCGTGAGGTCAGGTCATGTTGGTCAAGAAGAAGTGGGTTGTACTTCATCTCAAAAGGTGTTCAATAGGCTTGAGGTTTAGGGCTCTATTTAGGCCACTCAAGTCCCTCCATGTCTTTATGGGCTGAGCTTTCAGTCACGCTGGAAGAGAAGGGGAGCTTCCCCAAACCATTGCCACAAAGTTAGAAGCACACAATTGTCTGAAACATCTTTGTATGCTGTAGGATAAGCAGTACCCTTCACTGGAAATAAGGGGCCTTGCGTAAACCTTCAGGCTACTCCTGACAAGCATCTCTAGGCCATTATCAATCTTCCACCAAAATTTACAGGCTATGTAGCCCAGAAGCCGGTATTCTCTTGTCATCCCTCAAAGCTGGAATCATCCGTCAGACTGCCAGATAGTGAAGTGTGATTCATCTCTCCTTGTTTCCACAGCTCCAGAATTCAATGGCGGTGTGCTTTGCAACACTGATCTTGTGTGCAGCTGCTTGGCAATAGAAACCCAATTTCATAAAGTTCCTGACGCACAGTTCTTGTGCTGATGTTGCGTCCAGAGGCAGTTTGGAACTCTGTAGTCAGTGATGTAACAGAAGTTAGATGATGAACTTCAGCACTCGGCTGCCCTGCTCTGTGAGTCTGCGTGGACTACCGCTTCATAACTCACCTGTTGCTGTTCTTTAAAGCTTCCACTTCATAGTAATAGTGCTTACAATGAACTGGGGCAGATCTAGCAGAGCAGAGAAATTGCACGTAATTACTTGTAGCAAACGTGGCATCCCAATACAGTGCTACGTTTAAAGGCTTTAAGCTCGTTGTTACGACTCTTTCAACTAACAACGCTTGTCAATCAAGCAGGGCTATATGCTGGATTTTATGTAACTGTTAACAATGAGTACGACTAAAGCCTCTGGACTCCATAATTTGAAAGGCTGTCCATATATTTTTGGTCATATAGCGTAGGTTCATTAAACAAGTCACCTTCTCTTTGCCTTGTTTCAGACCCCAAAGTCACACATTTTCTTCACTTGCCTTAAATAGCCAGAGTGATGGCTCAGGGTTGATGATGTCATGGTGGGCCTGCCTCCTGGGGCTTCACCCACAAAGTACATAGAATGGAGGCACACCTAAGTTACAGTACATAATTACAACATAACAGAAATAACATAAAGATATGAAGCATAACAAATAAAAATAACAATAAAACATAAATTCAGACAGTAACAGGAAATTTTTTTTTCTTTTTTCTGTTTCCAGCCATTTTTCTGGATTTCTCTGACCATTTTTCTCAGAACCAAGGATTTTGCTTTAGAATTAACGCATTGGGAGCTGTTTGATTCAGGTTTGCCTTCAGGCAATACCTTTTTGTCTTTTTTTGCTCTTTTAAGCTTGCATTTTCTTTATTTGAAAAATAAACTCGCTGTGCAACCCATCTGAGACGGCTTGAAATCTAACTAATCAACATAGACCTCAGTGTTAACTTTTGCAGTGCACCGTGCAATGCATGTCTCTGTTATATGCCATTTGGTATGTGATTCATAAGAGTGGCATGTCTGTGGTGTGCACTCTCTTGAATGACAAACACAGTGCATTTTGTTACTGCAGATGTTTGCGATGAATCATCTTTTGGAATGACAGAGACATAGCAACTTGACAGACACACAGACGAACATGGAGACACTTATCCTTTTATTAGCTGTGCTACCTGTCTAAGACAGATTGTAATCCAATTAATCGGTTTGCAATGTATCATATAATGCATATGTCTCTGTTATATGTCATTTGTTATTGTGTGAAATGTGGCATCGGTTGGAATGACAAATGCAATAAATTTTATTGCTAGAAATGTTTGTGATGCTCCATATTTTGAAATGACAGAGACATAGCAACCAGATGGACACACAAACAGACACAAAGACACCTATCATTTTACTAGTTGTTGTAAACTATCTAAGATGGCTTGAAGTCTAACTAATCAACATATACCACATTTGCAATGCACCATGTAATGCACATGTGTCTGTTATATGCCATTGGGTATGGAATTCATAAAAGCAGTGTTATCATGTGTGATGCACCATCTGTTGGAATGACAAATGCAATGCATATTATTGCTAAAAATGTTTGTGAAGCAGCATCTTTTGAAATGACAGAGATGTAGCAACCAGACAAACATACAGACAGTTATACCTGTTGTGAATGTAACCGGGCACAGAGAGACAGACATGTTGTTTTCCACCACCACACATTTATTTACAAATATTTACAATGTCAAAAGTGCACACACAAACCCCCAAAGTCCTGGCCACACACACACAATGCCTTCACTCTTCTTCTTCGGGCCACCTCCACTCTCGCTTCTCCTGCTTCGTCCTACTTCCACCCGACTCCAGCCTCGAATGAAGGGAGGCGGCCCCTTTTATCTTCACCCGGATATGCTCCAGGTGCTCCCCGGCAGTCACCCGCCGACACGCCCCCGTGTGGCGGAAGTGCCGGCTGTACTCCCGGAAGCACTCCGGGTGTCCCTGCTCCTCTTCCCCCCAGCACTTCCTGGTGTGGCGGAAGTGCTGAGGTCCAGGGTTCCCAAGGCATTGGGGCGCCCCCTGGCGGTGACCACGGGCCCCTACAGGGCTGGGCTTCCAAGCCCTCAAACCGTGGCCCCCAAAGCAACCAGGGTGGCGGCCCCCACGTGATCCAAGTTGGGCGCACGCCCTCTTCCGGTCCCTCAAGATGTCCCGGCCGGGTCGTCACCCCTGGCATCCCTGACACTGTCTAAGATGGCTTGAACTTCAAGTAATCAATGTATACCTCAGCATTAACATTTGCAATGCACCATGTAATGCATATGTCTCTGTTATATGCCATTTGGTATGGGATTCATAAAAGCAGTGTGTGATGAGCCATCTGTTGGAATGGAAAACACATTGCATTTTATTACTGAAAATGTTTGGATGCACCGCCGTTTGGAATGACAAAGACATAGAAACTGGATGGACACACAGACAGAAACACAGATACTTATACTTTTACTCGTTGTGTAACCCATCTAAGACAACTTGAAATCTAAATAATCAACATAGACCTCATAACAAAAGTTTGCAGTGCACCAAGCAATGCATAATTCTCTGTTACAATATATGCCATTTGATATGGGATTCATAAAAGCAGTGTTCATGTTTGTGATGCACCATCTGTTGGAATAGCAAACACAATGCATTTTATTACTGAAAATGTTTGTGATGTGCCATCTTTTGGAATGACAGAAACACAGCAACCAGACAGACATGCAGACACTTGTCCTTTTATTTTTCTTTTATAATGAGTCTTTGTTTCTGCACTTTATGTGCCAGATCTGGCTAGTTCAAGAAGCTGATCTCTTGAGTGGGGATTAAGCGTAGGAAGGCTGCAGGCCTTCTGGCCAGTAAAGCCCGTGTTTGTGGGTCCCCAGCTCCAGCTTACAATGGCTGCTAGTGGGGTGAAGTGCCTGTACACACTGTCACACACATGCGAGTAGCAGACAGCTGAAGGGCCCAGATAATAGTACTTCCACGCCAGACCAGGGGGCGGCGAAGTGCACTGACTTTCTTTCTGAATCCTTTGCAGACCATTCTTGTGACATCCTGCACGGTTCTGCTGCCTCTGATAATGTCACTTCTGGTTTTTGATGTCTCTGATGATGTCACTTCTGGTTTTTGATGCCTCTGATGATGTCACTTCCGGTTCCGGCACCTCTGATGACGTCACTTCCGATTTCGGCAAAAAAAGCCGCCATCTTTTGCTATCAATTGCAGTTCTGTTTTGGGCTCTAACCTGTGAACAATTACCCATTTTGCAGCCAGGGCATATTGCATGGGTGGCAGCCCCAAACCTTTGATGTCTTTTTACTGTTTTTGTGACAGCACCAAGACACAAACATTAGCTTCCTGTACTCATAAGGGAAGAACATAAGTACTGCTCGGGACCCCAAGCACTGGTGTTTAAAATGTGCATTGCACAAATGGCAGGGTTGTGTGACTGGGTTATTGTGTTATTCTTTCATGTAATATTGTAAAAATATTGATTTTTTTTGTGTATGTTAACAAATGTACCACTGAACTCATTGTATTGCTGAAACTTCCAGTTTTATCCAATTACATTTTTTTTCATCTGGAAATGTATTTTTAAATTATGTGCAGACAAAATGATTTCACCTTTGTTTCATGTAAAAAGATGCCACAAGCTCAACAACCGTTTAGTTAACGGAAGAGAAATAATACTCATTTGTGGGCAGGAAGTTTCAAAAAAGCAATTACTTTCAAAATAAGCTTGCAAAGCAAATCTTTTGGTTGTTCTAATACTGCTGTTTTCAGCAAAATATTTTAGTGATACGTCAGAAGTTTCAAAAATGTGATAAAAATATGATTTAAAAATATAAAAATGTGTTTTGTGGGAGATTCAGATAGTACTCTTAAACAGCTTTGTAGTGGAGTTTGGTTAGAAAAGCAGAACCCATACATTACCCAAGTGAGACAGATCATGCAGATTTGCAGTGGATTCAGGACGTCTTTAGACCCCGTCACTTTGTTCATATTTTATTATATAGTCTTGAGCTAAAATCATTTAAATGATATTTAAAGCTTGTGTCTGTGGGCTCATCTGCAGTATTTACTTGTTGTGCTCTGGGCCGAGAAAGGCTGCTGGTGCTAACTTTGTTTTCTTCTGTTTCCTCCTCTGTGCTGGGAAGACACCCAGTCGGGGCAATGCACCCTATCCCTTCTATCCCCCACCTATAAATCCTGCAGCCACCAGGATGAGGCGTTCAGTTCTAAATGTCCTACCTGGTGACCGAAACTCTTGAAATTACACAGCCTGACAGGCTTCTCTGCAGCTTTTGAACCTCTCTCTTTCATTTTGGACCATAGAGGCCATTTTGTGAATTTTGGTTTGGTTTGATTAAATGGCGATGACACAGTTTGGCACCCCAACATTTCCTCATTGAATTTGAAGTCTTTCACTCAACCAAACCCCAGGTCAAGCATCACTTAGTACTCCAGAATGCCAGAGTGAAAACTGGAGTTAAGACATTTTGCAAATTTATTACAAATAAAAAAAAACTGAATATCATATTGACACAAGTATTTTTATACAACTCTGTGATGGCCAGTGCTGGGCAGGTAACATCACTTGAATACCCACCGAATCAACAAGCTAATTAAAAAGGCAGGCACAGTAATGGCACACACACTGTTTATTAATTTAAAGATCTTCTATTAAAAGCTAAATAAGGTGTATTATTATTTTTTATTATTATTATTATTATTAATACATTTCCCCCTGGGGACAAATAAAGATCTATCTATCTATCTATCTATCTGCATATTATATAGTGCCTTTATCTATCTATCTATCATATCTGTATATTATATAGTGCCTTTATCTATCTATCTATTATATCTGCATATTATATAGTGCCTTTATCTATCTATCTATCTATCTGCATATTATATAATGCCTTTATCTATCTATCTATCTATCTATTATATCTGCATATTATATAGTGCCTTTATCTATCTATCTATCTATCTATCTATTATATCTGCATATTATGTAATGCCTTTATCTATCTATCTATCTATCTATTATATCTGCATATTATATAATGCCTTTATCTATCTATCTATCTATCTATCTATCTATCTATCTATCTATCTATCATATCTGTATATTATATAGTGCCTTTATCTATCTATCTATCTATTATATCTGCATATTATATAGTGCCTTTATCTATCTATCTATCTATCTATCTATTATATCTGCATATTATGTAATGCCTTTATCTATCTATCTATCTATCTATCTATTATATCTGCATATTATATAATGCCTTTATCTATCTATCTATCTATTATATCTGCATATTATATAATGCCTTTATCTATCTATCTATCTATCTATCTATCTATCTATTATATCTGCATATTATATAGTGCCTTTATCTATCTATCTATCTATCTATCTGTGTATTATATAGTGCCTTATCTATCTATCTATTGTGGAGCCGACCCGGACACAGACAGGCGGACATGTTGTTTTTCACCACCACACGTTTTATTTTACAAATATATACAATAATAATGGTCACTCAGACCCAGAATATAGTGCACAAACCCCAATACTAAGTCCTGGCCACTCAAATGCCTTTCTTCGGGCCGCCTCCACTCTCCTCTCTTGCCTCGTCCTCTTCCACCCGACTCTAGCCTCGAATGAAGTGAGATGGCCCCTTTTATACTTGACCAGATTGAGCTCCAGGTGTTCCCGACACTCCCCCGTTGGCCACGCCCCAGCGTGGCGGAAGTGCCGGCTGTTCTCCCAGCAGCTCTCCGGGTATCCTCCTTATTCTTCCCCCCGCCGGCTTCCTGGTGTGGCAGAAGTGCTGAGGTAACAGGTCCCCAAGGCATTGGGGTGCCTCCTGGCGGTGACCACGGGCCCCTACAGGGTGGGGCTTCCATGCCCTCAACCCGTGGCCCCCAGAGCAACCAGGAAGGTGGCCCCCACGTGATCCAGGGTGGGCCTTGACCCTCTTCCGGTCCCTCACGGCGTCCCGGCCGGGTCGTTGCCCCTGGCATCCCTGACACTATCTATCTATCTATCTATCTATCTATCTATCTATCTATCTATCTATCTATCTATCTATCTATCTATTATATAGTGCCTTCATCTATCTATCTATCTATCTATCTATTATATCTGCATATTATATAGTGCCTTTATCTATCTATCTATCTATCTATCTATCTATCTATCTATCTATCTATCTATCTATCATATCTGCATATTATATAGTGCCTTTATCTATCTATCTATCTATCTGTGTATTATATAGTGCCTTATCTATCTATCTATCTATGTGCCCCGTTTGCTTGCCATGACACTCTGGCTCAAGTGCATCCCATTCTATCGATCATCCTCAGATGTGTGAACCTTTTGTTTGAAGTCCACCTTTGGTGAATTCAGTTGATCCAACTGACATGAGTAGGTTAGACACTCTCCTGTCTATAGTTGGTCCCACTTCTGTCAAATGTTTGTCAGAACAAATATCAAGCGTTGAGGTCAATGGAATTGACTACAGAGTTTAGGGACTTAGGGATGCTGTTAAGGCACATATTTGGGGAAGGCTACAATTTTGTTTTTGCAACTTTGAAGTTTCCCAAGTGGAAAGTGGCCTCCATAATTCCTAAATAGAGGAAGCTTGGAAGAACCATGCAGGCAAATTGACCGATCATGGGAGAAGTGTCATGGTAAGAAAGGTAAGTAGGAACCCAATGGTCACTCTGGGTGCGCTCCAGTAAACCTGTGTGGAGATGGGAGAAATGTGCAGAAGGATAACAATCACTGTAGCAATCCACTTATCTGAGCTTTATGACAGAATGGTCTGATGGAAGCCTCTCCTCAGTAAATTGATTACAGTTTCAGAAAAATGACTTAAAAAGAGCTTCAGAATTCTGGATAAAGTCTTGTGGACAGACAGGACAAAGATGAAACTCCTTCAGATGGATGGCAAGAGCAAAGTGTGGAGACACAAAGGAAATGCCCAAGATCCAAAGCAGACCACCTTATCTGTTAAACATGGTGGTACTGGGGGTGTTATGGCTTGGGCATGTATGGCTGCCACAGGTCCTGGCACACTTCTCTTCATTGACGATGGAACTGCTGACACCAGTGGCAGAATGAATACTGAGGTGTGTAGAAACATCTGATCTGCTCAAGTTCTAGTAAAGGCATTCAAACTCACTGGACGGTGCTTCATCCTACAACAAGATAATGAGCCAAACACACTGCTGAGGCAACAAAGTTTACATAGCTAAAAAATAGAAAATTCTTGAATGGCCAAGACTATCACCCAATTTAAATCCAACTGAGCAGGACTTCCATATGTAGAAGAGAAAATTTAAGGGAACAAGCCAGTAGGAGCTGAAGATGGCTGCCTTAGAGGCTTGGCAGAGCATTACCAGAGAAGCCCCTGAGCACCTGCTGTTGTCTATGAATCACAGACTTCAAGCAGTCACTACATGTGAAGGATATGTGTCAAAAAACTAAATATGACAGCTTTAATAAACATGCCAATGTGGTGTCCCAAACCTTATGGTGCCCTGAAATGGGGGCACCGTGTATAAAAAGTGTTGTCATTTCTACATGGTGTGACTGAAACGTCTGCAAATCCCCTTAAGTGAAAGTCTGCCATGAGCATTTTAATCACATCGGAATTGTTCGATTTCTAACTTCAAACTTTGGAGCAGAGGGGGTAAAATGTGTCTTTTGTCTCAAACATTATGGAGGGCACTGTAAGAAAAAATAATTTAAATGAGTTTTACATAAGGTGGCAAAATCTGAGGGGGCCCGATTACTTTCTAAATCCTCTGTATATATTGTATATACTGTGGTGGGATGGCGCCCTGCCTGGTGTTTGTTTCCTGCCTTGCGCCCTGTGTTGGCTGGGATTGGCTCCAGCAGACCCCTGTGACCCTGTAGTTAGGATATAGCGGGTTGGATAATGGATGGATGGATGTTGTATTTATATTTTTTCCTGACCCCATGTGGTATATATAAGTAGAATTATTGAACTTAGGGCTCCGTTTTTTCATATGCTGGTATTTTAAGGCAATTCTGCTAATACAAGTGGTCAGAATCATTAGGGGATTTCATTCTGCTTTTTACAGCTGAGATTTACAGATAGGAAAAATCAATGCTGAAAAACGTTGTGACAGATATGACATCTGCCTTTTTTTTTTTTAAATTAACAAAGGAAACCTCCAGGGTGTCCCTTTTCAATGCAGTGTATAATGTCAAGAGACGGCAAGGTGGTCTTTTGACAGTGCAACTCTGGATATTTAAAACTGACCAATTTGCCCATTATTTTCATAACCTCTTAAATCTGTGCAGCATAATTAATAATCTAAAATATATTCCCTAGTGGATATTAAGGAACAAAAACAAAAAAAAGATTTCTATGCTAAGCCTTTCAGAGTCTGTCAAGTCCTCAGGCTTTTCAAGCAAGAGAAAAAAAAAATCAGAAAGTTAAACTGATTACATAGTCGGTGGAGAAGAAGTTGGCATTCAGTTGACTTCCGAACGTCTCATATACATTACAAAGGGAAAGTAAAAGAATGTTTGCAATGAATTTCAAAAGAAGAAAATGCTTTATTTTTGAAACCTTTTACAAATCTGGTAGCAATAAAGATGCATATACTTTTAAAGGTAAGTAATTTTTCTGCTGAATGTGAATCTGTGCTGAATGCATATACCTTTATACTTCAGATCACAAAAAAAATAAATAGTAATGAGAAAAAATGACTCTCGCATTTCAGGATATAAAATTGGGTTAAATTGGCTACTGTCACAACTCATTTGGCACATAGAGTCAAACTTTATTATATATACTGCATCTGTGAGGTAAACACATGCTTCAGAGTCACCCAGATATCATCTTATGGGCTTTTCTTTACCAATTCCGTTGATTTACCACTCGCTTTGGTGGTTTTCATGGCCCTGGGATCCCTATCTGTTATTCTGACCTTTGTGATAATTCTTCGTTATCTTATCCACCCTTTTATCCATCATGTTGCCTCCTTATCATTAAGAAAGAGCCCACTGCCAGTTTGGGGGCATCCTCAGAGGTTGTGATCTCCTGGGAAAGATACGACGGGATAAAAAGGTCATCTCACGTTGGCTTGCTCATCCAAGTTTACGGATTCTTTAAACTAAAATGTTAGCTTTTAGTGTTTTGGGTCTGACTTCTTCCTGCTTTGATTTTTTACCTCTCATTTCAGTTTTGATGCTAGTACAGATTGATCACCAAGTTTCGAACCTTGCATTTTCTCCTGGTTGCACTCTCTTTATTTTGCTAGCTAAGCACTAAGCTGTTATAGTAAAAGAAAGAAAAATTACAAAATGAAAAGTGCAGGGGATATAAACCTTTAGAATGTTGCCCTGGAGAAAGACTTTAAAATTAATATCAAAGCTTTCAATGATTTTCTGTACTCGGGATGAGACCCTGCCTAACTTTAACTAGCTCCTAATGTGGCCACAGTGCAGACAAAAAGGGACTATAAATGGGTTTAAAAACATAGGCAGTTACAGTGTCAGCTATGGGAAAGGTACAAACAAATAAAGTGTTCATTATCAGTTATTCAGAGTGGAATGACAAAAGAGCAGACATTGATTTTTTTTCTGAAGAGAAGAAAAAAAAAGAAGAATAACTTATTCCATGGAGTTATGAACTTTTTTCTTTTGCAACCAGAGCACAGGCTGTCCAGGAAAGGGCCTAGGGTGCCCTCTGGTGGTCAGGGCGTATCACTGCAGCCCTCTGTAGAGATCAGTCAGTCAATTTCCAACCCGCTATATCCCAACACAGTGTCACATGGGGTCTGCTGGAGCCAATCCCAGCCAGCACAGGGCCCAAGGCAGGAACAAATCCCAGGCAGGGAGCCATCCCACTGTAGGACAAACACACACACACACCCACACACCAAGCACACACTAGGGGCAATTTAGAGCTGCCAATCCACCTAACCTGCATGTCTTTTGACTGTGGGAGGAAACCCACGCAAACACGGGGAGAACATGCAAACTCCACGCAGGGAGGACCCGTGAAGTGAACCCAGGTCTCCTAACTGTGAGGCAGCAGCGCTATCACTGCATCATCGTGCTGCCCCTCTGTAGAGATTCCTATCTTTATTTTGTTTTAGAACATTTGTCCGGACCAGACCGGATCACAAAGAAATCTTTATGTTGTGCAATCTGTGTGCTGTTGCATACACTTTTGCAGACAGCATGTCAGGCATCTGGTACGATGTGTGGCCTTCTGGTTACCTGTGTGCCACACACGTGACAGCGAGGAAGAGCCGCTTCAGCTTCAGCAATTAGCCGCTGCCAGGACCAGGAGTCAGGACTTACCCCCTGGTCTTCTCACGTGACTCACAGCCTGGTAGACGGACACACAGCTGGGTCCCAGTCCCCTCCTCCTCCTCATCAAACATGGTGCCGCAGGGTGAGTGACAGCCAATCCGGGTGCAGTGTAGACCATGGGTCACCAACTCCAGTCCTTGAGGACCACCATGGCTGCAGGTTTTTATTTTAACCCTTTTCTTAATGAGTGACCCGTTTTTGCTACTAATTAACTTCTTTTGAATTCACTTTAACTTACTTGCTCTTGAAGACTCAGACCCTTTAATTGTTTCTTTTTTTCCTCATTAGCAGCGAAACAATAATGAGATACAAAATGAGCCAAAACAACTGGTGTCCATCATACAGTATCTGAAAATAAAGATAGATGTAGGTCTCAGGAATGTCGATCTGCTCAGGTCCCCAAAACATTTTAACAGAGCTCTTAGAAAAGAGAAAATCAACAATTTCAGAAATGTCTACTAATGCACCACAAGAGCAGCAACAAGCCACGGAATAAACAAACGGGTTTAATTAATGACAAGAATTGGCGCCTAATTAAGCAGCTGGTTGGAGTGAAATGGGTTGTCGTTTGAGGCCCTGACTTAGTTGGTCTTCAGTTGGCTCACTCAGTTCACATTTCACTTCTGTTTGGGTGCCATTTAAGGAAAGAAATGAAGCAATTGAGAGGAACGATAAAGAAATTTAGGGGAAAAAATCTTAAAAAAGCAATTCAATTAAAATGAATTCACAAGAAGTTAATTAGCAGCACAAACAAGGCAGTTATTAACAAAAGGGTTAGAATGAAAACCTGCAGCCACGGTGGCCCTCCAGGCCTGGAGTTGGCGACCCCTGGTGTAGACTCCAGTGAGTGACTGAGTCCAGGCAGCTTCCTCCTGTCCTGTTTGGCTTGTTCCTCAGGTTTGGAGGCACTAGGAATATATCACATGATGATGGTATAAATGATTTTGCTGCAAGAAAGTTGAGGCATGCCTGATTTATAAAGACTTTTATTTGCAATGTTAAGTTTCTCCATTCACCAGTGATGTGTTTCTAATATTATTTATTTGTTGTACTTTATTTCTATATACATTTTGTACATGCAAAGTTGTTCTATGCTTTGGTATATACGCAATTTACATGCAAAAGAGTTGTACTGTTATATTATTCTTATTATTCTGTTTACATCTATTCTTTTAATTAAATACTAGGGGGCTTTGCTGAACACAAGCTAAGGAGCTGTGGTCTGATCAGCTGCTGTCTTTCTGCTTGCTGCTGCCGAGCTATGTCTTCTGCTTCTTGCACTGCGCGTCGATCATTTAAAAGCCTGTACAGCAGCTGTCCTTTGGTCTCACTGCTTTGTCTTGCGGGATGTTATAAAGTGTCTCTCGATGGACGTCAAAGTGTCTCTTGCAGGACATCTGGGCTGATTATTACTTTCCTTATTTTCTGAATTTGCACATAGATTATTATTGTTCTCCTGTGCATCCTTTTTTGCTTTCTTTTCACTCCATCGCTTTCAGGTCTCTTTTCAACGCGCTGCTCGTTCTTCTTTGCTTAGTCATTCACATGCCATCTAGAGCGTACTGTATAACATTTTTAAGAGCTGGGAGCACATGAAATGAGTCTGCCTAAAACTTTCCAACAACTGCGAGGTTAGATGTCCGTGAACTTGTTTTAAATTGTTTGTAAGTAGAGTGTGACGTGCAAAAGTCACAGTCTCACGGGTCTTGCTTCCTAAGGTTGTAATGTCTAATCTTGCGTGAGGTAAAAGTGTCTCTCCGAAATGATCACGTCTTGACCCAAGATTTTTTTTATATAATAGAAATGATTATTATATCATTATTATTATATGGTAGTAGCCTATTGTGTGTGTGTGTCTTTGTATGATGGTGTGAAGGTGGGGGGGGGGGGGGTGCAGATTTTTCTATCCTTTTCCAGATGAGAACCATGACCTCAGACTTGGAGGTACAGATGCACATCTTCATTACTTTTAATGACGATTTGTGATTATTAGTAACATGTCTGATTAAAAATGTATAGATTCTTAAAAGTTGCTTTATAATGGGTTCCTAATGTATTGGATTTACATTTTTCCCCCAAAATGAGCAAAACAATTAATTTTTGCAACAAATCTTGTGTTTATAATTGAGTAGCTATTTGCCGATACAAATAAATAGATTCAACAATTTTTGTTCTTTATTTACAGTGTGATTGGCTGGGAATAAAGATAGGGTCCAAACAATGTTGTCTCTCTTAATTTAAAGTAATACCACACAATATTGTGAAATAACGAATATGAGCTTTAGCTTTCTTTCAACTTGTAACTGCTGCTCAGCGTTGAGGAGCTCCGTCTTCATGTCTGGCTTGTACCAAAGTGAGTCGCCTTCTTCCAGTGATGTCTGGCTTTATCGGATTCTGTTCAGAGTCAGTTGCCCTCACTAGATGTCTTCTCAAAGTAAACGAGGAAGAAGGAGACGATGATATTAGTCGACAGCACCCCTTCTTCTCCTGGATGGGTACTACATACCATCAATGAGCTTGCGTGAAAATGGGTTTGTTTTCGCTTGCTTAATTAAAAATATGCTCTATAATCTGATGCAGCTAACATTCTTCACTGCAAACACAATGCTTTAGTAAATAATTTTAATTTTCCATGATCTTTCTTATCATAATGTTAGTGGAATACCAAATGCTATGTGCTGTGGCCACTGGGAGGTGCCCCCAAACACCAGATTCAACTCAGCCAAACACAGTTTCAAGATAAAATGAAGAATTATTTATTTTACAAAATCACCTTCAGGGGTTAAAGCCGGTCCAGCACCATATCAAATTCAAAATAACACTACCGTCTCCTTCTGCTCCCCCTAAACTGTATCCCGACTCTTAATACCTGATGCAGATGAGGTGGCTTCATTTATGTACTTCCAGTTCCACAGCACTGCATGTTGGGAGCCCCCCCAAAATAGAGGTAGTGCTTTCCTGCAGCTCCCCCTGGTGGCACCCAAGTACCTGCCCTTCAGGACAACTGCTCCCAATATGCCCGGTGGGTGTACAAATGGGAGCTCCACCAGAGAGATGCTGCCACCCTGTGTATAAGGGGAATATATGGCTTGTGAAGCAGTCTTCCTTTATGGCTTCCTGGCTGGAAAAGGTGCCATCAACCAACCCGGCTGGGATGCACGTCCATCAACATCCTTCTATTATAGGATCCCATCCAGGCAAAGAATTGCCATCCATCCCCATCTGCTGTTAATGAAGAACAATTCACTGATTTTGACTTTGCTGTGATCTTCGCAGAGTCAATGGAGGCTCTGTTCGGGGCTCTCAAGAGACTGAGAGAGGAGTCTGAGTGTCTGGGCTTGTGATAAAAAACAACATCCAGGCCTTTAATGACCTCTTGGGCACGGCCATCAGCAGTGTGTCTGTCTGCGGAGAGAGTGTCGGCCTCATCGAGAAGTTTACTTACTTCGGCAGTGACATTCATGTCTCTGGTGACTCTTCCTATGAAGTCAGTAGATGGATTGGGAGAGCATGGGTAGTCATGAGGTCGCTGAAAAGGGGTATCTATGCAAAAGGATGAAGGTCCAAGTCTTTAGAGTCCTGGTGCTTCTTGTCTTGCTATATGGTTGTGAGACATGGACGCTATCCAGTGACCTGAGATGAAGACTGGACTCCTTTGGTACTGTGTCTCTTCGGCGAATCCTTGGGTACCACTGGTTTGACTGTGTCGATTGAGCGGTTGCTCATTGAGTCCCGAATGAGGCGCATTACCTGCATTGTGAGGGAGCGTCAGTTTTTGCCATGTGTCACGATTCCCCAAGGTTGATCTGGCTCACAGGATCCTCTCATTGTTGAGGACCCGAGTGGCTGGACCAGGCCAAGGGGTTGCCCACGTAACACCTGGCTGCGGCAGATAGATGGTCATTTCTGGAGGATGAAATTGGAACGCATGTCTGCCTGGGGGACTTTCAACCAGGATCCCAAGCTGTTTCGTTGAGTGGTAGGTTTGGCAACACGCTGTACCAGTGCATGCTCCCCAACCTGGCCTGGCCTCCATCCGGATGTCATTCAATCCATTATGCCATTCACAATATGTTATATCTATAGGCAGTAATATTGTACTAATAAAAAGGAAGAAGACAGAGACAGGTTTAAAGTGATAAACCTTAACAGGTCCTTTTTCTAAGATCTTTTGGAAGTACACGTTACACCACCTTATTATTATTATCTACTTCCTAAAAGCTCCCCAATACCCATAATTCCTTATTACTATGGAATCCCCAAAACTACACAAGATGCTTTTATTAAAATGTATATACTGTGTGGGGTACAGCCCAGACACAGACAGGTAGGCATGATGTTTTGCACCAACACACATTTATTTACAGCTATTATGTACAACAGAGTGCACAAAACCCAGTGCCGCAGCACCAATCACCCCTCAAGTCCTGGCCTTTCACAATGTCTTTCTCTTCTCTGGTCCACCTCCACTCCTCCCCTCCGAGCTCTGTCCTCTTCCACTCGACTCCAGCCCCTGTCTGAAGGGAGGCGGCCCCTTTTATACACCCCCGGATGTGCTCCAGGTGCTTCCCGGCAATCTCCCACCGGCACTCCCCAGTGTGGCGGAAATGTCGGCTGAGTACCTGGAAGCACTCCGGGTGTCCCCGCTTCTCTTACCCCAAGCAATTCTGGCTGTGGTGGAAATGCTGAGGTCCAGGGCTTCCAAGGCATCAGGGCGCCCCCAGGTGGTGACCACGGACCCCTACAGGACTAAGCTTCAAACCCCTGTACCCGTGGTCCCCATAGCAACCAGGGTGGTCGCCCCCACGTGGTCTGAGGTGGGCGTAAGCCCTATTCCAGTCTTCCGGGGCGTCCCGTCCGGGTCGCCCCCCCCCAGCCACCTGTGACAACTGTAAGTCTTCAGTGGGGTGCGATGACAAGATCATAAAGTGCATATGGAACATAAAGGTTGACTAAACAGTATGGCAAAGAATCTGAAGACAAGACGACACCGAGCCTTATTTATTTTAGTTATTGAAATGGTAGCTGGATGGAGAAAAGAAAAAGAAGTTTGTGTAACTTAGGATACAAACTTCATCTTTCAGGGCCTTCTCCTGTCACTAAGCAGCACTTGTGGTTGTTTATCCAGTATAAACCTTAAATCTCCCCATCATCTTTCATGTGTGGCACATTTATCCTCCTGCTCACCCTTGTTCATGGCACACTGAGTCGCTTTTTTTCATTTTCACTCAGTTCCTACTTAAACCGTAAAGTTCAACAGCTTCGGATGGGGTATTTACTCAGAAGAGGCTACATAAGCCACATATATTATTCCTCCATAGGCCAACAAAAGCAGAATTTCCTTTCAAGTTACTCCTGTGCTCTTGAACACGGATTGTCCTTCTGAGCCCTTTTGGATCACTTTGGATGTGAGAGTCTCAGAATGCCGTGTTCTAAGGACTGTAGAGCTGATTATCTTTTAAATATCTGTAAGGGAAGGAGGTAGGAAAAAAATAAAAATAAATAAATAAAAATAACTTCACTTTGTTAACTTGTAATGAGAACATAACACACCTACTCGAATGAATAGTTTATAAAGCTTTACTATGCTTAGAACAAACATGTCAAGTATTAGTGTTAATGAAGAGGTTGTAGATCATTTAAAAATATTAATTGTGGATAGTAATGTCTTTTTATGATTTAAGGAAGAACAATAAGGAATGCTTGAGTACTTACATTATCACCTGTTAGGGGGGATTTTCAAAGATGGAGCTGAACGTGGGAGACTTGCAGCACCAGTTTCATATGTAGGTGCTGGTGTGACATTTATGTGGATTTTCTACCTCAGTGGATTCAGAAAGGTATTCCGATCCCGTCACTTTCTGCACTTTTTATTGTGTTGAAGATTTAATTTGGAATAGTTCAGTTTGCCATTTTTATCTGAGCAGTATATACAAGTATATAAATATATTGTCACAAATTTGACAAAAAGACGCAAAGAAGGTTTGGGGTAGCTACCCGTTTTCCCGGCTGCAGAATTGGATGAATAATAGTGGTACAGGTTAAAGTCCACAACAGAACTGATTTGCTGGCACAAAGATGGTGGCTTTAAAGGAGGGCGGAGGAAGTAACATCATCATTGGGGTCGAAACTGGAAGTGGTGGCATCAGAATGCCCAGAACTGGAAGTGGTGTCATTGAGGCCGGAACTGGAAGTGGCGTGATCGGGGCCAGGTGGAATTTCCCATAACTGGTCTGCAGAGAAGTGAGAGAAAGAGTTAGTGCACTCCGCCACCCCCTGGTCTGGCATGGAATTACTCTCATTCAGGCCCTTTTTCTGCCTGCCATGCGTACGTACATGTGTGACACGATATACCTATATAAATAAAAGCCAAAGACCACTGACTTACTCATCACGAAATCTCCTGAACCATGAGGACTTGGGACTTGAAATTTGGAATGTAGGTTACCTTTGGCCCATAGGTGCTTGCTATAAAACGGTTTTAAAAATTTTGTGGTCCAAGCGCATTCTGCCTGTATGTCTGTCCGCTTTCATGAGAGAATTACTTAACTGATTGTAAAAGGCGCTATATAGGCACCTGACCCGACACAGACTCACAGCGGAGGCACTTGTAAAAACAAAGAAACTCTTTATTTTTCTTCACCTGTGGGGCACGTCTTCCCCACAGGCACAACACAGTCCCCACAAGTAACACACAGGCACACTCTTTCTTCCTCCACCACTTCTCCTAGGCAACCTTGTTCTCCTCCTCCTGACCCTGGCCATTGAGTGGTGGATGCTGAGCCCTTTTATAGTTCACCCGGAAGTGCTCCAGGTGGTTGACTGCCATTCTGGCTGCACTTCCAGGTGTGACGAATATACTGCCCATACGGGCTTAGGAGTCCCAGCTTCAGGACCCAACAGGGCTGCACCCAACTCCAATTCCCATGGAGCCCTGCGGGAAACTGAGGCACCGCTCCAACCCAGGGGGGCGGCCATCTAGCATCCAGGGGGTGGTATTGCACAGTCCATGGCTGCCTCCCCCTGAACATATAACAAAGGGGTGTCCCGGCTGGGGTCTGCCACAGGATTTTCATCGGGTTTTTTCTTATAATTTGCTTGAAGTTTCCGGTTGATTTTGCGACTTCTCTCATCATGCTAAGTGATGTAAGTGATGTATCTCATCACTCTTATTCTATGTTAATTAATGTTGACTTATTTTATTTTCTTACTGTGTCTTTTATTTTTCTGTCCTTCATTATGTAAAGCACTTTGAGCTACATTTTTTTGTATGAAAATGTGCTATATAAATAAATGTTGTTGTTGTTGTTGTAAAACATGTTCTTAGTCTCACAAGAAGACAAAACAAAGAACACTAAGTACCATAGTTCGCTTGTGGTACCGATGTATTTATGCAAAACCAACAGAGTGTCTGTGGGCTGAGAGCAAAGGGGCGGGGCCTTCCGCAGTCACTCGCCATCCTCTGTTTGAGTTAGTCTATTTCTCGCCACGTGTTGGAGTGCAACTTGCATCCGCTTACCTAGCGATACCTATTTGTTCAACAGACATTATCATCTACAGATTGTTAAGGAGTAACGTTTGACGTTTTTGAGAGAGAGATCAGAGCTCCATGTGTTTTAGAGGGTAGCTGCTAATTGGCAGAGCCATCATGGCCATTTGCTTTTCTCCCCACTGGGGGAACGCTCTCCCGTCAGAGCTGAACACGATCAGATATAGTGCCAACATCTACTGATTTTAAAAGTTTGTCCTGTTTCATTACTATGTGGGCGCAGCCACGGGGTACAGCTAGTAACCTATAATGACAAGGTGGACACACGTTTTATAGAAAGATTTGCAAATTCATTAAAAATCAAAAACTGAAATCTCTCATTCATAGAAGTATTCAGAAAGTAACTGCAGTACTTTGCAGAAGCCCCTTTGCCAGCGATTACAGCTTTGAATCTTCTTGGGTAAGTCTTTACAAGCTTTGCACACCTGGGGTGGAGTGGTGGCTCTGTGCGCTGGTATCTGAAAGGTTGCCAGTTCAAATCCTGTTACTGCAAGAGGGGAGCAAGACCCTTAACCTGAAAATTGTCCTGGTGCTATACAATGGCTGACCGTGTGCTCTGACCTACAAAGGTCATACGAAAAGACAATTTCCCCTCTGAGTTTGTGGTTTAGCGGGTCTGCGGATCAACAACAGGTGGCTAATTTTAAATAAATGTTCGTGCCCCAAGAAAGTGCAGGTGCCACTGTTTCACTCCCCAGCCAATTGAGGTACCAGGCCGTACTGCGCCGTGTACATGTACGGAGGGAGGAGGATCAGTCAGGCACCTCAAGGATGCCACGGATGGGATGCCCGCCCCTGTGCCCCAGCTAGGCACCAGCATAAGAGAAGCCTGCACGTGCCAAGAAAGGGAAGGAGAAAAAAGAAAGGAAAGATAGGAAGGGCGGAGGTTAATGGACAGAGATGGAAGAACAGAGGGGTTCAAGAGAGAATGGAGGTTAACTGAGAGAAGGGCAAGAGCGAGAGAGTGCTGATGCAAAAATGAAGGAAGGAGGCAGATGGGAATGGAGCCCCAGGACAGGAGCATGTGTTTGGCGCCTGATGGGACTGAAGGTTGCTCCTGTTAAAGAAACAAGCAACAAAGTCAATTACTCTGGAGGGCTCCCCCTCAAGGCCGGGGAGGGCAGTGGGAGTCAAGGGAGTGGATGCTCAATGGCACCCCGTGGAAGGCCATGAGATGGACGGTGGGGACATGAGCAGGACTGAAAGTTCTTTGCACCTATTGGTTGACATCTCTCCATGTTGTGTGATTTGAATAGGATTAGTCAGAAAGACATCAGTTTTAAAGGGATGCTCCAGGGCTCTTGCATTTTAGAAGACTGCTTCCTGCAATATTTTAACCTCGTTTTCATGGAATTATTTATTGGATTTTAACCTCCACGTTCACTTTGTCTTTTTATGGATTATGTATTTACTGGAATTGGAGCAGTGCACTATTTGGACACTGATTTGTTTTTGAAGTTTAATTAACACTAGAATTACCAGAGCCTACGAAAAAACTCGTAAATCCGTCCCACCTTAAATCGCTTCTTAAAATCGTTCACAGCTCTCCACCAGCGTTTTTTGTCATTTAAACGTGCTGATAAAAATCAGGCTGCAAGCAGCCGGCTATTCCATCCCCCCACCGACTTAGAACGTGCACAAACTCCTCCCAGCTCATGCCTTGATTGATTTTCTGGGAGTGAAGTGGAATTTTAGACTGGAAATAATAGATCGTTGTTTGGAACACACGCATTTCATGTCTGACCAACGCAACATTTTGGAGAAACTGGGAAATGACGTCATCTTTGATCAAGTAGGGAAATGCAGTCAAACCAGCTAATGATGATTCTCACGTATAATAATTCATATCATCAGATCGTTATTATAATGGGTGCTGACATGACAAACATATTACACCTCAAAAGTGATGCATATGATATACAAACTGCATTTTAAGTCCATTTTAAGAGGGCCAATGCTGCATATTTGCACTGAAGAACTTTTTTGGTTTTTCGTCAATTTATATCGGCTACCTGTCGGCATTTTTGATGGCACTGGCCAGCAGCTCAGGAATATCTCAGCCAAGCTTCACTCCATCATGCCTGCTGTGCTGGAAGCCAATAACCAATTGGTGATGTGCTACATTCAGTTTTTGCATGGTGTGGGTGTACATACTGTACATAAAACATAACATGTTTTTGCCAACATAAAACGGCATTTTACAGTACTAATGCAATCAGAGTACTTTACTGCACTCTTATTGCATTTACAGAACCCAACAAGAATGGAGGTGCTTTTGTTAACCATGGGCAGTGACACTTCATTCACGCACAAGCCATCTGTGATGACATGATGAGATTGACAAACGTTGTGGCTCAGTGGCCTGGGTCAACTCGGGATTCATTTATTTTGAGGTAAGGTGGCTTTGACAGATGTGATGGTGCTGTCAGTGATGTCTGGCTTGTTGGTAAGGTTACTGACTCAACCCTCAGTTTTCCTATGGCCTGTACTATTTATTGTAACAGCAGTCACGTCAATACATGGGCAGGTGATAGCAACTATCTGCTCAGACACAGTAACTTATGCATTTTCTGAATGCCCAACATGCAGAGGAGAGGCACTACCTGTTGTGAATAGAGAGACTGTACGCACTGTACGCACCCCAAGAAGACGTGGTTGCTCCTCCGAAACCCCCTTTTAAACGGTGATAGAATGGAAAACAAATACAGTTTTTTTTTTACCTCCTCTTTGCTTGATCAGCTGCTGACTTGCTGCTGCTGTTGCCATGCCACGTGATCTTCATCTCGCACAGCACTTCGAACATTTAAAACCCTGTGCAGCAGCTGTCCTACTTTTTGCCTTTTATTTCCAGCCCCGGGTGTGGTTAAATCTTTTGGCACAAAGTCTCGTCTAGCAGGATGTGAGTTCTTGATATTTTTTAGTTTATAATTTAAAAACTATAATAAATTCTGAAAAGAATGATACCATACATATATATGTAGGTTTTATATTAAGCCCAATTTAAAGCGTGACATAAAAACATCATATAAAATTGTTGCAAAAAATCATTGCACTTTTAGGCTTAGGATTTTATATATAGAGAGTAGATAAAACAGACCTCTACCCTTTAATGTTTTGACCATTCTGACCATGCTGTAATAAACCGCTTGTGAGAATGCTCCCTCTTCTTGAAGTGACATTAAAAGACGAATAGTGCAGTTCTTCACCTGCCTGGTTTCTAACAGAGGTTCTAAATTTCAGATAAGATTCTATTTATATATCTAAATTTAATTTCCTCTACAGATTCCATGGGAAGCACTACTGGTAAACTAATCTCCTTGAGTCTTTGGTCCCAATGTCTGCCTGTTTTTTGACCACATTTCTGGTGTACATTTTTATCTCCTGGTCCAAAAATGCTTTGACCGTGTGCCTCATAACATAATACAGCAAATACAGAGGTTCTGGGCAATTCATAGCCCATTGCTTTCTGACTTGCACTGTCGAGTCTGGACTGACAAAAGCTTCTGAAAACAAAATTCTGAATAGAAAATTTGCAAAAAGATGCTAACCCTTATCCTTTTACGAATAGATGGATAAAGATTATTGAAGGGATTTGTGGCATAATGCTAGATAGTTTGAAAATAAGATTTAGTTACTGTGTTTTAGCCTTAGTGCATTTTTCCCCTATTAAAGCAAAAATAAATTATTTCCTCCCACAATTCATCTTTTACAGACTTCCTAAGAATCAGACGGGATGTCTTGGGTTAATCATTCATGCTTAGAAGAAAATCTTTTCAGAAAGAAACCTGACAAAGTAGTCCTCTGCCAGCAACTATTAAGTAAGTATTAAGCCTCCAGTTATATGAGGTTGCGGTATGGTTCAGGAAATTAATTTTCATAATGTTAGGTACATGATCTGAGACTAAAGAGAGCTAAAATCTCTTGAAAAAAAGTCTATGATCCAATAAATATGATGTACAGGGGACCAATAAAGACTACTCTCTAGCAATGGCATAAAGAAAACACCTCTTATCTAAAATGCAGAATTAAGAAAGAAATGCCTGTGTCAGTTCAGCAGATTTTGAGGTTGCCCTTTATAGTCTGGATTCAGCTGAAACTGGTTTATTGTTCAAAGATGCGTTTCCTACAGAAATAAAATCCTCCTCCTCGATTTCTGAAAACACACAAGCATGTTACAATGCTTACTGTGGTAGCTAAGTCCGCTAACATTCCAGGTAATAAAACTACTACTATTCTGCTTTTATTACCTCCCATTCAAACATGGTGCAAAAGACAATCTCCCTTGACCAGGAAGAGAACAGATTACCTCAGACAACACAAATTTGACATTTGTTTCCTAAAAAATGTCTGGTGAGATCACACACATGGGTGACAGCTTAAGGGCTCTGGTGATAGTAGTTACCTGCCGAAACAGGGGTTGGCATTGTGGTCTAATGCCTTCTCTCTTCCTCCCTCTGCAGAATGGAAGATTGACAGTCACTCCACCGCTGACATCACTTCCATTGTCTGCCCTCCTGGAGCCACCCCTTCCTGCCGACAAACTAGATAACCTGGGAGCCAGCCATTTTGTTCTCAGTTCTGTTGTAAACTTACATATGAAAAGATATCAGTGGAAATTATTGCATACTGCATTATTTTATCTTCTTTCAAATTATATTAGGTCACCAAAATGGTGGTCCGTCTCTTTTACTTTATTGCATCTCAAGTTCAAGTTCAAGCACTTTATTGTCATTGTGTAACACAACAAAGTTACTTTTTGTGACAGCCCCAAGGTGCATTTAAAGAAAAGGCAAATAATTCCAAATATGTTGTATACAGTGTTAAGTGATCAAGTAACCAGAGCAAATTATTATTTATATTATTATAGTACAGCAGCATAAATTGTTATTGCACCTGTTAATGAATAGTACATTACATATTCTATATTGTAATACATTAGTATATTGCACATTACCAATATAGCTTATTGCACATGTTCAATTAAAGATGATCTCAGACTGAGGAGATTCAGAGTTCAGAAAGTTTATGGCAGATGGGAAAAAGCTATTTTTTAGTCTGTTTGTGCGTACACAGATTGACCTAATACGTCTTCCTGACGGGAGGAGCTCAAACAAAGAATTGCCAGGATGAGTGTTGTCCTTAAGAATGTTTTTGGCCCTTCTCACACAGCGAGTCTTAGACAAGAGTTCGAGTGATGGCAGTTTAGTCCCAATAATGGCCTATGCTGTTTTTACGACCCGCTGCAGGGCTTCTTTAGCAGCCTTGGTGCAGCTGTTGTACCAGGCCATCATGCAGTTAGTTAAGATGCTCTCTATAGTGCATCTGTAGAAATTAACCAGCAGCTTCTGGGAGAGATCAGTTCTCCTTAGTTTCCTGAGAAAATTGAAGCTTGTTGTGCTTTGCCTATTATAGCCAAGTTGTTGTCTGCCCAGGACATGTCCTCTGAGATGGTGACTCCTAGAAACTTAAAGCTGGAAACTCTCTCCACAGCATCTGCATTGATTGTTATCGGACTGTGATTGGTTTTTTAGTGGTCCTAAAGTACAAAATAACTTCTTTGGTCTTTTTGGTATTTAAGACCAGGTTGTTGGTGTTGCACCATGCTGTCAAATTCTGAACCTCTTCCCTATATGCAGCTTCACTGTTGTCTGTTACAAGCCCAATGACAGTCGTATCATCCACAAATTTAACAATAATGTTTGATTGGTGGATGGGTTGACAGTCATTGGTGAAGAGTGCATAGAGAAGGGGACTTAGTACACATCCTTGCAGCACACCAGTGCTCTGGGTAAGGGTGGAGGATGTGTGTTTGCCCATTATGACAGACTGGGAAAGGTTGCTGAGAAAATCCAGTAACCAGTTGCATATGGATGGAGCAAGTCCTAGTGCATAGAGGTTTTGGATCAGCTGGTTAGGTATGATGGTATTAAATGCAGAGCTGTAGTCAATGAAGAGCATCCTAACATAGGTGTTGGGCTTTTCCAGGTGCGAGAGGGCAGCATGTAGAGCCACACAGATGGGGTTAACAGTAACCAGGTTAAGGGTTTACATAGCCACATAATTGGATTATTCATAGTGATTATAATAATTACATATGCTTCAATAACCACATATTTCACCGAAATCTAATTTCTAAAATGTCATGTTAACCCTTATTCCAATAACAGAAATCAGATTATTGCCTTCTGAGAAACTTGATCATCACAGGTAGAGTTCACTGTGAATAATCCAATTATGTGGCTATGTAAACCCTTAACTTGGTTATTGTTAAGGATTTTGTAGCCTCCGCATTTATTTGTTTCACACTCTTTCGGTAGCCAAGTGTAATACATTTCCAAAGGCAAATGTTTTGTGCAATTGTATTATTTCCTCCCCTGGCAGAAGTAATCTGCCTCAATATTTCAGATATCACTAAATTTGTGTTGAAGAGCTGCACATACAGTGCTAAATTCGGCAGCACAATCTTGAGAGCAGTAGGATAACACATTAAAAGTAATGTGCGTCTTATTATTTTTTAAAGTAAAAAGCAAACTAACGCATCTCTTACTAAAGTACGAATAGCTGCGTTATTATTATTCTAGAAGCACACATACCACCTTCTTTGCAGGTGTCACTGCCAAAAATAAAAGAGTGTGATGCATGCAATCTGACAACAGAAATCTATAAACCTATAATAAAGTGTCAGTTTGACCAAACATACGCAAGAAAATGATCTTGGGCATCATGCTTATTTTCTGATTCATGGTGACTGATGGTGACGTTTAACTCTTTCTTGCTCGGTTAAATAACATTGGACTGTTTTGACAAAGGAGAACTGCAGAAGATTACTTGGATTATTAAGAAGCCAGATTTAAGACTTAACCGGGTTACTCTCCTTAACCTGATTATGTGTGTGCATGGAAATGCACGGAGCATCAAGCCAAACACAAATATAATTTCACATTGATCATATCATGTAGGAATCTGAAGAAACATCAGATTAACCTTTATTGAATTTAGCGTGTCTATTTGCTTAAATCGATGATGACACATTACATTAGTTTAACTGAGCTAAGAATGTTTTACGGCTGATTTTCATTTCTACTCAGCATCTGATGCTTCTCATAAATTTTCCAATAATAGTTGCTTTGGCTAGCATTGATGGTTTTCACTTGCCCTGATACCACCTTTCTAGCAGTACACTGTCCTAGTGAAACCTTTAGCATGGAGGAAGTCCAAATTTTGATCACAGAATAATGAATCTTTTGTGACATGTTGAACTTCATGATTTTGTATGCTTGAAGCGTACAAGTTGGATGTAGTTTGGCACTGCAGAGTTGCTAAAAGAATTCCCCACAACATTCTTGAATGTCTTTCATGCAATCTCCCCTGAACTTTAACAACTTAAACAACAGAATCTGGTATATCTAAGCTACATTCCTAATAGCAGTAGCACTACTTTTAGATCACCACAGATGTTCCGGATGTAGTTGTTACACTTTAAATAAATATTATGGATACCATACTGGATGGACAACTAGAATAGCGGCTGACCCCTTAATCGACTGGAAAGCCCTATTGCAAGTTCATCACGGATGAGGATGGAACCCAGCCAGGATGAGGTTCAGCTCTTCTCCTAATCCAGGGGTGTCTAATTCCAGTCCTGGTGGGCCATAGTGACTGCAGGTTTTCATTCTAACCATCTTGTTAATTAGTGAGCCGTGTTTCCTACTGATTAACTTGTTTTGCCTTAGTTATAATTGACGAGACTCAGACCCCTTAGTCGTTTCTTTTTTGCTTAATGACCAGTCAAACAATAATGAGATACAAAACAAGACACTGCATGACCAACTCACCTGAAAAAAAGAAAGATGAAGGTATCGGTCATGTTGGTCTGCTCAGGTCACCAAAACATCTTGACGATAGTCTTAGAAAAAACAGAAAATCAACAGTCTGCTGTGGCAGAATGAGAGGAGCAACAAGTCACTATATTCAATAACGGCTTTAATTAACGGCAAGAATTGGCTTCTCATTAAGAAACTGGTTGGAGTGAAATGGGCTGGAGTTTGACGTTCTAATATAGCTGGTCATCTGTTGGCTTGTTTCACATCTCATTGCTGTTTGGCTGCCATTTAATGAAGAAACAAATCAATTCAGAGAACTGAATCCTTAAAAACAAGGCTATTAAAATGAAGGGAAAAGGAGTTAATTAGCAGTGAAAACTGCTCGCTAATTAGGAACAGGGTTAAAATGAAAACCTGCAGCCACTGTGGCCCACGAGGACCAGAGTTGGACACCCTTGTCCTAGTCAGACGGAAAAGATAATGAATGAACCAGGGGACGTACCCTATCAAGTGCAATTCATAATCCATTGTGAGAGGTGGCAGTATTCTTCTGGATTGGTCCCAGCTTGAAGTTCTTCAGGGTTGCCTGGGATATGCGATGCAGAAGAACGGCCATGTTAGGGTCATCAGGATCCACTAGGGGGTGCTGTAGGGAAAGAACCTCCTTGGTTAATGCAGCTTCCTTGTGACCTGGAAGTGTTTTCGGCTTGCAATACCATGGAAGATTTCAGTTTTGAATTTTTAATCAATCTGCATGTTTTCACTATGTCATTATGGGTTATTGAGTGTAGACTGATGGGCAAAATTGGAAAATGTATTCATTTCAAATTAAATCTGCACCACAATAAAATGTGCAGAAAGGGACGGGGTCTGAATTGCCAGGTCTAGTCAAATGTATGCACTGCTTTATCACATAGCATCATATTATTTCTAAACAAAACTAGGGCTGCTGTTCAATTAAAAAATAATCCATTTTTTTTTTATCAAAATGAACTGCATTGTAGTTGATTTTTAATTGAAACTTTCTCCATATTTTTAAGCATGTTAATACTTTTTTATAAAGCATAAATAACTCTGACTACTTTATAATACAAAATAGTTTTAACAAACACTTGCTCATGCGTATTAAATTGTTTCAGTTTTGTGTAGCCATTTGAAATTAAATTTACAACTCAATGAATTGTGCAGAAACTGAAGGGGTCTGAATGCATTCTGAATCCACGATGAATATATATATATATATATATATATATATTGGGGGGGAAGCCCCCTGGCGCCTTTGGCACCCAACCCACACTTGCGGCCAAAATCACGAAATTCTATAAATATGTAAAAGAAAAATGAATCATTATTTAATAGAGTAAAAATCATGAAATGAGAATGAAATGTTTACTCTCTTACCGATTGGACTATTCCCGTTAAACTGAGGTCCACTATGCTTGATGAGTATTTATAAGAGACTAAATAAATGATCCATTCCTTTTAACTGGCATTCGTATAGATTAAAAAAATAGGAAAAATCACGTGAAAACTAAAGTGGTATGCAATGGGTCATCGTAACTCGACTTTCAGATAAAAACCATGACTTTCTTGATATTTTAGTTTATAATTTAAAAACGGAATAAGAATCTGAAAATCTAACAACATCACATTAAAGTTCGATAAATTCTGAAAAGAATGATACCAAATATATATATATGTAGTTTTTAAATAAGCCCAATTTAAAGTGTGACAAAAATGTGAGGTAAAAACGTCACATAAAATTGTTGCACTTTCAGGCTTAAGATTTTATATATAGAGAGTAGATTTATTTAATTGCATTGGCGCTGAGTGCTGCAATTGATGGATTCGCTGCTCTTTACATGACTCTTTGAGGTGGCCCGCTATCCTTAAAATACTTCTCGTCATTTGCTGCACTATTTGGCCAAGCATGTGACTTGCTATTTATATAGGCGCCCCTGCCACTGGTCATGTAATGCCAGTAACTTGTCACAGTGGCATAGTTCGAGTTTGTATGCTCGGGGCTGGGCGGTGCTTCAATTTGATGCCCTCCAATATATATGAATATGTTCACCTATTTAAATAGAAAATTAAAATGATGTAAAGAGAAAAATTAAGATAAATTTTGCATAGATTTATTCATATATAGAGAAACAGTAATCATTTTTCACATATAATTATTTATAAGCATCAACTAGACAAGAATATAGTATAGACACACTGATAAGCCATGTTCTAATTATTAGTTTAATATAATTATGCTGTGAAAACCAGAACCAGTGTAGTGTACATGTGTTAGGTTGGGATGTTTTCTGCACAGAGCAAGAACGCATTCGGATTGATAGCGAAACTAAATTATAAATGGTAAATTAGATGTTTATCTTTCTAGAAATTATTATCAGTGTAATGTTTATGTTTATTGTTGTTATTGCCTCATAAATTTCAACAGCTGTGTCTGATGCCGTCACAGAAGGACAGTCTGAAAATTATTTTTGAAGTATTTGTGGATAAAAATCAGAGAATTTTACTTTTTCATTCATGCTGCTTATAAACAAATTGTAATGAGCCTTTTGGCCAATAATGCCGCCCCCAAAAATGTGCCACCCGGGGCGAACTGCCCCCACCGTCCGCCCCTAGCTACGCCACTGACTTGTCAGCGCCATTACACAGTCCTCCCGCTGAAGTCGCTGTCCCCATTGACCACTTCCAACTCCTTGCAACTGCACACAAACTCATTCAAACAGCAGTGTGGGCTTTTCTCTCTCTTCAGTCATGCAGCTGGTGATGGGGGCACATCAGCAGGAATTGTGAGTGCTGTGTTATTAAATGGCACAGCTAGGATGTTGAGTGCTGCACTGTCATGCTGTGCAACAGAGGTGTTCAACACTGGTATGTTGTACGCGAGCAGGCAAACCTCCTTGTGTGAAGATACAGATGTTCCAGTCTGTTGCTTGTTTTCCTTTACTAAGCTGGTGATGCAAACCACATTCCAGGTCTGGATCTCAGCTTTGAGACTATACCTCCACCATAGCCTTATAACACCTCTACAATCTGCCTGGTCCTTTGCCTGAGCATTTTTACAGCTCACTTGGTGTCATTGGAAACTCAGCATGCCGCACGTTTCCAAGCTCCATGAGCCTTAAGCTCCAATGGCATCCACGTCTCCAGACTAATGGACCTTAGCAGATGGAGAAGCAGTGGTAGAGCTGCAAAGGTGGCAGTCTCTCAGCTGTCTTCCCTATACTACTGCTACAAAAGGCACTCCAGATTATGAATTTGAGCCTCGAGACTTGCCAGCAACTCCTCTGAAGAGCCAAGCAGGTCAGTTTCAGGTCCATGATGCACTTGGTGCTCTGCTAAGCCAGACTGTAGGTCTTCTATTCCCGCTTCTAACACCAATGTAGCGTTGGCGCCCAGCGCTGCAATGGATGGATTCTATGCTGTTTACATGGTCCTTTGAGGTGGCTCACTATCCTTACAGGGACTACACGCCCTTTTGCCATACTAATTGGAAAATCATACAGCTTTACAAACTTGCCATTTAAATAGGCATTCCTGCCACTGGTGATGTAATGCCAGCTCATACTTGGGTGACTCATGCCTGGCTGATGTAACTTGTCAGTGCCGTAACAATGTTTAACCCTGCACCTACCAATTTATATCAGCCATAATCCAGCAATATCCCCTCCCTTCCCCGTCAAGATGGCCCTTTGAAGAAGCACCTGCCTGCAGTAAGAGTGCTGTATTGTTTATGCACATACTGTGTTACATTATGAATGTGTTTTCTTGAGCATACAAACCATACTTTACAAAAATGGCGGGCCTCCTTTACGTTATTGTGCATAATAGATGACCCACTTGCTTTTCTATGACAGTTGGCTAGTATGAAACACAAGCACTTTGTTTAAGTGATCAAGACAAATGGATTTTTTAAAAAGAACAATTTATCTTTTTCCTTTGTGATATTGCAGCTGTCTTCAATATTAAATCTTAATTTTAGAAAATGGCAGTAGAATTTCTTTTTGCAATATAAGCTATAATGAGAAACAGTTGTTATTGGGTAATCTACCTTTTGCCTGAAAAATGTTGTATTACTTATCGCATTGTTTTCTTTTGTATAATTCACTTCAACTGTTTCATTTTCTAACTCTGCTTACTCAAGTATTGGGAGGCCAGTGCCTATCCTGGAAGAAGAAGCGGTAACCAGTCCTGGATGAGGTGCAATATTCGTCTCTTCATCGGTCCACTTACAATTATATTTACATTTATTTCCTTAGCAGACACTTTTATCCAAAGTGACTTACAAATGAGGTCAATATAATCTTGTAAATATCAGTGTTGGCAACTTTTTAAGAACAAATGTTACAGGACAAGGTGATGAGTGCACGACAAAATACAAGAGAGTCAAACTTCCTTGGTTATTAAACCTAAGAGCTAATATCAATTAGACAGAAATCCACCAAACAAGAGAGTCTTCAAATGCTTCTTAACTCTTTCAGGGCGGACTTTTGTCAAGAGGAGGTGTTAAGGGTGGTAATCAGCTGTAAACAATGACCAGTGACTGTTACATTACAGTTCAACTCTCTTTGCTAGAAGGAAAGTTAGCCTTGCTGGTTTAACCGAGATTCCCTGCACTCACGTGAGTAGCGAAGAGCAATCAATGGCAAAAATGACATCGATATCTGGCGAGAGATTGAAGCGAATGTGCAAAGCAAAATACTTTGTGGACGACATTTTGCAAGTTATCGCTGAATTGGGCTTTGACTTGTCAGACTCTGATTTTGATGCAAGTACTCAAAAAGGATAATGAGGTACCAGCATCTGCTGATCGTGGTGCTGAGCACTTTTCGTGTAGCTGATGCACCTATGGCACCTGGGAGGACCACCACTTACAATGACAAGTGGTACAAACTAGATTGCATTGCACTATGACCTCGACCACCAAAGACCGCATGGCAGACAGCTTGCCGTGCATTCCTGCCAGCCATCATGCCACCCGTTAGTGGCTTGAGCCACAAGAGACTGTGAACTGGTGGCCACAGCAACAGAGATTTTATGTTGATTTATGTGTGAAACGATTGCTTTGTGTGCTTTACAACAACAACATTTATTTATATAGCACGTTTTCATACAAAAAAAGTGCTTTACAAAATGAAGAATAGGAAAATAGAAGACACAATAAAAAATAAACATAACTCAACATTAATTAACATAGAATAAGTAAGGTCCGATGTCCAGGGTGGACAGAAAAAATTTAAAAAAAACTCCAGAGGCTGGAGAAAAAAAATAAAATCTGTAGGGATTCCAGACCAAGAGACCGCCCAGTCCCCTCTGGGCAGGAAACTTGTGTTTTTTGGAAAAAATTATCTAGCCCTCATAGAGTTAAACACATTGAGGGAGTCAAAGTATTCAGTTTAATTCACCAGCTAGAGGTTACACATGAAGAGCCTGGATTAGGATTTGACAGCACTCAGAGGTGGCATCAGCAGACCTGCATGGGCGAGATGGAGCATAGCACCCCACCAGTGCCTCCAGATATGGTGCCGACACATTTATCACTCTGTAGACAAACTTCTAGGATTTGAAATTAATACGTGCTACTGCATGGAGCCAATGTAGTGATATAAAAAGAGGAGTGATGTGGCCACCTGGGCTGTCTGAACATCAGATGTGCGACTACATTTTTAATTATCATACATGACAAGACTATAGCCTGGACCAAACTTTTTGCTGTAAAGCCCATCAGGTATAGTGTGATCTTGTGGTTGTTGTATAGAATAAATCTGCAAGACAGAGAGACCGTAGCAACATGGCCCTTGAAGGATAGCTGGTCATCGATCACTACCATACAAACTTGGTGGGTATTAGTGATAATGAGCCAAGATGAACAGAAATCTGGTGATAAATAGATGGACGAGCTGGGATAACAAGAAGGTCTGTCTTTGCCAGGTGGAGCTGGAGATGGTGTTCCTTCATCCAGGTTGTAATAATTTTGAGATATGCAGAGATTCTAGCCAATACCAGGTGGTCCACTGGAGGGATAAGAAATAGCTTGGGACGCAATGATAGGGCCTAGTGAGGAGGTGTAAAGAGGAGAAGGCCCAGCACCGATCCTTGGGGAACTCCATGCTTTCCTGATGCACCATGGATATCTCTCCTGCCCAGAACACATGCACGGATCTGTCCAAGAGGAAAGACCCAGACCACCTGAGGACAGTCTTGGTGATGTCAAGGTCAGAGAGATAATGAAGACCTAGTGGTTATCCATGTTAAAGAGAGAGGAGAGAATAAGCAGGAGGACAGATGACAAGTTGGCAGCTCTAGCCAATAGTAACATGTCCACCTACAAATGCCAATCAATCGAATGTCATTGTCTCAGGAGACCACAGGCCTACTTTCAATTATTCACTTGTCAGCAAGGATGTGATGAATCTTTGAATGGTCTTGGCTGTATCATTTACAGGTTGCTAGACTTGTTCATGGTCACATGACTCTGAAGTCATATGGCAAATTTGGGTCATTTCGTTCTGCTTATAAAAAAAATCTAACCACAAAATCAGTTTCTAGAGCATAAAATACAAGAAATGATTTCTCTAAATTTAATTAACATTCTTAGCGTTTGACCCGATCATCATTCGGGCTGTAAAAATAGTGCTAAAAGTGTTAGTCCCGAGTATGACTCGGTCAACAGTATAGACATGTCTCGTGTAAACATTAGATCGAGGATTACTCGGGCTGTAAATGTGCAAACAGCGTTAATGCCGAGTGTTACACAGGCAACGGTATACTGTAGGTGTGTCTTGCATAAGCATCAGGCCCCAAGTGTTACCCAGGCAATGGTGTGGACTCGTCTCATAAGAAACGTCTTTCATCAGCAGTGATGACAAAGTGAACCTGTCTGTGAAATTGAAAGGGAAAGTGAAACTGAAAGTGATTCTGGCAAATCTGAAAGTCGCATCACTCGTACATGTGCAATGTGCTATTCATATTATTATTATTATTAATAATTATTATTTGTATCATTATTATTCTTTCTAAACTTTTAACTCTGAACTTTTAGTGTTTTGCACATTCTAGAGTAGAACCATGAGATTTTTAAAAAAAATGTCATTTTTCAAGCCAAAAAAATGCAACACTTTTTACTTGTTTGTGTGAGAGAAAATATATTGCTAAAGATGTTAAGGGCAAGAAGCATTTCAAGTTAGATTTAGGACTTTTTGACTATAACTTCTCAGCATTTTTGGGCACTGTTTAAACAATATATTTTGGTTCTGACTTTAGTGGGTATTCGGACTACTGTTGTATTCATTCACTTAGCATTTTGTTCATCTCCTTCTTATTTGTTTCACCAGCACCATCTACTTCCTGCATGATCATAAAAGTGGGATTGAACTGCAATCAAGGAGAGAAGATGGAAAAAATATCACAGAGAACCAACACTGAAGAACCTTACCACTTGTGCTGGATTGTTGGGTGTAATTTTTCTTCTAAGATGTCTCTGATTAGATAGGCAAGCCTCCGGCAATCAATAACAGTGGGAAAACTCCAGAAGGTGTTGAGTACTTTGAGCGCTCCACATACTTCAACAGCCAGCTCTCCCAAAAAGCAGCTAACAATTATGAAATTCAACACTTCATCAGTTGTGCTTGATCCTCCTTCAAGAATCTGCTTCACTGGGATTTGAGAACGGTTACCTCAAAAAGGAAGCCATACCAATACTCTATGAGGCTGTCTACATTACAAGACCTGCCATTCCTACCATTTTGATCTATAAAGCTCTTGGGAGATTCCAGCAATTCTGCCTCCAGAAGTCTTCCCACCAATCCCAGGGTCCCAACTGATGCAAGACTGACCAGCTTTGAAACCATAAACCTGTAGAACAACCCAAGAATCAGCCAACACATCAGAATGGACAATTCCTGTCTCCTAAAGCAAGTTCTCTGTCCTAAGTTGAGCTAAACTCTAAGAATATGGGAGGACACCCTTAAGGCTTACTTTTCAGAGGGTCTAACTGACCATGAACTGGTTGGCGCTGAGACACTGAATGTCCTCTATGTTTCCACAAGATTCATATTGTGGGACTTTATTTTGTGAGTGATTACCACTCTGATGAGCCAAAAAAACCAAAATAAATTCAAGCTAAAGAAAGGAAGGAAAACATAGACTTTGGAAAATTTCCCAAATGGAACTCTCTCAGTCCAGAGGTCTGAGGCTTCAGGACTGGACTCCTCAATGATCTAAGGTCACAATTAATGCATAACCTCGACAAGTCTAACTCTTCTTTCAAGTCACGGCCCATTGGTGTAATTGTAGTTCTGAAATCTGCGTAATTCAGACATTTTTAATGAACAAGGGCAAGGACTGTTGACTGCAGATTAAGTAGTTAATTCTCACAATTTTGCAGTGATAGCATCACTATTATGCTTTATATATTTAGCTTCAATTGCTTATATGCTAGAAGGTCCCATTTCAATGTGGGCTCCACCACTAAGCACACTGAAGTTGTCTTTTTTATTATATTCAAGGTTTTGTCTGCATTCCCCCTACTGCTATTTTATTCAGTTTTATTCTTTTTTACAATAAGCTTACCCCCCACCTTGATCTACAGAGTTTATTCATAAATCTTTGTCAGTCATTGCTTAGCTTTTAAAGCCTGTCCTCAGGTAGATTCATAGCTGCATGTGGATAATCTGCTGTGCCTCCTGCTATGATAGAGACAAATAATTTCGTTCTGACAAACAAATTAAATGCATTTTAACAGGCAACATACACAGTTCTTTACAGTACCTGATGTACCCTGCAATTCTATTTTCTATTCAAGTTTTCTTTCACAATGCAATTTTTCAGTTTTTAAAAATTTTACTATTGAAAAAGAACCACTAAAATATTAATACACACACATATACATACCGAAAGAAGAAGAAGATATACATACTGTGTGTGTGTGTATATATATATAAGCATATACAGTATAGATATATATTTATATATATTGTGAACACCAGCCACAGACAGACAGACACCCAGGAAGGGTGCCCTCTCATGTTCCAGGGAAAATACTGCCCCTCTCCCGGCGTCCTGGTGGGGTAATGTCCCTGGTCATCTGTCACACTATATATATATAAATATATATAGATATTGATCTGTGCATATCTCTCTATTATAAAAAAAAAAATCATGGAAGGAAATGAACGTAATTTTCGCAGAGAGATACTTATATGTCCAGCGAGATGAATCCACGGCCAGGGCCAGAAATAAAGGACAAAGAGTAGATGACAAAGTAGAATGTCAAAAATTTTGGCGCGGTACACATGCAGAGCAGGTTAGGGATAATGGAAGTACAAAAATTCGAAAGTCGCAGAAAAGGATAGTAAAGGTTGCATTAGCGCAAACAGAAATTATTACACTGTAAAATAATGGAACAGCAAAAAGAGATCAAATATATTGTTCGGATTTAAACTTTAAGTTGGAGACTTGTAGATCATCTAATTCGTGTTGCCAGTGAGAAATAAAAGATTCCAAAAACTGGCACGGTATGAAGTCCCATGAGACAGAGACTTTTAATATGAGATTCAAGTCACGCCCTACTTACAACTATTTTCAAACAAGACCACGGTCATCTAACCTTAGTCGTGTGAATGCTTTTGTTAGACACACTTCCTGCAGCTCTTATAAATTTTATCAGGACAATAATTTTATACGTTCTAGATGACACGTCAACAACGAAGCTGTTGAAGAAGAGCATGGTCAACCATTCGAAAAAGTCATTTTATTTATTACAGAGAAAGAAATGATATTCACTCACATATGTGGCGTTGTCACAATGTAAGTCCAAACACGGAATCAAAATTCAATGCGATCTTAAAGAAATGTTAATTCCAAACATTGTTTTTACTAAAGTTTTAATGTAAATGTGAAAATAATGCATATGTAACAATTCCTATGAAAACAACAATCTCTTAAAATTGTATATTCAGTTAACCAAACCCAGTGGAGGGCAAGCAAAGCAAGCAGGGGGCAAAGCCCACTAGTATATATATATATATATATATATACATAGATACATATTTATATACAGATTCAAACATAGACATCCTTTATTTACACCGGCTGGCGAAGTCCCACATGCTCTTGTTGACTGAAGAAACCTAACAGAAGGCTCACTTTATTCAGCTAGATTCATTTACATATTATGACTATGAAGCATTTCAATAACTCCAATCAGCATACACATATATGGCATATTTAAAAAATTCCTTTTCCATTAAGTATTATGTAAAGTCCAAAAATATTAATCATTAAGAGTCATGGGTAAATACCTGGTTAAAAGAAATAAGACTTCCTCTATGTAAACTGTATTAGAGGACAAAATATAAAGTTAAATGTTATATATAATCTCATTTTCTAATTTAAATGCATAGTACATATTAAGTCAGTATGTCCTAGTTTCACGGGTAGAGTGTTTTAAGTACTTTTTCCTTAGTTATTTACAGATGTATGTATATTGTGTTTTGTAAACCAATTTTACCTTTAGATTTACATTCAAAATACATTTTCTATTTTTATCAATGATAAAAGGGCTATTGAAATTTATAAGCAGAGAGTTCATTCTGTAACATTACACTTTTGTACATATCTGTTCATGCAGTGTACACTTTTGGTATCTTCCAATGTTATTTTGCCTTCATACTGTTGTGACCTTAGATAGACTGCCCATAGCCAAAGGTGTGATTTTGATATAAATATAATGCGAGAAAGACAAAATCAAAGTTCCAATAGCAATTGTGAAGTACAAAATGTATGAGCAAGAATCGTGGTTGAAAAGGAAATACCCTCAACTATCTAGGAATGAAGATGTTTGTAAATTTAACACTCAGATGACAGAATCAATCTGCCATTGTGTTAAACTGGCAGAACAAAATTACCTAGTACATCACAAGCTTTCTGTCATGTGACTGGCAATGGAGTTGCCAGAATAATAATGAAATATTTCAAAATTTCCAAAGACAACATGTGAAAACACAAAATACACAAAAATGTATTCAATGAGTTCATAAATGTGGATTATAACACACACTTTGTTCTTTTTAAAACTCACATGTAGTCATGCATATGCAAGTGCCTAGGGGACTATTTAAGAGCTTTAGCGATTGGGTAATTCTCCGCCACTCCAGGGGTTGGCGCTCTGTGATATTGCCTTTTCTTTTCCTCCCTCAGCAGATCAGAAGATTGATGTTTTTTTCCAACACTGGCATCACTTCTGGTGTTCACCTGCCTGGACCTGCCACTTCCTGCCAGATACAATACTATCTAGAAGAATCACCATGTTGTTCAGTCTGAGCCGGTCTCCTTACCTAAAGGCTGTTCTCTTTAATGCAATTTACTAGCGTTTTGTTTATTTGAAATCTCAATTATATGGAGTTTGCCTACGGGTGCCACAACAATTTATATTGCCTTTGCTTTGTTATTATCATAGCTATATACATATTCATCATACATATCCACTCAGTCCTTTTTCTGAGTTATAAGGTATATGTATATGCAGTGCCTTCAGGAACTATTCAGACCCCTTCACTCTTTTCATATTTTGTTATGTTGCAGCCTTGTGCTAAAATCATTTAAATTCATTTTTCTCCACATCAAACAGTACTCTCTATCCCATAATGACAAAGCAAAACGGAACTTTAGAAAGTATTGCTGATGTATTAAAAAAAAAAACTGAAATGTCCCATTGTCACAAGTATTCAGACCTCTTATTATGGCACTTGAAATTTGGAATGGATCCCATTTCTTTGATCTTTGATGTTTCCACACCTTGTTTGGTGTTTACTTGTGGGAAATTCAATTGACTAGACTTGATTTGGAAAGGCACACACCAGTGTATAGAAAGAAGGTCCTAAAGTTAAGCAAAAACCAAGCATAGAGGTCAAAAAATTTCCTGAAGAGTTTAGAGACAGAATTGTGTGGTGGCACAGATCTGGGGAAGGCTACAAACATCCTGCAGCACTGAACGTTCCCAAGAGCACAGTGGCCTTCATAAATCTTAAAACCAAAACTCTTCCTAGAGTTACCTGCCTGACCAAACTGAGCAATCATGGGAGATGGGCCAGGATATGTGAGGTGACCAAGAACCCAATGGTCACAAACTACGTGGACATGGGACAAGGACAATCATGACTGCAACACTCCAATGATCTAAGCTTTATGGCAGAATAGCTAGATCGAAGCCTCTCCTGAGTGAAAGACACACAGAAACCTGCTTGGAGTTTGCAGGAAGGCACCTAAAGGACTCTAAGACTATGAGAAGGATTCTTTGGTCTGATGAAACCAAGATTAGCATCATGTTTGGAAGCCAATTGTTCATCACCTGTGCATAACTATTCCAGTGGTGAAGCATGATGGTGGTAAAATCATGATGTAGGGTTGTTTTTCAGCAGCAGAGACTGGGAGACTAGACAGGGTTGAAGGAAAGCTGAACGGAGCCAAGTACAAAGATATCCTTAATGAAAACCTGCTCCTGAGAGCTCTCCACCTCACACTTGGTTGAATGTTCAACTTTTAACAAAACAACGACCCTAAGCACAAACCAAAGAGGACACAGGAATGGCTCAGGGAATGTCCTTCAGTTTCCTTAGCCAGAGTTCAAACTTGAACCCAATCAAAACTGACGGGTGAGACCTGATAACAGTTGTCCACGATGGTCTCCTTTCAGTCTGACATAGCTTGAAAGGATCTGCGGACAAGAATAGTAGAAAATTTCTAAATCCATTTGCACAAAGCTTCTCGTGTCAAGAAGACTCCAAGCTACAATCACTGCTAAAGGTGCTTCAACAAAGTGCTGAGTAAAGGGTCTGAATGCTTGTGTTAAAGTTATACTGTACCGGCCGTAGGTGGACTCCAAACAAGGTGGAGAAACATCTAAATGATAGTCAATGGAATTGGATGCATCTGAGCCAGGTATTAGAGCAAAGGGTCTGAATACTTGCTTCAATGTGATATTTCAGGTTTTTATTTTTAGTAAAACTGGAAAATGTTCTACAATCGTATTTTCTCTTTGTCATTCAGGGGTATTTAGTGTTGGTTGATGTGGGGAAAAATTAATTGAGATGATATTAGCAGATGGATACAACATAACATAATATGAAAAAAGAGAAGAGACCTGCATACTTTCCCTCTTTCCATATATATATTTTGACCAGCAGGGGGCATTGCAGCACTCCAAACCCCAGGCACATGCACAACGACACAATTCCCGGGTTGAAATAAAAGACTTATAATTATGTACCTCTACAACAGGCTTCTTCATAATAATAAACACAACCACAACTCTCTTCTTTTTTTCTTTTCCTTCTCCTTCCACTCCTCCAGGCAAGCTTCGTCACTCTTTCAACTGACATAAAATCCCTGAGGTTAAGCAAAGCGACTCCTTTTAATCCAGGACCTGAGAGTACAGCCAGTGCTAGAGGATGGTCCGTTGGAAATACTTCTGGCTTCCCACAAAGTAGCGGTAGCAAATCTTCCCACAAAGTAGCGGTAGCAAATCCTCTAAAAGCACCCACAGAACCGAATAAGGCTGTCCCACGGGACTATGAATCCCAGCATGCTCTGTGGGTGTCCAAATGGGTACCGAAGCCCAGGAATGCTGCCACCTATTGTTTTGGGGGAGCAAATAGCCCCAGCAAGTTGCCTTTATGTTATATTGGCTGGATCTTATATAGAGTTCCACCAGGGTAACACCTTCATTGGCACCTTCTGCCCATCTTTTGGTTGAGGCAGGAAACTTCCTGCCTCAGTATTAGTTTAGCTTCCCAGATGGTCAAAAGTCCTTCCTGGCCAGGTCTCTTACCATGCTTTACTATATCTATATCTATATATAGAGCTTATATGAGGAAGACACATTGCAAAAAGGGAATTTTTTTTCAATAGTAGAAGTTGTCATAACAGGCATAGATTTATGTTTGCAAAACCAGCTTGGCAGATGCTATTGTTAAATGCTTAACAAAATAAAGACGATTTTTTTTTTTTTGCAGTGAATAATGTTTTTCTAAGCCTTTATCACTACAGTCATATAAGGCTACAACAAGATAAAACTGCGAGGAACCTATTGAGGATTCAGCCTTTGTATGAGTCGTACACTGCAGGTAAGTGCGCAGAATGTTTATTATAAGCTGCAAATCAAATTTCACAAACATCTACCAATGTGTGCTGTGAAATTAGAGATTCCTTGAGAATGTAAAGGTATTCTACAGATGCTTTCTCTAAAGGTACATAACAGCCTAGCAAATCTCTCAAGAGAAAGCCAAGTTTATTTTTTCTTTCTCTACATCTGGCACAATCTTATTTTTAAATATTCACCTTTACTTAAACAACAACAGCAGAAACATTGCGCTATTCCTTTTACGAGAACCCAGCCTGTGGTTTTGCTTGTCTTGAAAAACTTTGGTGCTGCTGTTATGCCTTTTCATTTCATTGCTCTAGCAGCTGTTATCACTCCTGAAATTTAACAGAGCTGATTGCTGAAAACAAACACATAAAGCAGCAGCCAAAAAACAAAAAAAAAAACACGACTCATAGCATCACAGCTCCAATGATTTTTATCAATTTATATACGCTGCAAAGTATTTCTGCTCCTTTCCGTTATTGTTTACAGATTCAATACACAGCCATAACATAATTGTCCTTGGAAAGCTAGAGCCGGATTCTGTAACAAGGTCAGGTAAAATAATAAGGGAGAGTTTATTTGAACTCATGTTTTAGAGTCAAGGTACAATAGCTTGGTAGATTGTGCTGTAATGGTGATAGTTATAAGGATGGAGTATGTGAGACAAGGACCTAATTATTTTATATTGAAAGAAAGCAGCACACTACAGTAAGAGGTAACAATTTAGAGGCTGTCTAGGCTGTGCTTTATAAGTAGATAAAGGTTGCAAAAACTTTATTTTGTAGTCTTACACTTAGAAATATTCATTGTCTTAATGAATGCTAACTAACCCTAACCCTAACCCTAATGAAACTGCACTAAATCAAAGTAGGTGTTCTGGATCGTGTATGGATCCTGTGAGTTGATTTTTACATGTAAGCAATTGTATATATGCGGTTCAATGCAGGGATTGCGGCCTAATGTATGTGGGGGAAACAACGAATTTGTTGAGGGCTAGATTCATCCAGCACCTCCATTTTATTGAGCCCACAATTTTGTACCAGCATTTTAATCAGGAAGGACATAGGCCAGTCATGTTTGGTTTAGAGCATAATAGGATGTGGAATAAGACACTGCGACTCAGAAGGGAACTGCATTGGGTTGAGGACCTTGATACTTTTTATCAACAAGGGCTCAATAAGAGGTGATGGAGGGATACCACAAAAAAAAAGTTATTAAATTAGGCAATTAGGAAGGGGCCTTTTTGTAGAATTTCCCTGGTGACACATGCTTAGCTTGATCAGTAGGGGCGACAGATTTAGTTTAATTGCAGGCTTCAGTTTAAACATATTATATTTAATTGTTAAATAGGAAGTCAGTGTGCCCAGGTTTGCCTTCGGGCTCTAATCCCCTACCCTAACCCCTAAGCCTAATGAAACTGCCCTAAATCAAAGTAGGTGTTCTGGAACGTGTATGGATCCTGTGAGTTTGTTTTTAATCCATTTTCAGTGGCCACGCTTTTCAACAGTATGGACTGGTGTTGGATGAAATTTCTCCACAATGGTTAATGACTGCTTGCCTGTCAGGCCTAGCTCTAGGGTCATGGTCTAATTATGGACATATCATAAACTCAGGGAAACATTTAGGTTTAACAAAAGTGACAATGACACCTGTTAGAAAGCTCCTTTCAAATAAGGCTAGTTCACTGTTCAGGAAGATTTACACACTCTGGGATAATTGAAATACATTTAATCCAAGAGATAATCTTGGCATGAGTTCTCAGCTGCTGATTGGGGCACAACATTAAACCATGTGACCACTAGGAGGTGTAGCAGCACCCTAACCCACAGATACCAGTCTGTGTCAGAGTCCCAGTTGTAATAAAAAGGTTTATTTGTGTTAATACCTTACAAAAAGGCTTTGAAATCATAAGAGCACAATTCCTCTCCTCTCTCTCTCTCTTTTTCTTCTTCAGGCAAGCTTTGTCCGTCCTCCACACCTGACTCAATCTTGTCTGAGTGAGGTACAGCGGCCTCTTTTATTTTGAATCCAGTGCTAGGGCATAGCAGAATGGAAGTACTTCTGAGTCAATTGGAAGTCCCATAAAATAGGGAGCTTAACTCCCTGCAGCGCCCTCTGGCAGCATCCACTGACCCCAGCAGGGCTGCCCCACTGCACTACAGTTCCCAGCATTCCCTGTGAGTATCTGAACAGGTATAAAAGTCCAAGGATGGAGCAGGTTGGAGGAACATACAGAACCAAAAATTAGTACCTGCTGCCCCTGAAGGACATCCAATTATTTTTATTATTAAATGATTAATTAGTGGCTAAACAGTTGGGTGGATAATAAGGGCACTGTATGATAGATAGATAATAAAGAAACTTCCTAATGCTGTTAATGCTGTTACCCTCCTTTGGACTGTGAGCCTGATATACAGTAGAGAGAGTCCTGCCTGAAATGTCTGAGTCACTTTGCCCTTCTTCGTCTTCTTCATTTTCACTCTCACCCTTTCCCTTTTTTCTGGTTTATTTATCTCCTTGGACAAACTGCCTGCCAATAAAGAATTTTTCTGGGCTTCAGGGCCATGAAATTAGTCCATTAATGAAAAACATTTTTCATTAGAGTGTCTGCAAATAATAAAGAATTTATTGTCAGCTATTCAGTATGGCAGGATCATATACAGTAGATACAGATATAAATAGATAGATAAGAAGAGCATGATTTGATAGATAGATAGACAGTACTTTTTAAGATATATCAAAAATAGAATAAAGTTAGGATGCTTTCATCGCTCGGAAACATGCTATTACCCAATATAAAACTGTAAAAACTGTAGTGTGCTTTCAGAAAGTATTCAGAATACTTAACATTTTTCTATGTTGCAGGCTTATTCTAAATTCATTCATTTATTTATTTATTTTTGCCAGATCAAGCAACACTCCATTCCCTCATTCCTATAAGTATTTCAGACCCTTTTGCTGTTGCACCCCCTCTTGATTCAGAGTGGTGTCCCATACCTGGGAGAAACTCAGAGGGTGAACTTCTGATGCACATGTGTGACTATATATTATCTTTATTTAATAAAAGGCAAGAGAAGGATCTTTGTCTGGAATAGGAGCTTTCATTTTTGGAGTTGTGACCTTGGAATTTTGTATGAAAAAATCTTAATATTGTCGATCGGAACCATAAAGGGGTCTGATTCCCATCCAACCCCCATAAATTTAGTATATTCTACATGAAATTAAAATTAAACAAAATCGCAGACATCTAGGATCTGTGGCTGGTTGTAATGTCTGCCAGCATCCACAAGAGGGCTGCAATGTGCAAAGAACAAAGGCAACAAGATGCCCAAAGAAAGTGATGTCTCCGAGGATTAAAAAAAAAATTCTGCCCCTAGAGTGGGGTAAAGACTTGTGTGAGTGTATATATATATATATATATATATATATATATAATCCAAAGTTTAATAGTCACGGTTATTGTCTCGCTTTAAATAAGGCTTATTTTAAAACCTACATATATATGTTGAGTATCATTCTTTTCAGAATTTACTGAACTGAAATGTGATGTTATTAGATTTTCAGATTCTTATTCCATTTTTAAATTATAAACAGAGGTGGGTAGAGTAGCCAAAAATTGTACTCAAGTAAGAGTAGCGTTACTTCAAAATAATATTACTCAAGTAGGAGTAAAAAGTAGTCATCCAAAAAAATTACTCAAGTAAGAGTAAAAAAGTATTTGGTGAAAAGACTACTCAAGTATTGAGTAACTGTTTGATCATAATAAATGTTTTACTTTTTTAGAAATGTGTTAATAAGACAGATAAAAATATAAAATAATGTGCAAATTCTGCTGTTTCCAAATAATAAAATAAAAAAAAATTAGTAAAAATAAATTTGCAAAATAAAGATGCACAAATAACACAAAGTTCCAAATCTCAGTTTTTCACAACAAAGCTTTTGAAGCCGATACTTACAGTAGGTAACATGCATGTCTGAACAGTGCAAACTACTTACAGTGACAAGATATCCTGTACACTGACAGTATAATACTGCATATGCACTCGCCCTCCAAATAGCACAGCTGATAGAAAATAACGTTAGAACAAGGCAGCTTGTGCACATCCAAGAAGTCTCACTTTACCTTGACTGTGTGTGTCTGTGCATGTTTGGTTAAAACATGCTTGTTCTTCACTGAGTGAAGTGATGGTTAAGCTTCAGCAGGAGTTGGCTTTCATTTTTCATGTGTAGTGGAACCTTGGATTGCGAGTAACTTGGTTTGCGAGTGTTTTGCAAGACGAGCGAAAATTTTTAATAAATTTTGACTTGATAAACGAGCGAGGTCTTGCAATAGGAGTAGTCCATATACGCTTTGTCTTCCGAGCGCTACGTGATCAAAACAGAGCTGATGGTTCTTCTCTCTCTCTCGCTGCGGGATTGTGGGTAATTGTCAGTCGGCGTGCCTCACTCATATAGTCAACATCCGTACAAGCATATACTGTTTACTACAACATTGTGACCACGTGTGTGTGCTGTGATGTGTGAGTCCTTGTCTTGCACCCCAAAACACGAAGCTGAGTCTCAATACTTTAGCGACACCATCTTTATTCAGCTTGAAACAGGAACAGCGCGGTTATTTATTGTAGCGGGATCTGCCACTCTCCTATACACAGACACAGCAGTCAGGCAGGGTCATGCCCAGGTTAGTGGCCAAGTAATACTGTGCCCTATGCATTTATAATGTTCTTTGTTCTTTGTATTACCCATCAATGTCAGGTGCTTATAGCATGACCACAATCTTTTCAGATTTGCTTTTACGGTGAACTGCTACAGTGCTGGGAGCCTGCGGTTGCTTCAGGACACTCTTCCGTGTGGCGTCCCATTGGGTCAAATCCCACAGGAGTTTAGAAACTCTCTCACACCAGCCATTATTCTTTTCAAAGGTAAAGTGCAGGTTAATTTGTTTTTTGTATTTTTACTTTATATTTTGTATTAATCATTTTTATATGAATAGTTTTGGGTTGTGGAACGAATCATCTGAGTTTCCCATTATTTCTTATGGGGAAATTTGCTTTGATATACGAGTACTTTGGATTGCGAGCACGTTTCCGGAACGAATTATGCTCGCAAACTGAGGTTCCACTTGTATTGTTCCTTTCCCTGTCCGCTGTCTGTGAGGAGTTTGTGCCGCTATGCTGCCACAGTTTGTGTGTTGTCATGTGACTGCATGGCTACGTCTGATTGGTGAAACGGAGTCTTGTGATAATTGTTGCTACGTCTGATTAGTGAAACAGAGGCTTGTGATTACTATTGCTACGTCTGATTGGTGAAACGGTCATGCAGTAGATCCACTGGCGGCTTCTCTCTGGCAAAAATATAGCATATCTAATGGAAAAAAAGTAACAATTTGAGTGTTGCCCAATGTAGCGGAGTAAGAGTAGCGTTTCTTTTTCACAAATGTACTCAAGTAAAAGTAAAAAGTATGGTGCAGTAAAACTACTCTTAAAAGTACATTTTTTTTAAAAAGTTACTCAAGTTAATATAATGGAGCAAATGTAACTCGTTACTACCCACCTCTGATTATAATCTATAAAATATCAAGAACTCACGTCTTGCGAGACGGGACTTTGTGCCAAAAGATTTAACCACGCCTGGGGCCTGAAATAAAAGACAAAGAGCAGGACAGCTGCTGCACAGGGTTTTAAATGTTTGAAGTGCCACACGAGATGCAGATCACACGGCACAGCAACAGCAGCTGATCAAGCAAAGAGTAGGTAAAAAAAAAAACTGTATTTAAGACCATTTAAGAGGGGGTTTCAGAGGAGCGACCGCGTCTCCTTGGGGTGCGTTCTGCCCCCCTCTTCACAACACCAGTGGCAGAGATGCAAAGTGGCTGGCGAGAAAAGCGAGCAGGGGGTAACCCCCTAGTGTGTGTGTGTGTGTGTGAGTATATGCCAATAAAGACATCTGTGCAACTAATTGAATGTTTATTTACACAGAAAACCTGTCAAACTATATGAGGAAACCAAGGTGGTAACCCAAACTGCTTATCTTAGTTATCTGTCTCATTTATATAAATATATATATATATATATATATATATATATATACTGTATTGTGAAGGACAGCAGGGTCCCATGCCCGGCAGGGACGCCCCTGCTGCTTTTGTTCCGGGGGAGCCGCCATGGGCAGTCCAATACCTCCCCCGGGACACTTGGTGGCAGCCTCCCTGGCCGACGGTGATTCCCCAACCACCCGCAGGGCTCCATGGGAGATGGAGTCCTCCACAGCTTGGTTGGGGCCCGGGGTGGCCGCTAGGGGGGGCTGTCTGCTTCCAACAGCCCGGCTGGACAAGTCTTCAGCCCCATCCAGAAGTGCAATCAGGACCAGGTGGTCTATCACCTGGAATGCTTCCGGGTGGGCTATAAAAGGGCCCAGCCACCACCACTTGAGGAGCCAGAGTTGGGAGGAAGGAGATGAAGCTTGAGGAGGAGTGGTGGTAAAAGAAAGGAAGAGAATTGTTTTGTGTTTGTGCTTGTGCTTTGGGACTGTGTTTGGGCTGTGTGGCACGGGGAAGACGTGTCCCACAGCTGAACAGAAAATAAAGTCTTTGTGCTTTTTATACGTGCCTCCGTGTCCATCTGTGTCAGGTCAGGCGCCTATATAGCGCCTTTGTTACAATATATATATATATATATATATATATATATATAGATAAATAGATAGATAGATAGCTTTATTAATCCTAAGGGGAAATTCACATACTCCAGCAGCAGCATACTGATAAAAAACAATATTAAGTTAAAGAGTGATAAAAATGCAGGTATAACAGACAATAACTTTGTACCCCCCCGGGTGGTACTGAAGTGTCACAATGATGCAGCCCACGATAGCAGTGTCGTCAGCAAACTTTTGCACGTGGCAGGACTCCGAGTCGTATTGGAAGTCTGATGTATATAGGCTGAACAGGACCGGAGAAAGTACAGTCCCCTGCGGCGCTCCTGTGTTGCTGACTACAATGTCAGACCTGCAGTTCCCGAGACGCACATACTGAGGTCTGTCTGTAAGATAGTCCACGATCCATGCCACCAGATATGAACCTACTCCCATCTCTGTCAGCTTGTCCCTAAGGAGCAGAGGTTGGATGGTGTTGAAGGCACTAGAGAAGTCCAGAAACATAATTCTTACAGCAACACTGCCTCTGTCCAAGTGGGAGAGGGATCGGTGTAGCACATAGATGATGGCATCCTCCACTACCACCTTCTCCTGGTATGCGAACTGCAGAGGGTCGAGGGCCTGGCGGACCTGTGGCTTCGGGTCGCGAAGCAGCAGCAGCTCCATGGTCTTCATCACATGTGACGTCAGAGAGACAGTCATTCAGCTCACTAGGACGTGATACCTTTGGGACTGGGGTGATGCAAGATGTTTTCCAAAGCCTCGGGACTCTCCCCTGTTCCAGGCTCAGGTTGAAGAAGCACTGTAGAGGACTCCCCAGCTCCAACGCAGAGGCCTTCAGCAGTCATGGCGATACTCCATCTGGACCCACTGCTTTGCTGGCACGAAGTCTCCTCAGCTCTCTACTCACCTGGGCTGCTGTAATTGTGGGTGGGGGGAAACTCTCTCCTATGCTGGTATCAGCAGAAGGATGGGTGGAGGGTGCAGTACACCAAGGTGAGAGTGGGTTAGGGTGGTCAAACCTGTTGAAGAAGTTGTTCATTTGGTTTGCTCTCTCCACGTCTCTCGATGGTGGCACTCCGCTTCGAGCTGCAGCCAGTGATGATCTTCATCCCATCCCACACTTCCTTCATACTCTTATTCTGCAACTTCTGCTCCAGCTTTCTCCTGTACTGCTCCTTTGCCGCCCTGAGCTGGACTCGGAGTTCCTTCTGCACGCGCTTGAGCTCATACTGGTCACTGCCTTTAAAAGCCCTTTTCTTCTGGTTCAAAAGGCCCTTGGTGTCACTTGTAATCCATGGCTTGTTGTTAGCATAGCAGCGTACTGTTCTTACTGGAACTACAATGTCCATACAGAAATTCATGTAGTCAGTAGTGCAGTCAACAACCTCCTCAATGTTCTCACTATATCATCCCTGCAGTATATCCCAGTCCATAGTTCCAAGGCAGTGTCTCAGAGCCTGCTCTGCCTCAGGGGACCACTTCCTGAATGATCGTGTGGTTGTAGGTAGCGCCTTCACTCTTGGTTTGTAGTGAGGCTGAAGCAGAACCAGGTTATGATCTGCTTTCTCAAGCGCAGGCAGCGAGGTGGCACTGTATGCGTCTTTAACATTTGCATACAGTAGGTCAATAGTCCTATTTCCCCGGACTATACAGTATGTGTGTGTGTGTGTGTGTGCCTATGTGTTTGTGTGTAAAACTATCAAATATTTAAAATGACAACTCTCATCAGATTGTTCTCTGGTGGTAGGCAGGTCTGAGCCTTAAATCCTTTTAATAGCCTATAACAGATAATAGCAAAAAGCTAAAAAAGATTTAAGGTGTTAATATGTTTAATGCCTCCAGTCAGGATTTCTTTTTCCCCCTCTGATAAATTGTATTTTTCAGAAGACGTATTTTTGAACATAACCTCTGCCTCAGTTTTTCCTGCTGGGTGCTGAATGCATATGACCTTCCAATATAAATTGTCTGTCATGGTGTTTAGAAGTTACTTGCCCTTGGCTTTTTGTGTCCTGTGCTTATCATGTCAGGTTTTTTTTATTTTTTTATTCTCTTTTCATCCAGGATTTAAAGTAAAGGCTCATGATCCATTTTTCATAGAACTCTCCTTTAGGATGATCTTTTTTAATTTATGAAAAGTAATGAGATCATTTGAAAAGAGTATTTCTGTCAAAAGCGAGAAAATCCCTTGGAAAATGTAAATGTCACAAAAAGTTCAGTGGTCTTTTTATAGTACAGTATGTTTTTATATAAAAGAACAACTCTGTCTCTCCAGGGTGCTTTTTAAAGAGCCATACATTTTCTGCCTCCAGAATTTAGGCAGTATTGTATTCTTTCACACAACATCCGATTTGAAATAAATGGCCATGCAGCCTTCAGAGTGGCGTTTGCATGCTGTCAATGTCAAGTCTCGGGTTGCCCTTCCACTGTACAAAGCCAAACCGCTGTAGCCTCCTTAGTGATGTCACTTTTGCCCCTGTGTTCTTATAGTGGATTCAGGAAGAATTCAAACTCCTTCACTTTTTTCACAAATTGTTATGTTACAGCCTTGTGCTAAAATTATAAGAATTTTTTTTACAACATCAACTAATATCCAATACCCCAGAATGACAAAGCTAAAACAAGATTTTAGAGCGGTGATTCCCAATGTGGGGCACACGCCTACATATATATGTTTGGTATCATTCTTTTCAGAGTTTATTGAACTTTAATGTTAGATTTTCAGATTCTTATTCCATTTTTAAATTATAAACTAAAATATCAAGAAAGTCGTGGTTTTTAATTTCAATAAATCATCGTTATTTCAATAATTTATTTTAATAATTTAATTCAATAAATTACATTATTTTTGATCGAGTAAACGTTCTTTCATAGGAACAAACTATTAAAAAGAAATTATCTATTCATAACACCAATGTTTGTATTTAGGGGATTTAGTTAACTGAAGGTCGAGTTACAATGACCCATTGCATACCACTTTAGTTTTCACCTGATTTTTCCTGTTATTTAAATGAGTAATTTTTTAAAAAGAAGTTTATCTATAAGAGTGTCAGTTAAAAAGAATGGATCGTTTATTTAGTCTCTTATAAATACTCATCGAGAATAGTGGACCTCAATTTAACGGAAATACTCCAATCGGTAAGAGAGTAAATATTTTATTCTCATTTCATGATTTTTACTCCGTTAAATAATAATTAATTTTTCTTTTACATATTTATAGAATTTTGTGATTTTGACTCCAATAAATAATACTTTTTCATTTGTACATTTACAGATTTTACTAGTATTCTGGATGAAACTGGGGGTTGGGTGCCAAATGAGCCATGAAAATGGATTTTAAATTGATGGGTTGCTGCTGTCATTGCTATCAAACTTGGGTGTTGGCTCATCTCAACGTCCTTTCAGAGAAGCTGCCGACCTGAGAGAGGTCACAGGAAGAGGATACGAAGGCTACCTTACGTCAGCAACACCTGAGAATGCAAGAGATTCCAAGGAACAAAAGCGGGATATATTGAATATTCCGTATTCAGCTGACAGCATCTCTGATCAAAAGAGCACTGTTACACAGGAGGAACAACAAATAGGGTGAAGACCACTGTTAGGATAAAAGTAAAGTGGAAAGGGTCCAGAAGTAGCCAGTCTCCACAGAACGAGGAATGTTCGATCACTTTTGAAACAAGTTTGTTTGCTTTTGAAATGTGTTTGTACCTTACAAATCATGTTGGCAGCATGAGATTCTAAATCACAGAAAATGCACCGCACCTCCACACCGATGTGAACAAAAGACTAAAACTAATTGATTTTACTATGCGTTATGCAGCTTTAAAAAAGAACATGGATTAATGCAGAAGTGCCAAAGAGGCTTTAGGGAGCAACATTCTTTGTTTTCCACAGTAGACAGCCTTTAAAACACCCTAAAAAATGTTGCACATTTTACGTTGTGTAATCGCAAGGAAAACTAATTTTCCTGTTTCGTTCATCGCTATCCACTATTGAACAGTCTATTGAAGAGTCCTTTCACTCAAGGTCAATAAGAAAAGTAATATATTTTAAAGTATAATGATAAGGGAAAAGTTGTATAACCTGGAAAGACTACCCAATGGGTCTCAGGTCCAGAAGCGAATGTTTTTGGAAGCCTAGTCCATACCACCATAGTTTTTGCACTTTGTTATTTCTTACCCTTCCATACATTCCGCTAGGAGTGCAGAGAGGTCCAAATAATTAAAGCATAATTAATTGATATTGTACTGGCGCTGACAGGTCGCATCAACCTGGGGATGTGTCACCACCACTATGAGCTGGTATTTTATCAGTACCAGCTACAGGGGAGCCTATAAAAATGGATGTGTGCAGATCTGCATACTGAATTCCATCTAGTGTGGTCCTTTAAAAGATATTGAGCTAACTAAAAAGCCATATGAAGAGTCACTGACACTTGGTGCCAGCTACATTGGTGTTAGCAGTGGGATTAGGAGAAGACCAACAGTCTGACTTAGCAAAGTGCTGAGTATTACAAAGAACTTGT
>JANRMT010062820.1:17487008-17508802 GCA_026402145.1 Polypterus bichir lapradei
ACCAACAGTCTGACTTAGCAAAGTGCTGAGTATTACAAAGAACTTGTTGTTTTGATATTGAAATCTGGGATTTGGAATGCCGTTGGTAGCATCAGTACAGGAAGAAAAACTCCCGAGAAACTGCTACCTCTGTAGCTCCACCACTTCTCCTACTTCTGTTAATCTCATAAAGTCTCATAAAGATGGTGAAGAAATGTGGCAGGTTGACCCCAGGTGAGCAGTGTGAAGCATGGCCAGTGATAAAACTGTGCAGGCAAAGGACGAGGCAGATTGCAGAGGTATTACAGAGCAGCCATTGCTGGAGAGTATCTGAAAGCTGAGATCCACACCTAGAACACCATTGACAGCATCACTTCAGTGAAGGAAAGCAGCTAAAAGATAAAACTCTACACAAGGAGGTCTGTTTGTTCACATGTTATGGACAGATCACCACACAGATGTGCAGCTTTTAACATCTCTGCTGCACCTTACTCTACATCCTTGTTGCACCATGTGAAAACAAAGTTCTCAGCTGCTATGGAACAGAAGACCACACTGCCATTTCAGAGAGTTTGGAAGCAGTTTGAAGGAAAGACTAGGTAATGTCTCTAATAAGTTGCATCAGCCTGGCAATATATCAGTACCACTATGAAGTGCCATTCTGACTGCCAGCTGCAAGAGAGCCTATAAAAATGGCGTGTCTACAGATATGCATATTGAACTCCTTCTAGGGAGATCCTTTAAAGGGTAGCGAGCTAACTAAAAGGCCATGTAAAGAACTTAAAGTCATTGACAGCGCCAGCACTAAATTGGTGTTAGAAGTGGGATTAAGAGAAGACTTACAGTCTGACTTAAAAAAGTGATGAGTATCACAAAAACCTAAAATTAACTTGTTGGGATCTTCTGAAGAGTTGTTTTGATGCTGAAATATGGGATTTGGAATACCATATGCAGCATTAGTACAGGAAGAAAGACAGCTGAGAAACTGCTTCCTCTGTAGCTCCACCACCTCTCCTCCTTCTGCTAATGTCAATTGTTCTGGATGTGTGGTCACTTGTGTAGCTTCAGCTTCATGAAGTTGGGGAAAAATGTAGCAGATCAAGTTGACCCCAAGTGAGCAGTGTGAAACAGGGCCGGTGGTAAAACTGTGCAGGCAAAAGATGAGATGTATTTCAGAGGTGTTACAGAGCAGCCATTGGGGGAGAGTCTCGGAGAGTTATGCAAGACCTCGAACTCCATTGGCAGCATCAGTTTAGCGAAGGAAAGGAGCTAAAAGATAAAACTCTATGCATGGAGGTTTGCTTGTCCACGTTTAATGGAAAACTTCAAGAACAACATTTATGTATATAGCACATTTTCATATAATAGATGTAGCTCAAAGTGCTTTACAGGATGAAGAAAGATAAAAAAAAACAAAATACAGAAATAAAATTTGGCAATATTAATTAACATAAAATAAAAGAAATGTCCAATGGCCAGGGAGGACAGAAAAAAAAAAACTCCAGGCGGACAGACCACCACACAGATGTGCAGCATTTAACATCTCTACTGCCCCTTACTCTACATCCTTGGTAGACCACCTGAAAATAAAGTGCTCAGCCACAACGAAAATAAGGACCACCTTGTTGTTTCAATGAGTTTGGAGGTGTTTTGAAGGAAGAACTAAGTAGTGTCTCTGACAAGTTGCATCAGCCTTGCAACGTGTCACTACCAGTGTGATCTGTCATTCATGTACATGAGCAACTTTATAGCCAGCTGCAGGGGAGCCTATAAAAATGACAAGCCTGGAAAGCTGCACATCAATTCCAACTGGTGTGGTAACTGCGAGTGGTCTTTTTAAGGATAGTGAGCTACCATAAAGAGCCCTGTACTGTAAAAAACAAACAATCCACTGGCACTTGTGCAGAACTACAATGCTAACGTTGTATCATACTGAAGCAATGAACTGTAAAATGCCAATGTACAACAGTGTATAACTTCTCTGCCTTCCATACTTCTCAGGTGGACTACAACTCTAGACATGTGACAGTAAAGGGACAGAACCCACTAATCAGCAGAAGTTTTGAGATAATCATGTAATGTTAAGAAAAAAATGTGTTTGTTTTAATATTAAGTATCTGGTTAATAGTCACGGTATCTGCCAAAGGTGAGAAGAACAGAAAGGGAAAATAATTGAGTGGCAGGAGAGGTAAGGACAAGGTAAATGAGAGAAAATAAAACAGAAAAAGAAGATATAGTAAGCTATAAAATGACAGTTTAAGGCACAAGTTGACCCCACTTGAGAATTGTTTATCAGAGAGATACTTGCAATATTATTTATCTTGATTTTCAATATGCTTTTGATGAAGGTCAACATTAAAAGTTACAATGAAACTAAAGTAAGAGTGAGTTTTAGGTGCAGCATGCACTATAGGTGGGTATAAAACTGACTTAAAGACAGAAAGCACGGAGTTACAGTGCAAGGAACAGTTTCCGAATTAGATGAAGTTAAAAGTGGTGTCCCTCTGGGATCAAAAGCCAGCCTGCTGCTTTTTTAATATATAAAAATATTGTGACGGGCGGCCTCGGCCATTATGTGACTGGGATGCCAGCTGGATGGAAGGGCCAGGGGAGAGAATATTATAGAGGCAATATCTCCCCTGGGATGCTAGAGGGCAGCCCTCCTGGGTAGCTGTGGCACCACGGATTCGCGTAGGGCATGCTGGGACTTGGAGTTTGACACAGCCCTTTTGGGTTGCATGGGGGCTGCCAGGGGGAGCTGCAGAGCCCTATGCTGGATTTCCACCACACCTGGGAGTGATTCCAGGTAATCCTGATGAACCACCTGGAGCACCACCAGGAGTTGAATAAAAGGAGCTGCTTAACTCCATTTGAGGAGCCGGAGTCAGGAGGAGGTGGACAAAGCTTGCTGGGAGAGAAGTGAAGGAGGAGAGAAGGAAAAGAGGACTGTGCTGTATGTACTTTGCTATGGGGAGCAAAGAAAATCTCTCCCCAGCTGTAAATAAATGTGTGTGCTGGACTGGAACTCATGTCCTGCCTCTCTGTGTCGGGTTGGGGGCGGCTGTATGTGCCCTGGTGGTTCACAATATATAGTTACATAAAATTATAACTAAATATATGGTTGAGTGAGCAGATGACAATACACTATGGTGATTGGTGGATACCACAGTCAGTAAAATCATTATACGAGATGACCCTTACCAGAAGTCAGACTTAGACCAATACATCCATCCATCCATTTTCCAACCCGTTGAATTCGAACACAGGGTCACGGGGGTCTGCTGGAGCCAATCCCAGCCAACACAGAGCACAAGGCAGGAACCAATCCCGGGCAGGGTGCCAACCCACCGCAGTAACAGATACATGGAAGATGAAATTAAATGTACAGTAGACCCCCGCAAAGTTCAGAGTTCGCGGCCTCATTTATTTGTGGATTTTTCCTTAGAACCTAACTAATAATTGTTAGCAGAAACCGCAAATATCTTCCGCAATTTTTATGGCTTTTATCGTGGCAATACTGCACTGTAGAGAGAACAGGAAGGAACTGTAGAGGAAAACACGGGTTGGGATGGTGAATGTAGCCAATAGAATTTGAAACTGCAACTCCCAGCAGTCCCTGCAATGGTTCTGATTGGTCTTCTGCTGAGGGTGCAGGGGTTGTTGGGGTCAAAGGATGTCAACGCAGCTTTTAAAAAGGGGGCCAGTGACCAAAAGCAAAAAAAAGTTTTTGTAATTTGTGTTTCAAGTTCCTGTCTGTCTGCTTTCTGTTGGGTTACCTATACTTATTCATTTTGTCCTGGATTGTTCCGTGCTTCTGGATTGTCTGCCGTCTGCCTGTGTACATGAGGACTGTAAGTGGATTCATGGCCATCCTGCAAAGAAAGGAGCTCTCCTGAACCCGTCTTCACCATTTCAGGAACAACTGGTAGGACTATCTGTACATTCCCATTCAACGTGTGGATCTCTGGACTATTTATTTTCATCATTACACTTCATCCGTTGCCGTTTTTCATGATTTACTGTGTGTGTTGTGTTGGTGCTTTGCTGTATTTAATGTGTAATCGCCGTAAGGGGAACAGGGGTGGTATCGTTGTTTTCATTTATTACATTTGTTTTCATTACATTCTTTATTTGCTGTTTGATTACCAGTTTGCTTTGTTTGTGTCTCTGTTTGTTAGTGCGTGTGGGTCGGGTCAAGGCTGGGGGTGTCCCTGGAATCTCCACCATAAAAATAAATAAATCACCGTCTTCTCGATGGTGTGAATCTTAGCAGCACCGGACTGCTACAGCGTTATTCATTTCTCCTGGCTGCTGATTGACTGTGATGCATCTCCAGCTAAGTATTCTTGTGTTTTCCGTTTTGTTCCTCTTAACCCTTAAACCGCCACAACCGGCTATAGTTGTTTCCCAGTGCCATTTGCGAGCACACAGGAGCTGATCAGTCAGTGCTGTACATTCGTTGAGCAGTCAGCTTATGACCACTGCCAGCCCCTTGTGAGCAGGGGGGCTGAACGCACCCCTAGAATACACGGATGCTCCTCAAAAAACCCCTCTTAAAAAATGCTGATAGACTACTTTCACATTGCTTCCTTACTCGCAGCTGCTCTGTCGTGTGATATGCTTCTCGCACAACACTATGTTTACTTAAAAGCATGAACAGCACCTGTCCTTTTTGGCTGATTGCTTTGTTTCTCTCTCCTCCTCCAGACATCCTCTGCTCTTTTTGGGGGTCCCGCTCCCGTTGTGCTCCCCTATGATGTTTGTCTATTCTTTAATTGAGAACTAAATGCATACTGAGCTCGTTTGTTTGAAGTGTTTGAATAAAGTTCCTGTCTCTACAATCTCCTGTGTTTCTGTGCAATTCTGTGACCAAGCGTGACACCCTGCAGTACTGCAGACTCACTGTCCCTGGGATTGAGCCGCTGCACTAGACTATCCTGCAAGCATCAGCGCTTACCTTTGTGTGCTTGTGTGCAGCCAGTTCAAGCACAGTTGGCTCAGTGAGTTTCATCCATGGCGTCAGTTGCACTTTGTACATATTGTTCCAGTAGTTTTTTAAATAGTTTTTACAATTCATTAGCAGTGTGTAAAATGATCAGTGTTGCAGTAATTGTAATGCTCTGTGCATGAAAAAAATGTGTTCCATTACAATTTCACTTTTTCTTTGTGAATTGTGACGTTTACTTAAAGTACAGCAAAAAAGTATTTGGTGTCCAGGGATGCATTAACCCCCAAGTATGTGGCAGTTTAAGGGTTAAAGCCCCAAAATGCCGCCGAAATGGCCTGCACCTTCTAAGGCTTCTGGCAATGAAAATGTGCTTGCATGAATTACAGTACATATGGCGGTAACATCGGTATTTTACATTCTAGCACTGCGGGAGACATGTCAGCACAGTACCTTATAGTATACAGGTTTACCTTTACATTCTTTTTTTTAGGTAATGTATTAAGTTGAGTTTCAAATTAAATTAAAGTGTTTTGGGGGCATATTTAGAGTTTAAACTATAAAAATAGGCATTTTTTTAACCACATCCAAAATTTGCGGTTTGTCACAATTCTCTATGAGCTCTATGAACGTAACCCCCGTGAATTTTGGGGGTGTACTGTAAATGTAAAATATCCACATTAAAAGTAAAAATGTTAGAAATGAATACACTGAAGGGGGTCTTAAACTTGAAAGTACTCGTTATGAGAAGATAGCGGGAGCCTTAGTGGACCCGTACTGTCCACATCCAGACAGAAGGCCAATTAGATGTTTTAAGCTTCCTAACAAAGCGTCTCAAGTTGACATCAAGAGAAGTTTCCTTAAACTGTACAACCCACTAGTGAGGCCTCATGTAAAATGTCGTGTAACATCTTGTGATCATTGTGCTGGGGAAAGTGCAGAGAAGATTGGCAGGACTTATTACAAGGACGGTATGAGCTAGAGTATACTGAAGTACTGAAGATGGTGTATCCTTTCATTTTAAACAAGCAAGAGAAGACACAGTAGAATGTACCAAAATTATGAAGAGAATTAGCACAGTGGATGCCATCTGCTACTTTAAAATGTTTTCTTCAACAAGGGACACAGACAGAAGCTGTGGTCACACAAATGAGCATGGAAGACAATTTCAGAGCTCGTCTACTGGTAATTACACTCCAAGCCAGGGGGTGGCGCTGTCACTTAGTGTGTGTCTCTCTTCCTCGCTCAGCAGAGCGGATGATTAACAGACAAAACAACCAATCACATCACTTCCAGCTTTCTGAACGCGCCCCTCCACCTCATCTTCCTGAAAACTGTCTCCACCGCCATCTTGGATTCATTGACATACAGACTCTTGTGTGAGCAGGATGTCTCCGTATGTATAGCATGCTTTTTCTTCATTTTGGATTTCTCAGTTATACAGGGATCACCTAGGTGCCCTAACCCTTTATGATTTTGTTGTCTCCTGATTTGCACTGTTTAATTATACGTTTTACACAAACAAAAGAAAATTTTTATTCACATAGAGAGGCAAATACCTTAGAAAATAATGTAGTAGGCACTGTACTTTGGGGACATTCATTTTTGAATAGATAACATTTTGCAGAAGTAAGCTGAATAGGGATTGACAAGCTAAGCCTTGCAGAATGGTCTTCTCTTGTCAAAATCATTTTTCTTATGTTTTTATCATAAACCAGCTGAATCCACTGCAATGTTTAGGATTGAAATCATTCAGAACAGCTTATTGCCCTGGGCAAACATTTATGTACCTAAATGACTTGAGCTTTTGGTAGCATGTCGAGGATTGTAGAGGCAGCATTCTCAGTAAGGCAGCCCAGGCCACTCACTCCTTAGGAAATATTTTCATATTCTCCAGGGAAATCCCAAGAATTCGAAAGATAAAATCTCTCCAGTGTGTACTCGTCTACCTCTGGGTTCTTATCTCACTGACTTGTGCCTGTCAAACTTACTGTGGGAGGCCTGCATGATCTATGATCATACTACTCTGTACTGGGTAGCAAAGTTACATTTTGTCTGATTTAAAGAGATGGACCAGGAGAATAGACATAGGTCAGAAAATCAAAGCCTGGGTCAAAGCTAACAGTCAAAAAAATGATCAGCAAAGCCACTAGTGCTAAATCGGAAAACAAAATCTAAAAATGGGCAGAATATCACTATGGACATCAAAAAGAAATTTGCACATCTTCTCTTGTCAGACACGTGCACTTGGGAGGCAGGCTAAGGGGTTAACTGAGGTCGGAAAACAAGAGCAGGTTTTGCCGAAGTGCAGTAACCTTCCTCTCCTTCTCCTACAGATCCCCCGAAGGGAAACCAACATTGAGTACTTCCTGCTTTCCTTGTATAACCGCCTTGCCTACCAAGGTCACTTCCGTTCTCAATTATTGGACCCCACCTCTTCCTCCCTGGCTATTATAAAAGCCCAACTCCTTTAGTGTTTAGTTGTCCCTGTTTTGGACATGGAACCAGACGTTGCTCTGGAGCCATTTATTGAAAGTTTGACATATTTTGCTTTGTACATTGTACAATATAGGGGGCTGTTCCCCAAAACTTTTTCTGCCTTCTTTGTGTATCCTAACACTCTATATAATTTTCCAATTTATGGTTGAGATGAAATCGCGTGAGGTGACCTTTATAAGGCTGAGCCGATGATGTCACTGTCGCACAGTCCCAGTGCATCATGAGATGCCTTACCATGGTAACGGGTGACACAAAATCCTCAGTATTGCTGCTCCCATAATAAAAACAAAAATGTAATAAAAATAAACATGAAAAAATAATCAACTTTGAAATAAACTCCACCAAAGCACAAAACTAATGTCACAAATGGAATCCCTGGGATAGAAAACACCAGAAAAAATGTATAATAGGTTTTTGGGCTAAACGGAAGCCCAGTAAAAAATCAAATAAAAATGTCAATCTCAACACTTTTAGACAGGTTCCTCTCAGGTTGGAGAAGCTGCAGCTCTAGTCTTTGGTCTTTCCATATTTATGAGATCCTCATCCTGTAAGGATAAGACATCAGAGATACTGGGAGCAATGGAATCAATGGTTGGAAAGATTCTGTCAACAAAATAGATTGCACAGTAGACGCTCTACTGTAGAATGTCCAGGAGAAGATGGACAGCTAGTTGGCTGAGGTCTTCAGGACTGTGCTCATGTCTGGTATAATTGTTCTTCAGAGATGCTTCTGACTGGAGTTTTTACTTTCCTCTCCTCTATTGTCAACTGGCCATAGTTCAACCATTAATTAATGGACATATATTGATAGGTTTTATTTATGTTAAACAGTTTTGAACTATTTTGTTTAACTCCCAGATTGAACAAATATTTGTTGTTATGCATACTCATTAATCTGTAATTTCTTCCTCAAAAGTGCACTGCATCAATACTTTAATAACCAACCTCAGTTCATGTAAAATATCTAGACAGTGCGGCATAAATGTGGATAATTTAATTACCATTTCACCTCTAGATGTGCACTTTATTAAAACTATAAAAAAGACTATAGATTAAATAAAAAATCTGCACAGAGCGGTGCTAATACAAATAACTTAATTACCATTTTGAACAGCCGTAACGCTCCTACAATTCAGTTCTGCTCTTCCGAGACCTTATATATGGCCTTATTAAATGTTTGAGTGTCAACTAACAAGACGTTTTCCATCAACAATCTTATTAGAGATAGGAAAATCAGTTTTATTGTATTAAGTGAAACGTGGCTTAGCTCTGATGGTGCGGCTGATTTAATCGAATCTGCACCTCCAAATTACAGCTTTACTATTGCGGATCGCCAAGGTAAGAAAGGCGGCTGTTTAGCAAACATTTACTCGAGCCAGTTAAAGTGTAAAGATGTCGGCTTTGGTACATTCAAGTTTTTTGAGTATTTTGCCGTTGTTATTCATGGAGTTTCTCAGTCTCTAGTATTGTCCGTGTATAGACCTCCTAAATACAATACTCAGACTTGGTGTCAATTATAATTACTAACTATGACAGGTTACTAATAGTTGGTCACTTTAATTTTCATATCGATAATCCGTGTGACCCGAAAGCAAAAGAATTCATGAACATCCTGGACTCTTTTGATCTGAGCCAGCACTTTAACATTAATCAGCTAACACATGCTAGATTTAGTGATTACTAAAGGATTAACAGTTAATGTGAGGCAGATCGTTGATATTAGTTTATCAGACCATTTTCTCTTACTATTTAAAATAGAAATACTAATAGATAAAATTAATGAGACGCATATTGTTAAAAAATGCTTCTTTGATTCATCTGCAGCTTCAAAGTTTACAAACATTTTAAGCAACCAGTCCATTTGTAGTGCTTACTATAATTGTTAGGACAATGTAAATAGTAAGGTGGAAAATTTTAATCTTAAAGTGAGAGCTGGCGCTGACATAGTCGCTCCTGAAAAGACAGTTAAAAAATCCTCCAGCACTGTTATACCATGGAGGACTCAAAGAGTGTCTGATTTAAAGAGAACATACCGGAGAGCTGAGCGTAAATGGAGAAAGACTAAACTTATTATCCACTATGAAAAACTGAAGGATAAAATAACAGAATACAACAACATAGTCCATCTTGAGAAGTGGTGCTATATCTCTAAAATTATAAATAATAATGCTAATAATCCCAGAGTTTTATTCTCTACAATTGATCATTTACTAAACCCAGGACACCCAATGGAATGCCTACAAAAAATTTCCAGTGAAACTTGTGACACTTTTGCTATATTTTTTAATCACAAAATTAATGATATTAGAAATAATATAGTACATCTCCCCAATACTGATCCTCTTAAACCCCGGTACTCTATTTTAAACAAATTCAATTCTTTCACCAGGATAGATGTCCCCGATTTATAGAAATTAATTTCTTAACTGAGACCCTCCACCTGCGTCCTTGACCCAGTACCAACAAGTTTTTCCAAAGAAGTATCGGGCGTGCTAATTGACAGTATTCTTGACCTAGTAAATTCATCATTAGATATGGAGGTCTTCCCAGACTGTCTTAAGATTGCTGTTGTTAAACCCCTGCTTTTGAAAGTTTTAGACCTATTTCTAATCTGCCTTTTTTAAGTTAATTCTATAGAAGGCAGTCACTATGCAGCTAAATGACCACCTCAATAAACCTGCTATTCTTGATAAGTTTCAGTCAGCTTTCAGAACAAATCACAGTACAGAAACTGCACTCGTTAAAGTAGTAAATGACTTGCGGGTAAATGCAGACAGAGGCCGTGTATCTGTTTTCATCTTCTTTGATCTTAGTACCGCATCTGATACCACTGATCACGATATTCTTAGAAATCACCTTAGTCAATGGGTGGGCCTCTCTGGCAGTGTCTTAAATTGGTTTGAGTCCTACCTGGCAGGTAGAAAATTCTTTGTTAGTTGTGGTAATTATACTTCAAAGACACCTGATATCCTATATGGTGTTCCACAAGGCTCTATCCTGGGTCCGCTGCTTTTTTCGATCACCATGATTCCATTTGGTCAGATTATCTTGGGGCATAACGTGAGCTACCACAGCTATGCTGATGACACACAACTGTATTTATCGATATTGCCTGATGATCCTGACTCTCTTGATTCACTGACACAATGTCTTACTTGTGTTTATAAATGGATGAGTAGTAATTTGCTCAAACTAAATAAGGAGATAACAAAAATTTTAGTGATTGGCAAAAATGGATATAACGAGGTTATTAGAAAAAAACTTGATGCATTTGGATTAAAAGTCAAGATAGCGGTAAAGAATTTAAGGGTAACTATTGACTGTGACCTAAATTTTAAATCACATATTAATCAGATCACTATGACAGCATTTTTTCACTTAAGAAATATAGCAAAAGTTAGACCTCTTATAACATTGCAAGATGCTGAAAACTTAGTTCACGCTTTTTTAGTCGGTTAGATTACTTTAACGCACTCCTCTCACGACTACATAAAAAAATCATCAATCGATTACAATGAGTGCAGAATGCAGCTGCCAGAATCTTAACTAGGAAAAGAAAATCCGAGCACATCTCTCCAGTTCTTATGTCACTACACTGATTACCTGTGCCATTTAGAATTGACTTTAAAATACAGTAATCCCTCCTCGATCGCGGGGGTTGCGTTCCAGACCCCCCCGCGATAGGTGAAAATCCGCGAAGTAGAAACCATATGTTTGTATGGTTATTTTTATATATTTTAAGCCCTTATAAACTCTCCCACACTGTTAACATTATTAGAGCCCTCTAAATGAAATAACACCCTTTAGTCAAAAGTTTAAACTGTGCTCCATGACAAGACAGAGATGACAGTTCTTTCTCACAATTAAAAGAATGCAAATATATCTTTTCTTCAAATGAGTCTCTGCATCAGGAGCAGATAATTTAAGAGAGAGAGCACGCGCTCGCAAAGAAAAGCAAACAATCAAAAAATCAATACGTGTGCTTTTAAGTAAAGCGGCATTTTTCAGAGGAGCGTCAGTATCTTCTAAGCAAACAGCCTCTGTTGAAACAGCCCCTCTGCTCAAATCTCCTCCGTCAGGCGCAGAGAACGTCAGAGAGAGAGCGCGAGATTAAAGCAAACAATCAAAAAATCAATACGTGTGCTTTTGTGCTTTTAAATATGCCGAGCACCGCAATAAAGCGGCATTTTTTAGAGGAGCGTCAGTATCTTTTAAGCAAACAGCTTCTGTGCAAACAGCACCTCTGCTCACACTCCCTCCGTCAGGCGCAGAGAATGTCAGAGAGAGGGAGAGAGGCAGAGACAAGCAAACAATCAAACACCGCGCGGGATGCATATCTTATAGCATTGAGGAGTTTTAGTTAATATGTAATACATGCTCTGATTGGGTAGCTTCTAAGCCATCTGCCAATAGTGTCCCTTGTATGAAATCAACTGGGCAAACAAACTGAGGAAGCATGTACCATAAATTAAAAGACCCATTGTCCGCAGAAATCCGCGAACCAGCGAAAAATCCGTGATATATATTTAGATATGCTTACATTTAAAATCCGCGATAGAGTGAAGCCGCGAAAGTCGAAGCGCGATATAGCGAGGGATTACTGTACTGCTAAAGTCTGTCATTTTACACTCCAAATCGTAACTTTAGATCTTCAAATGAGTGTCTGCTTATAATTCCAAGAGCTAAACTTAAAAGAAGTGGTGAGGCAGCCTTCTGCTGTTATGCAGCTAAAATCTGGAATAAGAATTTACCGATGCGGTGGGCTGGTGCCCTGCCTGGGGTTTGTTTCCTGCCTTGCGCCCTGTGTTGGCTGGGATTGGCTCCGGCAGACCCCTGTGACCCTGTAGTTAGGATATAGCAGTTTGGATAATGGATGGATGGATAGGAGATTACCTATAGAAATTCACCTGGCTGATACTTTAAAAAACTGCTAAAAACTCATTCTTTTAACATGTCTTTCTCATAGCTTCATTTTAGTGTAACAATGATATTCTGTATATGCATTTAATTATCATTTTTTTCATGACTCCAAAATCCATACTAACTCCTACTTTCTCTGCTGTTCTGTTTCTGGTTTTCTGTGGTGGTGATCTGTGCCACCACCACCTGATCAGGGCACCATGCAATCTCTACAATGATGGATTGAAGGCCAGAGGTCCACATGACCTCTAATTCTTCCACATGAAACCTGAAAACCATGAGAACTAATTGAGATCATTGATGTTAGGTAGAATGCCTGGAGGGTGCTGGGTGGTCTCGTGGCCTCAGAACCCCTGCAGATTTTGTTTTTTTTTTCTCAAGCCGTCTGGAGTTTATTTTTTTGTTTTTTCTGTCCTCCCTGGCCATTGGACCTTACTTTTATTCTATGTTAATTAGTGTTCCCTAATTCTATTTTCTTATTTATTTTGTCTTTTTTCTCTTTTGCCGTTTGTGTGAAAATGTGCTATAAAAATAAATGTTTTTTTGTTGTAATGCTTGCATTGGTATTTACCTGTAAGCTTGGACTCAGTGAAGAATGCTATACAAAAAAGAATAAACTGAATTGAATTAAATTAGGAAGTTTGAGCCTAGCAAACTATGCATGAAACTCATTCTGGGGCCTTGGACCTTGTGATCGTATTCTTTCCGTCACTGCTCAGACCACATGCAGCTTCTATCTACCGTATAGTAAAATAAAAAAGAATATTGTGGGCTTTTGAAAGGGGGTGTTGGGTGTTGCTTGATTGAGAGTGGAAGTGCAGCTTAGCACAAAGGGAATTACTGGGTTGTTTCTTCATAATTTAAGCATTACAAACAGTCCATCTTTAACTTAAAAGATGAGTCAGACATGACAACATTCATAGTTACAAATACAGCAAAGAGTTATCGCAATTCTGGATTCCAATCGGACCTGAAAAGAACAAATTCTCAACTCATGAGAGTCATTGATGGAAAGGTAGTGTAGATGACAGATGGGACAGCTAGCAATAACAACAGGGTCACCATTTAAAAAACACATCAACCTTTGTTTTCTCTCCTTTAGTGTATTCAGTTACTTCACGTGTGAGACACAAACACAGCAATCACCTTATTCAACTGAGTCACACTGCCTCCATTCTCTTCTGGCCTCAAGAAGCACTAAGCCACTTTTACATTTTAAAGATCTGGACATGTCTGGTCCTCATTATTTTTATTTAGCAGATGTTTTCAGCACAACATAAATTCTGTAAAATGAGTTTTAGTGTTTAACAATAGAACTAAACTAACAAATGATACAGAGCAAAATTTTGAAGAAAATCACAGTAAGTGCTGGATGTGCTTAGTTTACAAAGATGTAACTGGTACTGTGATCCTGGAAATCGCTCCATTTGCACCACATATGGTGTGGGGAACAGCCCGGACACAGACAGGTGGGCACCGATGGTTCAAGCACCACACACGGTTTATTCATATTTTACTATTTACAATGTCCAAACACACAACCCAGTGTCCCTGCACCAATCAACCCTTTAGTCCAGGCCTTTCCAATGCCTCTCTCTCTTCTGACCGCCTCCACTCCTCTCCTCCAAGCTCTGTCCTCTTCCACCTAACTCCAGCCATCGAATGGAGGGAGGCGGCCCCTTTTATGCTCACCCAGACGAGCTCCAGGCGCCTCCCAATAACCTTCCGCCAGCCCTCCCAGGTGTGGTGGAAATGCCGGCTGCACACCTGGAAGCACCACAGGTGTCCCTGGTCTTCTTCCCCCCCAGCACTTTCGGGTGTGGCGGAAGTGCTGAGGGCCAGGGCTCCACAGGCATTGGGGCGCCCCCTGGTGGTGACCACGGGCCCCTATAGGGTTGAGCTGCTAAGCTCTGTTCCCGTTGTTCCCAAAGCCACCAGGGCAGTCGCCCACTCATGGTCTGGAGGAGGCGTAAGCCCTCCTCTGGTCCTTCTGGGCATCCCGCCTGGGTACCAAACCCAGCCGCTTGCCACAATGGAAAATGGACTAATGTTAATAAACTGACCTTTCTTTAAGACAAATTTGATGAATATATGTCTCCCTCATTCACGTTTTCCCTACCTTTTCTAAAACCTGGAATTTGGCTTCGACATTTTAATTTAAACGACATGAAAGTGCATCTAACATTGGTTGGTTGTGTGGATTACAAATGTACGGTTCAAGTTCATGAGGACTGGGCTGAACCATTCTGGCTAAAAGGTGTAAAGACTGCCTGGGTATTTGGTAGACAGAGAGACTTTATTATTCCAGATGTAAATTTGTTGCAGCAGGATGGTAATAAAATATAAGACAATATGACACAGATAGAAGAAAATAACCCAAGACACAGCAGCTGACAAGTAGTGTTATCATAAGTATGTAGCGGACTAAAAGACCCAGCTAAGATTCACGCCACCTTTGATGGTGATTTATTACATTTTTTTGGTGGGGACCCCAGGAACGCATCTATCCTTGCCCCGACTCATGCACACTCTGTCAAAGAGACACAGAAGTAACAGTGTTAACACATAAATTAACAAATGTATTAAACAAAAATAAAGCATATCTACTACAAACGATCTCACCCCAGCTCCCTTTCCAGTGATATACAATAAACACAAATTCAACAATAACAAACAAATAACAAAAACTCCCGACACGATGAAGTTCATAAAAAACAGCTACTGATGTAATGAAATGATGGAGATGTATAGTCCAGAGATCAGCTCGCTGTATGTGAATGTAAAGAGCAGTCCTACTGGTATTTCCTGATGATGACGCGTGATGGGATCAGGAGCGCTCCTTTCTTCGAGGGTCAACAAATAATCCGATCTATGCAGTCCTCATGCAGCAGGAAGACACCAGATAGTCCATACACCCGAACAGAAGACAATCCAGGACAAAAACAAGAATCCACAGGCAAACAGGCAGGTAACTCCAGACACAAAACAAAAAAAAACTCCTCTTCTCTGTATAACTGGCCTCCTTTTAAATCTTGTGCCGGCCTCCTTGTCACCAGCAGCCCCTGCACCCTCTGCAGACAACTAATCAGAGCCATGCAGGGAATTTCTCACTCCCCAGTAGCGCCACTACAAGTATACACACTCAAGAATAGTATAAGGATGAATAATTACCTTTAACAGTACACAAAAAAATAATTCAGAATTTAGCATTTACAAGTAGAAGAATTTAAAATGCTTATAGTTCTGAGAATCACTGGCGTGCACAGCATGGGGGCCAGATGGGCAATTGCCCCTGCGCTTTTGTTGAATGTAAACTTATGAGAAAATATGTTTTCATATTTTACTGCTGAACGACACTCTTTTATTTTTATTATTTGGCATCATTAGAACAGTCTAGGTGACAACAGGCCATTCAGCCTAACAAAGCTCTCCAGTCCTATCCACATAATTCTTCACAAATAACATCAAATCGAGGTTTGAAAGTCCCTAAAGTCCTGCTGTCTACCACACTACCTGGTCACTAATTCCATATGTCTGTGGTTTTCTTTTGTCTAACTTTTCCTTTTTTCTGTTTTGTCATATGAACTTTAGTTTTTGCTTCAGCAATAATGTATAGCAAAGGCATTACCAGAGACATCTTTTAATGCTTTAAAGCATTTGGATGGCACTCACTTTGAAAGCTGTTGACTGTACAATAAATAAAGTAAACAAAAAAGAAAAAGTAAATGGAAAATGTAACGTGAAAAGACAAAAGAGTATGTCAATTTGTGAGAAACGGCCAGAAATACAGGCAGCGGCAACTCTTTAAAGAAATTGCAGCAGAGAAAAGAGGAATAGCTGGAGTCAAGTCTGACAAAACAGTTGCTGCCATCTTAATTGAGGTGGAATTTAGAGGCTTTAAAAAGAATCTCACACCTAGAAAGTGGGAAAAAAACTCAGTCATCCCGCATAGCAGAGACTGCAGGGTGTACAGGAATAACCCATGTGTGAATAGCACACATTGCTCAGAAATGCTGAAACATATTCCTATTAAAAGACATAAACTATTGTGTGTTTCATGTTTTTTAATTTACGTAAACATTCTATTAATTTTTTTGTCCATGTTTGTCTTTAAAGATATTTCAAATCACTTTACAGGGGAAGAAAAGGGAAGTTTAGTAGATTTTGATTGCCAAAAAGTCAGTTGGTCTAACTAGGAGATGTTTTCTTATTAAAGTAACCTTTTTACATTATAATTCCTCCATTCACTTACTTAGTTCATTTCTTGGTTACAGGCAGCAGGAGCCTACATCTGTAGTCCAATGCACATAAGAACACAGAAACGCAGAAGAGAGAGAAGTCAACTTGGTTCATACAAGCTGACCTAGATATAGCCATTATTAAGTAACGATTTCCAGGCTTTTGGAGATTCGCAAACAATCTGCATTTTGTAGCAGCTTTCTATAACAAACAACATCCCAAACATCTGCACTGGAGTTAATAAACACAAAGATGTCATCTGCATAGATGCTAGAAATCTAATACTTTGACTTTTCAATAAAGAAATTGTGAATCCCTGAAGGCTTCTGTTAAGTAACCAAATAAAAGGTTGTAGCAGTGCTACCATGGGGAGAACTTCACTTCCCAGCAGCCCAAGGGGGTTACCCGCATTGGAAGACGGGAACGGAAGTAGGGGCTGCTGGGGACGAAAGCGGCCAGCAGGAAAGTTGAAAAGGGAGGCAAAAAGGAGATTGGTGTTTTATGTATCCTGTCCAACATGTCGTCTAAAAAGTCAATTGTGCCCTGGATCGTTTCACATTAGATGACTTGACTGTCTAATGCCTGCCTGTCATGTGTGTAGTGGTGGATTAATTGATGTGCATCTTCAAAAGCAGCGCTCCTGGAAATCTCACCCCTCGCCATTCAGCACTACTGGTAGGACTGTTTCACTCATTGTTGTTTTTGGGATTCTCATCTTCACACCATATCATTTCACCTGCTTTTGTTGTATTAGACTGTATAAGGACATTGTCTTGAGTGTTTATTGTTGTGGTTTGTTTGTATTTATTGCACTGTACATCACCATATGGGGCTGGGAAGGGATTATTTAACGTGTAGTTATATTTCATTTATTAGTGTTTAATACATTCTTTAATTGTTTTATTACCTGTTGTTTTTTCGTCTCTGCTTGTGAATGTGTGTGGGTCTTGCCAAGGCTGGGTGATCCCTGGAATCTCCACCAAAAAAAAAAACAAAATCACTGTCTCTTCGACGGTGTGAATGTTAGTGGCACCGGACCACTACAAGGTTCATTAGAAATAGTGTAGAAACTTCCAGACAGAGGACAGCCCTTTCGAATTCCCTTGTTCGCTTCAAAAGGTGCTTAACACACTATCGATTTTTAAACCCCAAATACATTAAAATATAGTATTTTGATATATTTCACAAATGTTGTACCAGAGCCAAAAGATTTTAAAACAACAAATAGTTATGGTCCACTCGGTCAAATGCTTTCTCCTGATCCAAAGTGAGAATTCCAACATCCAGGTTTAGTGATTTTGATACACAATTCTTATCATAAATCAATTTGTCCATCAGAGAGTATGATTGGTATGGGTTGATGATGCTGCTCATAACATTACTTAATCTCATTTCTAATCCCTTGGAAGTTATTTTATAGTCAAGACCAGTAGCTTACAAGCTTGCAGACTTTCCTAAACAACTTGAAAGAAGTCCATCCCTAAATAAAAGCCAGAACTCTTTATAAAACTCTGTTGGTAAGCCATTAGTTCCTGGAGTTTTTCCTTTATTGAGTCCTTCACGTGTAACCTTTAGTTCTTGAAAAGTGAGATCATTGTTCAAAAACTGTGCGGAGTAATTTAAAAATGTGAGGCAGTCCATTCAGCAAATTGGATGAAGCAGAAACAGTGACTTTTTCCTTTGCAAACAAAGTCTCATAATAAGATACAACGGCTGTCATTGAGTCCTTGTCTCAGCTCCCTCCAACATCTTTTTGTAGGACACGAATTTGTTTTCCTTGACTTTCTTTTTTCTCCAATGCAAAGTTTGCTTAGTGCACCTAGATGTTTTAATTGCTGTAAACGTGAACATACTAATGCTCCATGACGTTGAAGCTCCAATAAATCCCACGGTATTTGCTTCTTTGTGTTTAAATTGTATAAAAAATCCTTGAAGTTACCGCAAAGAAGTTTCTGGTGTATCTCTGAAATCTCCTCCTCAGGTCTACTCATGTTTTAAAAGACCAGCCTTGGTGACGTGTTCAGTGTCTTGTTGACCAAATCATTTGATCTGCAGCTTGAACACATCCCACCACTGTTTCAGGGACTCAAAATTAATTTGGGTGGAACTCCACTGCTTCAAAAAAAAATAAAAATATTCCATAAAGTGAGTGTTTTGAAGCAGAGTTGTACTGAAATGTCAGTATGACTGATATTTTTTTAGAGGTGGTAAGAGAATATTAATAGAAACCAGAGAGTGATTGGAAAAAGCAACACAAGTGACACAAGTGTCTGTTATGAAATTGAGTTAATGTCTGGGACTATAAAAGCAAACTAAGTGGGCCATAGAAATGTGCCTTCTGCTCCCCTTTAACCAGGTGAAGTGTTTACCAGCAGGAAAATGAGTGTGCCATACATTGACCAAGTCAAACGTCTTTTCGATTTCCTTGAGAAGGTTGAATCATGTCTATGATTATCCTCGAGTTTAGGATGCTGTCCTCTGTGTGGCTGAATTCCCCAACCAGCGCAATGATCTCATCATCAATGAACCCTCCCAAAACCCCTCTTAAGAGTTTAAAGTTCAAATTCACTCTGTCAGTGACTTTATTGGTGCATAAATTTTGATAAAAACCAAAGAGTGTAGGCCATCTTCTGCTGGTACTACTAAAAGACTGCCAGCCATAACCTCAGGGACCTTTGCGATTTTTAACAAACAATTGCTCCTTATCAGTACCACCACCCCAAACTCATACTGGTGCATTGGCTATGCCAGTCCTGCAACCAGTCAGCTTGACTCTCCTCACCTGAGTGAGTCTCTTGTAGGAAACCTACGTTTAAGTGTTTCTTGTGTAAGGAATCAAAAATTAAACATCTGTTTATAAGCGCTATATAAATGCCAAGAATTATTATTATTATTATTATTATTATTGTTATTATCATTATTATGTTTCCAAGTATGGTTAAATGTGCAAGTTGGCAATAACACCACTAAGACCATCACGTTGAGCACAGGGGCCCCACAAGGGTGTGTGCTAAGCCCGTTGCTCTTCACCCTGCCGACCCACGACTGTGTACCAATCTACAGTTCCAATCACATTGTCAAGTTTGCGGATGATACAACCATGGTCGGCCTCATCACCAACAATGATGTAGCCAACTACTGGAACGAGGTGAGCCAACAGGTCCAGTGGTGTAAAGACAACAATCTCAGCCTGAACGTGGGAAAGCCCAAAGAGATTGTTGTCGATTTCAGGAGAGGTCATTCACAGCACCCCCCACTGACTACCGATGGTGTACAGTTGTGCTTGAAAGTTTGTGAACCCTTTAGGATTTTCTATATTTCTGCATTAATATGACCTAAAACATCATCAGATTTTCACTCAAGTCCTAAAGGTAGATAAAGAGAAACCAGTTAAACAAATCAGAGAAAGATATTATACTTGGTCATTTATTTATTAAGGAAAATGATTGAATATTACATATTTGTGAGTGGCAAAAGTATGTGAACCTTTGCTTTCAGTATCTGGTGTGACCCCCCTTTGCAGCAATAACTATAACTAAACGTTTCCGGTAACTTTTGATCATTCCTGCACACCGGCTTGGAGGAATTTTAGCCCATTCCTCCATACATCACAGCTTCAACTCTGGGATGTTGGTGGGTTTCCTCACATTAACTGCTCACTTCAGGTCCTTCCACAACATTTCGATTGGATTAACGTCAGGACTTTGACTTGGCCATTCCAAAACATTAACTTTATTCTTCTTTAACCATTCTTTGGTAGAACGACTTGTGTGCTTAGGGTCGTTGTCTTGCTGCATGACCCACCTTCTCTTGAGATTCAGTTCATGGACAGATGTCCTGACATTTTCCTTTAGAATTCTATGATATAATTCAGAATTCATTGTTCCATCAATGAAGGCAAGCCGTCCTGGCCCAGATGCAGCAAAACAGGCCCAAACCATGATACTAACACCAGCATGTTTCACAGATGAGGTTCTTATGCTGGAATGCAGTGTTTTCCTTTCTCCAAACATAACGCTTTTCATTTAAACCAAAAAGTTCTATTTTGGTCTCATCCGTCCACAAAACATTCTTCCAATAGCCTTCTGGTTTGTCCACGTGATCTTTAGCAAACTGCAGACGAGCAGCAATGTTTTTTTTGGAAAGCAGTGGCTTTCTCCTTGCAACTCTGCCATGCACACCATTGTTGTTCAGTGTTCTCCTGATGGTGGAGTCATGAACACGAACATTAGTCAATGTGAGAGAGGCCTTCAGTTGCTTAGAAGTTACCCTGGGGTCCTTTGTGACCTCGCCGACTATTACACGCCTTGCTCTTGAAGTGATCTTTGTTGGTCAACCACTGCTGGGGAGGGTAATAATGGTCTTGAATTTCCTCCATTTGTACACAATCTGTCTGTCTGTGGATTGGCGGAGTCCAAACTGTTTAGAGATGGTTTTGTAACCTTTCCCAGCCTGATGAGCATCAACAACTCTTTTTCTGTGGTCCTCAGAAATCTCCTTCATTCATGCCATGATACACTTCCACAAACATGTGTTGTGAAGAGCAGACTTTGATAGATCCCTGTTCTTTAAATAACACAGGGTGCCCACTCACACCTGATTGTCATCCCATTGATTGAAACCACCGGACTCGAATTTCACCTTCAAACTAACTGCTAATCCTAGAGGTTCACATACTTTTGCCACTCACAAATATGTAATATTCGATCATTTTCCTCAATAAATAAATGACCAAGTATAATATTATTGTCTCATTTGTTTAACTGGTTTCTCTTTATCTACTTTTAGAACTTGAGTGAAAATCTGCTGATGTTTTAGATCATATTTATGCAGAAATATAGAAAATTCTAAAGGGTTCACAAACTTTCAAGCACAACTGTACATAGATAGATAGATAAGAAAGGCACTATATGATAGATAGATAAGAAAGGCACTATATGATAGATAGATAGATGGATAGATAAGAAAGGCACTATATGATAGATAGATAAATAGATAGATAAGAAAGGCACTATATTAGATAGATAGATAGATAGATAGATAGATAAGAAAGGCACTATATGATAGATAGATAAATAGATAGGTAAGAAAGGCACTATATGATAGATAGGTAGATAGATAGATAGATAGATAGATAAGAAAGGCACTATATGATAGATAGATAGATAAATAGATAGATAAGAAAGGCACTATATGATAGATAGATAGATAA
>JANRMT010062820.1:17543789-17597647 GCA_026402145.1 Polypterus bichir lapradei
ACTTGTTACTACCTGCTGCTCACTTGTTACTACCTGCTGCTCACTTGCTACTATCTGGTGCGCACCAGACAAATCCACAGAAAAAAAAATACACAGAGTCCCCTTGGGGGCTCCGCTACTTTAACATTACAAATTAAGCCATGCAAAAACTTGTCAACTTCTATGCTACCTATCACTCCTTTTACACTCCACTACAGGAGCGTCCTGTGATAGGGTGTGCTGGTAATGGAGCTTTCTGAAAACACAGACTGATCAGGTTAATCACATTTTTGCCTTTGTGCTTACTTCGCTCCCATGACCCTGAGTGTGATTGAGTGACTTAGATATAAATAGGGTGAAGCGATGTTTATTTAGTATTATTGCTTTGTGCCGTGTAGACAAATATGTGCATTGAAGGCTGCTAACCCTTTTTGCAATAGAATTTTGTATTAACTTAAATGACCCAATTTAATTATTTATTATCCTATAATTTCTTTTACTCACAGATTTCCTACATGATTTCTGCATGCTTCTGCTAACCACAATAAGAATGCTGATGGGAAAAAATAATTAAAACAGTAATAAAAATGAAAAGAGCTTTATTGCCACAAAATTTGCCAATATTCCATGAGATTCCAGCCTTATCCATAGAAGCTCTGCTATCAAAATCTTCATTACATTTGGCACAGACAAAGCAAAATAAATGTGGAAAAAGCTTTTTTTTTTGCTCAGTTTAGTTTACATTGACAAAGGAGACCGGAGGATGGCGTAGATTATAACAGAGAAATGGAATATCTGAAACCCTGAAGGGACTTCTATTCATGAAATGCAAAATCTGATTTGCAATGCAAATGCCACTATGAGTCCATGCAAATTGCTTTTGTGAAACAAACCATTGAACTGTTGCCCTCTCTCTGTAATTCCTTAGCTCTCCCTGACCCTTGAACAGGTTCTTGTTGTTCCTTGAGGAACACTCATTGTTTGACCCTTAATCATGGCATTTCTATTTTGATCTTATACCTTGAATTCTGTCGATCACTGATACTGTCATTTCATTTCATTTGCCATTTCCATAATGTACTGCTCCTGTTTGGAGCTTCCAGTCAGCTTTCTGCAGCATCGAAATGCAATTATTTTATTATTAATTTTTGACCATTAAATAATGGTATTCTGGTAAGAATTTCTCATAAGTCAATATAAGCGAAGTGTTGGCTCCGAGGCTAAGGATCTGCACTGGTATCTGAAAGATTGCTGATTCAGATCCCATTACTGACAAAAGAGATCCTGCAATGCCGGGGCCCTTGAGCAAGGCCCTTAACCTGAAAATTGTTACAAGGGGGCTGAATAAATCCAGTCCTTGCATTCAAATCTCCAAAGGTCATACGAAAAGACAATTTCCCTTCATGGATAAATCACACTAAAAATACAAAATGTCTGCTCTCACAACTTTAACAGTTTTCTCAATGAGCTAATTTGGATTTTTTTTTAATTACCTTCCTTTGCTTGGTCTCGCATTTCTCCAGAAACTCAGAGTTGTTTGTGGTTTTATTTGTTTTTCCTGTGTTTCTCGTGACTTGTTAGTTCACCCCATCCGTGTGAACTTGTGACCATTTGCCGGAGACTCCCCTGCAGCCCCCTCACACCTCTACTCTCACTTTATCACATTATGTCTTCTTAACAAGGCCCCATAAATTATGCAAGAACTGGACCTTTTTGTCTATAAAATATTCACTTTTTGCTGATGAAAAATTATCACAGGTATGAGAGAGGCTCCCCTTTTGCAAGTAACATTACAGCGAAGACATCCAAGTGACACTCAGAAAGTTTCACTTCCATTTTAAATGGCTGAAAGGTGAGTGCTCTGTCTATCATATAGCATCTTTCACATCTATCTGTCATATAGTGCCTTTCTTATCTATCTGTCTATCATATAGTACCTTTCACATCCATCTATCTATCATATAGCATCTTTCACATCTATCTATCTATCATATAGTGCCTTTCTTATCTATTTATCTATCTGTCTATTATATAGTGCCTTTCACATCCATCTATCTATCTATCCATCCATCTATTATATAGCATCTTTCACATCTATCTATCATATAGTGCCTTTCACATCCATCCATCTATCTGTCTATCATATAGCATCTTTCACATACATCTATCTATCTTTCACATCCATCCCTCTATCTAACTTTCGATCCGTCTATCCATCCATCTATCTATCTATCTATCCATCATATAGTGCTTTTCACATCCATCTATCTATCTATCTTCTCACCATGGCTAAGCAGTCTGGTAGTTTGTGTTACTGTCCAACTGTTCTGGGTACCAGGGAGACTACATGATGAATGACTGGTGCTGAAAGGAGATACGGTGAGTTCAGAATGTTCTAAGACCCTGTCGCTTTCTGCACACTATGTTGTGTTATAGATTTCATTTTAATGGATTAATTTGCCATTTGCGTTCTTCAATCTACACTCAATGACAAAGTGACAAAGTGAAAAAGTAAAAAAAAGTAACAAAGTGAAAACTTGTTTTCAGAAAGACTTTTAAATTTATTAAAAATCTAAAGCTGAAATGTCTTATTCATAAAGGTATTCAGACCCTTTGTAGAAGCTCCTTTGGCAGCAATCCCAGCCTTGAATCTTGTTTGGTAAATCTCTGCAAACTGCATTCTTGGGGTGGGAACAGCTTAAAGGCTCTGGTGGTGGTAATTCAACGTCGATCCATAAGGTGGCAGTTTATACTACTGCTTCTTCTTGTCCTCCCTCTATAGACCAGATGATTGACAGCCTGACCACTTCTGACATCACTTTCTGTGTCCTGCCTGCCCTGCACTTAACAGGAAGTGTTGGCATCTTTGCCAGTCTGATCTTAGACTCATGTCCTAAGGGACATTCTTTTTTTTTTTCTGAAAAGACTTAAAACTTTGCATTTACAATATACAGGGCTGCAGTGTTGCCCCAAATCATTTTCGTTTGTCTTGTCTCTTTTTGCAATGGATTTGGGCACTTGAATCCATTCTTCATGGCAGGTCCTCTGAGACCCTGTTAGATTGTGTGGGAGGTGTCTGTAAACTGCCATCTTCAGGTCTCTCCTCAGATGTTCTATGGGTTTATGTCTGGTCCACCCAAGGATATTCAGAGACTTAATAATAATAATAATAATAATACATTTAATTTATATAGCGCCTTTCCCATGCTCAAGGCACTTCACAGAGTTTAAGAAAGAACGGCAGGGTATACAGCGTATAGCATTGTACAAACCAAATAAATAAAGAAAGAAAAGTAAGACAGTAAATTCAGAGAAAGCCTAACAGACAACATAATTGATGGTCCAGCACACACACATACAGGTTACATGAACATCTTGACAGAGAGGTAAACTGAGAGAAGGGTAATAAAGTCAAGTAGAGCTAAAAGCCTTCCTGAACAGATGAGTTTTGAGTTGTTTTTTAAAAGAATTCATGGAGTCAGCTGACCTGATTAATTTCGGTAGGTCATTCCAGAGTCTGGGCACTCGCTATACAGCTGAAGGTCCTGCTGTCACCCATGGAGTGTAGATTAGTGTGGGGCACAACAAGATTGCCAGAATCAGAGGACCTTAGTGAGCGGGCAGGCACATAGTGATGGAGAAGGTCACTGATGTAGTTTGGTGCGAGGTTATTTAAGGCTTTGCAGGTTATTAGTAGGATTTTATATTCGATTCTGTAAGACACAGGGAGCCAGTGAAGACAGAGCAGGATGGGTGTGATGTGCTCGCTGCTGCTGATTCGAGTGAGGACTCTTGCAGCTGAATTTTGAATAAGCTGGAGCTGTGATATAAGATTAGAAGGGGCACCTGCCAACAGCGAGTTACAATAATCAATGCGGGATGTGATAAAAGCAGGGACAGGTTTCTCAGCATTAGAAAAGGAGAGGAAGGAGCGAACACGGGATATGTTACGGAGGTGAAAGTAAGAAAGTTTCTTAATGTGATTTATGTGGGCGGAATAAGAGAGGGGGGAATCACAAATGACACCAAGATTCTTTGCAGTAGAGGCAGGTCTGATGAGATCAGCGTCAAGATGGACTAGGAAGGAGCTCATTTTATTAAGTTGCACTTTAGTCCCAATTTGCAGGAGTTTGGTTTTGTTGCAATTTAATTTTAAAGAGTTCTGCTCCATCCAGGTATTAATTTGCACTGAGGCAAGTTGTGAGCTGGGAAAGCTCTGATGAAGTTCCACTTTTAACATTGAAGTAGAGTTGAGTTTTGTCTGCATAAAAATGATAGCCCAGTCCATAGCTACGAATAATATGGCCAAAGGGAAGCAAATAAATACAGAAGAGAAGAGGGACGAGGTCAGAGCCCTGAGGAACTCCTCGTGTGACTGGCGCCAAGCTGGATCTACTGTTGCCAAGACTAACAAACTCTTGCCTATCAGTCAGATAGGACTTGAACCACTGGAGGGCAGTGCCAGAGATACCCAGCATGTTCTCCATTCTGGACAGTAGATTGTCATGTCTGACCTGAGTGTCAAATGCTGCACTGAGGTCTAATAGAATTAATATGCTGGTTTGTCCAGAGTCTGCTGCCATAAGCAAATCATTGATTATCCGTAGCAGAGCAATTTCACAGCTGTGCTGTGTACTGAAACCAAACTGAAAGGGTTCCATCAAATTATTAGATGTTAAGTAATTGGTGAGTTGGGAGGCTACAACACGCTCAAGAGCTTTTGACAGAAAAGGTAAGTGGGAAATAGGCCGGAAATTGTTAAGATTGTCAGCATCAAGATCAGACTTTTTTAACATTGGGGTTACAGAAGCGATTTTAAAAGTGAGCGGCACAAAGCCAATGTCAAGGGATGAGTTTATTATTGTTGTAACAGTCGGGATTATGGCATGAAGGCAGGATTTAAGTAGTGTGATGGGGATGGGGTCCAGTACACAAGTAGTCGGTCTCATCTTACAAAGCAGGTGTGACTAGTGAGAACTTAGAGAAGGAGCTGGATGGAGTGGGAAGACAGGGAGAGATTTAAACAGATGATGTATTTATGTTAGTTGAGTTATTTAGATCTTTAATTTTGTTACGGAAAAAGTGGAGGAATTTCTCACAGACTTCAGTAGAAGAGGTAGTTGGGCCAGATGTGGGTTCGAGTAGTTTATTAACTACAGAGAACAAAACCCTTGGGTTATCATGGCCACTTTCTATTATTCTGCCATAGTGGGCAGAATAAGCTCTTTGCTGGTCAGAGAATGCCTGGATGTGCACGGTGAGATCAGATTTACGTGACATTCTCTCAAGGCGTCGGCCAGCTGCTTTCATAGATCGCAATTCTGAGTTATACCAAGGAGCTGAACGTTTAAAGGAAACCTCCTTATGTTTTAAAGGAGCTGTTTTATCTAATGCTGAATGAAGGGCTGAGTTATAGTGGTCAACAAGACTATCTAGTGTTAATGGAATAGGTGAAGGCAGTAAAAGATCAGAAAAGGATCCAGAAAGGATAGAGGGACAGATATTTTTAATATTTCTGTAAGAAATTTGTTGTTTACAGGTAAGAAGAGGGAGAAGTAATGAGACAGTGAAAAATACTGCTTTATGGTCAGAGAGTCCCAAATCAGTGCTGTAAATATTGGCAACAGATAGTCCAGAAGTGCAGATCAGATTCAATATATGACCACCAGAGTAGGTGGAAAAATCAACATGTTGTGTCAAGTCAAAACAGTCCAGTAAGGATAGGAATTCATTTCTCAGTTTAGATGTGGGGATGTCAATATGGATGTTGAAATCACCAAGAAGAATGACTCTCTGGGAAAAGGAACTTAAGTGGGTTAATAGTTCAGTCAGATCAGGTAAGAAGGATGCATTGTATTTTGGAGGACAATAAAGAACAATGAGTGAGACAGGAACTGATTACGTTATTAGTTTAAGAGCCAGACAATGGACAATCGATTGGGATTCTTTTGATATTTAAATCCACTCTGACAATTACTGCAAGTCCTCCGCCTTGTTTTGAGCTACGATGCTCTGTGAGGAAAGTGCAACCAGGTGGTGTCTCCTCCTTGAGAGACGTAAAATCATTCGGTTTTTGCCAAGTCTCCATAAAACACAGCATATCAAGTTTGGTGTCAATGATGAATTCTGATAGCACCAATGCTTTGCCATAATGAGATCTCGAATTAAGCAATGCAATATTAGTTGATGAGACTTGTTTTTGCACAGAGCCGTGACCGGAATTTATTTTCACATACTGTAAATTTGGCACACTGACACTTCTATTAACAAGGCCATGAGTAGGACGGCGTATTCCTAAGCAAATGTTGCCTGTGATCTTTTCATTCGCAGCCCGGCGGTGGCGGCAACCTGATCTGCAATGTACATATTTTGGGCGACATAAAATGCCGGTGTCTTTTAGGATATTCCAGTCAGACCATTTGCTCTGGACAAACTGTTCAATATGAAGGAGTTTGTCGCAAGAGTATTTTAGCATGATACTGAGCAACACTTATCTGATAGCAGTGGAGAAGCAGCACAGCACAGCGGAGTCGGGCGGGTGCGGTGATGAGCGGTGATAGCAAAGCAGCAGAAAGCATAGCAGGAGGAGGTAGCAGGATTTGGAGGTTCCAACATACAGCCACAAACAAGTAACACTGGGTATTACAGGCGTGATCACCCCAGAGCCACAAGCCAGATGGCTGTGAACATCAGATCAGTTCTTAGTCATAAAGCACAATAAAATTAATTGAGAGCAGACCAGCATAGCAACTATAATCGAGGAGAAAGATCATCCCAGGCTCCTAGATCGCCAGTTACAATGAAATGTTCGTAAGTCTCGTCCCATGATCCACAGATTCAGTTGTTCCCAGTCAAGGTAAGTCCATAAAGTCCATAAAAATTAATCCAAATCCATACAATTCGAGTCAGCTGCATCCACAAACTATACGTATAATAAAGAAATAAAACAAGCGTAAAAAAGTGCAGGATTAAAGCAAAATTTACGAAAAGTGTTGTTAACATTGGAGGAGCGGCAACAGCATGCGTGCGCCAGCATCCCCTACTCAGTAAACCAAAGCCACTCCAGGTTTGTCTTGGCTACATGTTTCTTGTCATTGTCTTTTGAGGTGAGTGCACTCTACAGCAGGTTTTCCTGTAGGACCTCTTTGTATTTGTCTGTATTCATCCTTCCCTCAATTACCCTGCCACTAAGAAGCACTCCCATAGCATGATGCTGCCCCCATGATTCACCATAGTGATGGTATTAGGCAGGTGATGAGCAGTGCCTGGTCTTCTACAGACACAGTGTGGAGTTCCTCCCAAAGACTTTCATTTTAGTCTCATCAAACCGGGGAAGCTTTAAATACTCTTTGGCAAATCCCACGTGGGCTGTCTAATGCCATTTACACAAGAGCGGTTTCTATATAAATGCCCGATTGATGGGGTGTTGCTAAGATGATTTTTCTTCCAACAGGTTTTCCCATCTCAGCAGAGGACTTCTGAAGCTCCGTGTGAGTTAACGCTTGGTTCTTGTTCACCTTGCCAACTTCTTGCCCGATTAGTCGATTTGTCTGGATGGCTATCTCTACCTTCATTGTGTGAGTATTGAGGCCACTGTGCTCCTGGGAACACTCAAAGCTTTAGAAATGGTTTAATCCTCTTGACCTGATCTGTGACTCACCACAAATTTGATTGTAGAGGGTCTACAGAGAGTTCCACGGACTTCATGGTTTGGTTTTTGTCCTGAAATGCAGTGTGAATTGTGGGACCTTCTACACAAGAGTGTGTGTGCCTTTCTGAATGACGTTCAGTTAATTCAGTTTGCAACAGGTGGACTCCAACCAAGCTCTAGAAATATCTCAAGGAGAATTAAAGCAAACAAGATACACATGATCACAATGAAAGATTTCTATTATTGATTTTAATAAACTTGTAAACATTTCTGAAAAACATGTTTTCACTTGTCATTGTGAATTATTGAGTGTAGATTGATTGGCACAAATGTTAAATGTATCAATTTAAAATTAAATCTAGAACACAATAAAGTGTGCAGAAAGTGAAGAGGTCTAAATATGTTCTGAATCCACTGTATGGCAAGATGGCCGTAGTGTGCAGCAGGAGATTTTCTGGCCATTTAGAGTCTTTTGGAGAAGGTCTACCAAACCTGGCAATGCCAACCATCATACAAGAAAGTGCAGCAGGCACAGACTGGCAACGGATTGGTGGTGGCTAAATACACCACATTCTAGTGGCAACAGAGTCGGCTGAATCTAAGGGCTCATTTATACTTCACGTTCAGAACGCATATGTGCACGCATCACGGCTGCCACGCATTCCCAGCATTCATTTGACGCGTTCTCTGAGCAGGTCCTCAGAAATTAATGCAACGCGTCTGCGAGTTGCAGTACCAGCAAAAAGTTGGGGGGCACAGCGTGATAAAAGTCAGAACATGACGTCAGAGTCTCTGTTTACTATCTACATGTGGAACAAAGCCTCTATGCGGATCCTACGGGATCAGTGTGCGCGCTTCGATGTTTGATGAATGGTTCGATGAGGTAAAGCAAAATGCCAACATACAAATGTGTCCATGGTACTTTTATTTTCAAGCGTTGCATATTCCCGATCGTAATGACACGATACATTTTAAAAAATCTCACATACCTTCTTCTGTGCCGTCTTTTTTTTTTTTGCAATTTCACAACAGCAACATAATGTACAGCACTGAATTTGAGCCACAGAGAAAAAAAAATTGTATTTTGTGATTAAAATGGAAATTTCGGCTTTAAACTCGAAATGTCCACTTTAACCTCGTAGTTTACTTTATCATTAAAGCAGACCATCGTAAACGTCATCCCAGTTTTTAATCACTACGAGCTCCTTGGACTTCCTCCTGACCTGACAGCAGCGGCAAACAGCAATAGATTGCCACACAGAACACATTAAATGTATGATATTCCAAATCTCTGCAAATTTAGAATCTCTAAGATTTATATTTGATATCACTTTCATGATGAAATGCATTAAAGTGTGTATGTTACATTTTACAGATAAATCGCTAATTTCATTTAAATAATGAATACTGTTAATAATTATGGGGGGTGACATGGTGGTGTATCATTAAACATCCTTTTCAGAGATATTGTTGTAAGGTGTCATTGGAATTTAATGGGTGATCCAAGAAATTCACAACAAAGTGAAGCCGAACCTGTTCTCACCGTGATAATATCTCACACTGCCACCTGGATTCCTCCAGAATTACGTAAAGTACGAGCGCAAGTAGAACCAGTAAAACGCTTGCATAGCAGGAGTGTCGACTGGAGCATGTGTTCCGTTGCGTGAAGTATAAAGCCAGCCTAAGACACACACGCACACGCACGCACGCTCATCTCTCAATGGAATCAGGCAGGTGTAAGTCAGTGGAGGGTCCATATCTGGTTAATAATAAATCAGAGAAAGGTAAACTGCTGCAGAACACTCAGGTTCTCAACACACATGATGCCTGTCACCATATCTGTGGTTTTATTTTCTTTCATAAGAACATTAGAACAATCTAGATGAGAACAGGCCATTCAGCCCAACAAAGCTTGGCAGTCCTGTCCATTTAATTCTTCTCCTAAAATAACATCAGATCGAGTTTTGAAGGTTCCTTAAAGTTCCACCGTCTACCACCACACTACTTGGCAGCTTACTCCAAGTGTTTATCATTCTTTGTGTGAAGAAAAACTTCCTAATGTTTGTGCAAAATTTACCCTTATTAAGTTTCAAACTGTGTCCTTGATGAACTCATTTTAAAATAACAGTCTCCACTGTACTAATTCCCTTCATAATTTTAAACATTTTGGTCATATCTCTTCTTAATCTTCTTTTTCTTAAACTAAAAGGCTCAGCTCTTTTAATCTTTCCTCATCTCCTGTAGTCCTGGTCTTAGCCTAGTCGCTCTTCTCTGGACCTTTTCTAGTGCTGCTATGTCCTTTTTGTAGCATGAAGACTAAAACTGCACACAGGACTCCAGATGAGGCCTCACCAGTGTGTTATAAAGCTTGAGCAGAACCTCCTGTGACTTGTACTCCACACATCAAGGCGCTATATAACCTGACATTCTGTTAGCCTTCTTAATGACTTCTGAGCACTGTCTGGAAGTCGAAAGTTTAGAGTCCACTACAATTCCTAAATCCTTCTCATAAGGTGTACTCTCGATTTTCCAACCGCCCATTGTGTATTCAAACCCAATATTTTTACTTCCTATGTGTAATACTTTACATTTACTGACATTAAATTTCATCTGCCAAAAATCTGCCCAAGCCTGTCTGCTATCCAAGTCCTTCTGTAATGATATAACGGATTATCTGCTAATCCACCTATCTTGGTATTATCTGCAAACTTAACCAGCTTGTTACTTATATTCCTATCTACATCATTTATATCTATTAAAAATAGCAGCGGCCCCAGCACTGACACCTGCTGGACACCACATTTAACATCAGCACTAATTCTGAAGAAGTTCCTCGCACCATCCTGTGCCTTCCTCTTGTGCCTGAGCCAATTCTGCACCCATCTACACACCATCACCCTGAACTCCCACTTCTTTTAATTTGATGCCCAACCTCTCATGTGGCACCTTATCAAATGCTTTCTGAAAGTCCAGATAAATAATATCATAAGCTTCATTTTGATCATATCCTTTTGTTGTTTCCTCATAGAATTCCAGCCTGTGAGTAAAACATGACCTCCCTCTTCTGAACCCATGCTGATTGTTCACTAAGACTCCTGTTCTTGCCATGTGTTGCTCAATCTTTCACTTAATAATTCCATCCATTAATTTCACGCTGCTGTTAATATCCATCTTGTAAATCCTCTTTTTATAACATAAGCACATTATTTCACGATAACAGGGTCTTCTATTCTACCTTTCTTTATAATTAATATTTCTAAAATTGAGAACTGAAGGTCTCCCAGGTGATATTGCTAAATAATGGATTCCATGTAACTACCGTTCTTAGTCTGAGTAAATAATAGGAACACTTAAAATGAAGTCTCTTTAATTTCAGAATGTTTCATTTGTATTTGTCTCAGTCACTACAGTCTTTCCACACACAATTTGAAAACAACGTTACTTTTACCGTCAGCGCCATCCCTCGGAGCTTTACTGTCATACAATCATTTAATGAAATCAAATAACGTTCGTCCTAGAGTGCTTTGGCAAGTTAGTGATTACAAATAATGAACTTCAATGTGCATTTTTCAGAAATCCCTTCACAATGTGATGGGTGTCTGGTCACTCCTATAGATACTATAACCTAGACACAGTTAAAATATCCGACTACGCCACCCAGTTTTACGGAGAGACTGGGCACTCCTGAGATTTATAGATAATAGCACACGGGCTTCTTTAAATTGGGTGCTGAGTAAACACACAATGAAAGAGGCGGCAGCAAGAGAAACAGCACTAACTTGTATTACACTTAGACAATATAAAATACACAGAGTAAAAAAGTAGACAAGAACTTAATAATATTAGGAGTGAAAATCTTTTTTAAAAATGTTTTACTCGGTCCACACTCTAGAAGTCCGTTAAAAAAATAACAGTGGAGGATACAAGCTTTAGTGGTGTAAAATCCAGCTGTGTACCAATTGTCCATGGATGCTTGTTTCCCAACAGAAGTTTTGCTAAATTGTCAAATCCCTGTCAGCGTTTCTTCCTCATGTAGTGAGCGTTCTTTTATTACTTCTGGACTCGTCGTGTTGCTGCAAGGACCTATTCATGCCTCGCTTCTCATCCGCCAGCTTCGTTCGGTCCTTTCGTGAGTCTTCCCCCTGTCGCTAGACCCATAACCTGTGTCTCTGTGGTGAACATTTTCCCTTTCCATTTACCCTCATCTGCCTGCGAGCCCCTGTGTTGTGTGCAAGTTGTCTTGACAGCGTTCTCCGTGGACCGTCCCTTACTGCACCACCCACTGCCCAGCAAGGTTATTATAGTTAACGAAAACTAAAATCAAAACTGAAACTATTAATAAAAAAACATTTTTGTAAACTGAAATTAAATAATTAACAAAACCAAAATGAAAAACTAAAACTAAATGAAACTATTAAAGTAGCTGGAAAGACTAACTGAAATAAAATAATAATTACCTAAAAATATTTTTAGTTTTTGAATAAATATTATTGCCGTTAATCTTTAACTCTAAAACAGAAAGTCATCCCTCATGAGCCGCCTGCGTATAGTCGTCCATATTTTTACCACACTATCAGGATTGGCTGCTACTGTATAGGGTGGTCCAGATCTAATTATGCAATTTTCATTACGCTATAACTTATTAAGTTTATTACATAGAAAATCACCCAAAAAATCCCGGACCATCGAGAAGTGTGCGAACTGACGACATGAAGAGTCATCTTTCCACCAAACTGGAATCGTCCTCGCATAAATCAAAGTCATCCAGAAAATCTGGATCTGCATAATTAGATCTGGACCACCCTGTAGTTTAATACTTCTGTGACGATGCGGGTTCGGCTCCACACTCCCATCTACTGTTTGGGAGCCCTTGAACCCAACACCGTCGGTAATGTCACCAATGAGCTAGTCAGTGAAGGCAACAATTAAGCAAGGGGATGGTAAAAAGTGAAAAAGTGCTTTTATTAAAACAGTCAAACAAAAACAGTGTTCAAATAAATAGTGCAGTGATTTCATAATCTTCTTTAAATAAATAATCCAATAAAAAAAAAAACGTGGAGGTAAAAACACTGAAAAAAAACAATCCTTTAAAATGAGGTTAAAACGATCTTACGGAAGCAGTCTTTAAAAAATCAACAACAAGTTCAGTGCCTTCTTTTAACTGGTGACTCCCCTGCTTCTCCCTGTCCAGGCTCCGCAACAGGGGAGCCACTCTACCTGCAGCTGACCTTCTCTCCACTAATGATCTGGTGGCGTCCCGATCCCTGGCTTCGGTTCCGCTCCCTCCAGACCGCGACTTGGCTTCCCTGACAACCAGGACGCTCATGCCAGGGAATTTACCGCCCAAGCCTCCCGACTCCCACAGCCTTCTCGGTCTTACGCGGCCAGTCATCCTTCTTCCCGTCACTTCCGCTCTTCCAAACAATGCTCAGCGGGAGCGACCACTAACTACAGCCCATGGGTGTCGGCCGAACACCCCGCTAGGGCTCACTGTCCAGCTGCCTGCGAGCCTAACTCTCGCTCGCTCGCCCACTCGCTCTCCTGCACAGACTTGTTCAAACACTTCCCGCTTCCTGTAACCTCCGTCCTTTCTTTCTCTTATCTTTCTTTTTCTCCTCTCCAACCGACTCACGCTTCTTTCATACAGCGAGGGGCCATAGCAGCTGCAGCACATTAGCCACGGGAACAATCACGGATGTGGGCAGTCCCTCACCTGTGCACTTGGTGAGAAACGCCCACATCGCAGATCGGCCTGTGGCTTGCTATGGCCCAACGCCCCCTCACTAAGCCGCCGCGAGAGCGGTGATTATTTATTTAAATGGCCTTTGCTAAACGAGCTGTGGACCCATAACACCACAACTTCTCACTTCCTTTTACATTTGTAATCCAAGCAATAAGAAAGAGTACTAGAAAAGGCAGGAGAAAAAAGTTGCGCATTTATTCATGCATCATAGATAATATGCCCAAAAAAAAAACAAAGTACGAGTTTGACAAAATACCAGTACATGCTGATTCAAGTTAAGCATCCAATATGCTTAGATAACCAGGTGGCTCTCTGTCTTATTATATGGCTTGGTTTGTGGTCTGGTGTTGCCCCTTGGGTTGAGAAAGATGGCAGAATGGTATCTAGACAGATGAGACAGCAGAGAGAAAGAGAGAGATCTTTGTTAGCCTAAATTTATGTTAGTACTTCATGTACCTTATGGACCAATGGGATGCCGTAATGCAGGGTTGACTTCCCTGGTTCATTTCAGTCTTCTTTCAGTACAGCTATACCCCACATTCCAGCCTCATTCTTTCCTCTTGAGGGGAAAAATACTCATATTTCTAAAAACCAGTTACTGTGCGACAAAAGTGACAGTTCTTCGGGAGCTGCTTGTGACAGCATAATAGATTCTGGTTCAAGTGTCAGTGAAGCACACCAAGGTGATGATTTTGTTTTGAATGTGTTCAGTAGCTTTCAAATGTGCAGATCACTGGATCTCTGGGGCTCAAGAGAAAAGTATTAGATACAAAGAATCTCTTACAGAATTTCAGTCTGTTCACAAATGATGGCATGTTAGCCGCAGTTCTGACTGAGCACAAGATACGGTATGTACACAGCAACTATTAAACAGCAGCACACAATAAGCCAAATTCCAGGCTTCATGAATCTGACGTCCATTATGATGAGTGAATGCATTTCTTTGGGCTTATTTTATATCAAGATGTATTTCAAACGACTGAAATCGGAATGTGCTGGTCAACAAAACCTTTACTGCATGGACAGAAAAATCACAAGTGAGTAACGTTTCAGTTTAGGTGTCTCAGGTGTCTGTGTTTTGTTGACAATAATTCACCTGCCACTTCGCACAAGAGAAATCCTTTTTCAAAATAAAACGGTACTGATCAAGAGATAACGACTAAATCATCAAACAAGATCAGCATATTGTTGCCGACCAATCACTTTTGCTTTAGAAAGGTCGTTTAACCACGAAGAGATACAAACCTTGTAAAATTCCTGAGTTGGCAACGTCTCTACTGAACTACAGGTAGGGAGGGGAAGAGAGTCTGCCAGCTGCTGAAAAACTAAGCATAAGAATGTGTTTTTGTATTTATTCTATATTTATTAATTTATCTTTGTTTTACATTCACAGCTCAAAATACCTGATATTGTGAAAATACTCCAGTGTCAGAATTATGTTTTAAAATATTTGACCCCCTTTCTTCAATTTTTCTCTCTCTCTCTCAAAATAGTTGAAATATCATAGTCTCTTTGTTCTTAACATCAGTCATATCATACATATTGCATATCAGGGATTTTCCTGCCTTGCATCCAAACCTATTGTTCCTAATCTCAGACGCTGTCTCTGTCATTTTGTGCCTGTCGATACTCTTTATCACATGCTTTTACTCTACACATTAAGGGTTTTCTGTTCTTATGCATGGGCTATTCAAGTCTCACTGCTCTTAATCCTGACACTCCATTCGTGTCTTTCTTTGTTTCCCTCAATACAGCAAGGTGGGGTCTGTGCACTCATTCAAGCTCAAGAGCCCTATTCTTTCTAAGCCCCCATGATTTTCATGCTCACACCTGTCAGAACACAGTAAAATCTATTTTCTGATTTTTGATCTTTTCAGGCTTGCAGGTGACAAAATTCTGTCTATAAATTAAAGTGCCGAGATGAAATCAGAGGTCCATATGGCTGATAGAAAAGAACAAAGCCCAGTATGGGGGATTTTTGAATGAAATATTGAATGCATTCATTATAAGCACATTGTCTTGGAGCAGGATATGTTTTTAGAGTAAAAAAACCCTCAAACCTTGAATTTCATTACAAATTGGCCCATTCTGGATAAGAAATGGAAAAGACGAAAAGTGGCAACAGTCCACACACATTTGTTCAGCAGAAATGACATAGAAAATATTTTAAAAATTATACAATTGTTCATATTCAGTGTTTGATTTTGATTCTGCTTGTTTTTATCAGACCAACACAAAACCAGATAGTAAACCACATAGTGCAGTAAGCTTACACTAACATTAAACTCATGTTATATACAAACCTGTCAAGTGTACAGTTCTGTCTGATTGTGACACAAAACTAAACTCCATAGCGGCTCTTTAACCACACCATAATTACTAAAACTAAAACTGAACCTAATAGATATAAAAATAAAATAGAAATGTCTTTGTGAAATAAAAACTAAATTAAAACAAAAAATACACAATGAAGTAAAACTAAAACTAAACTGAATTTCCAAGTAAGGTCAGAAAAAATATAGAAATAAAAACTAATATAAAAAGGCAAAACTATAATAACCTTGCTGCCCAGAAATGTATATCTCCTTCAGTCCTGGCCTAGAATAACATGACGATTTATTAAACAATGGTACCTACCAATTTGCTTTGATCAGCAGTAGTGTAAACATATTTTCATTGTTTAACCAACAGAATAAAAGCAGGTAAATACCTACGTCCATTTTCCAAAAAGGCACTTTACTATATAACAGTATTTATTAAACTTTTATTTTCTTGTGACTAATTCTTGCCCTTTTTAGTGTCTTCAAGATCCACTCCATGATGATTATCAGATTGGAAAGGGTATTTATGAAGGTGAGTAAAAAATTATCTGCACTCTGACTGTAGAATTTATTTTAATCAACTTTTAGAAAAGACAAATACATAATTTTTTTAACATAATCTCCCTGTTTTTCAATACACTTTGTCTATCTGTCAACAAGCTTATGTATTTCTTCATTAATAAATGTTTTAGGCTGAGCTGTGAGCACTGCTGTCTTTGCCTCTTCATTAGACGTGAATCTTCATCCTCGTAGTCTGTCATGGATTATTGCATAAGTAGAGCCATGGCTGATTTGCAAATGATTTGCCACATCATATACTGTTACTTGTGTTTGACAATTGTGAAACCTTTGTTGAACTTCTCTTTCCATTCATACTCACTTCTTTACGACAAAACACTTTCTCCTTACTGTGCACAAAGTCTTCGATAAATATCAGCACCAGGCACACCCTCAGACCGCAAAAAATGAATCACTGTACGTTGCTCTTCTTTCATGCTAGTCACAAGTGGGGCAGCCATTGTTTCTCGCGCTGCAGTTACAAATGATCTGACATAACACAGGAGTGATTGGGGAGACAGGGACCTCGTATGGAAAGCGCTGATAAGGCAGTGCTGCCAACAGAAGTTTAAAAAATTATTGACACACCGGTTATATTAAATCACTGGAGAAATGTTGATTGCTTAAAATGCCTGCAGTAATGTATCACGAGACACTTCACAAATTGCACGTGATCCTTTCCCATTGAAAGCAACAGTGAGTCACGACCTTGTGTGACCAAAAAGGGAGGAACCCATACTTTAAGAAATTATCCTATATAGTCTTCTTCATTTTTCAGCTGCCAGCTTCACTAGATTGAATCCAAATACAAATGTTAAAAAGTTAACCTCTTTGGCGTTAACCCTGAGCATGACTAGGACTCTGAATTCTATGTAATTATGGTTAAACCTGAATCACACTTGGGGTGATGTGTAATGATCTGCTTTATAGTGTTAGGCCCAAGAAACTTCCAGAACAATATTCTGCTGCCACCTACTGGATAAAATAACATTATGCTGCAGAAACACATGAATATTGTGTTTTGTCACTCTAAGGTAATCCATCAGTATTCTTGAGTGGGGATTGACCCTCAGCCAAAAAACAAGCAAGAAGATGTAAATCCAGTTTTAGAACAAACTGAAACTGCACCATTAGTTTAATCAAGTGATAACAATGTTGAACTGGTCATCACACATTGACATGGACAGTGAAACTGATGCATACGGCACTGTGTGATAGAACTACAGTGATATGCCTGATGAATTTGGTCACTTGAAGGTTCACTGTGGTGAAAATTGGTGCATAGCAAAAAGGCAAAATGATGACAAATAAATAGACGAGCAGACGATGTTAGCCCCTTAAGCACCGTTCACAATGCAGCAACTGCCAATGTATGTGTCAAAGGAAATGTGGACGTCACTAGGCCTTGTGGTGTGGTACACTATAATAACACATGGGGTGCATCAGTTTATGCAGATCAGACGCTGACATGCTACCCACGCATGCGCAAGGAACAGGAAAAAAATAAAACTGTACAAAGAAACTTACTCCCGCTGTCCTGATCGTGACGTCGGGTAATGAATTGCTGACACGTGAAGGACATGTGCTAAATCTGAATCAGTAGACACTAGACGGACCTTTACTGTTGTATTTAGGTTGAAGATTTGGTATTAATATGTCTCTGTTACACGTAATGACATTTTTTCTTGTTGAAAAAAATTCAATGCTTTCGTCTTGTTTTACCAGGGATAAACATAACGCTAAGGAGGCTACTTCTCTATACAACCCAACACCCTTTTTGCCTTTTTATTGGCCATTGTTGATTAGGTGCAGGTAGAGGTGAAGCCTTACATAGTCGCACACACAAACACACTTTCCATTTCAGTCAGGGTCAATTTAAAAATGTGTGAAAGAAAAAAAACTACTTACAAGCTACGAAGTGTTAAAAGCTGTTCTGCTGTAGTAAAAGGTTATTCATACAGGCGCCTGTCATAAGACTGGGTTCAGTAAGCTGACCTAAGGTAACTTCCTTTTCTAGGAACACGTCTGTTAGACACAGGAAAGATGACCTTTCCTTCTTTGGGGCCCCTCTGACACATACACAAAACAGAAATGGTTGGCCGATTTGCACAATATAAAATGAAATGCTTAGGTAAACGATATTATGCTTTTTAATAAGTAAAGGGAAGAGGGAGGGAGGAAAAAATATAAAAAGCCGATCGAAAAGCAGAACCTCATTCTTCTGCCTTGCAACGTAGAGTCCATGTACTCATCTGTGACTGAATACAGACTGATTGATTGAGTTATTCCTGTCTTCCTCTGAGATTTCCTTCCACAGATGTTAATCTAGTTCATTAATTAACAGATTTAAGAAAAACAGTCTTTATATATAATACGATACCATGGCTGTCCATTTGTCTGTCCAGGATTTTAAATCACCTGTAGCTCGCAAACCGTTTGAACTATTGACCTGAAATTTGGTACACATATACTACATGACCTCTACTGTCCACTTTCGGGGTGATTTTTATTACTGTTTTTATATTTATTTTATTGTATTGTAGACTCAACTCTCGGCTGCAGGGCATGTGTACGGGCGCCGTTCTCATTCCTTACCACCTTCGCCGTCACTTCCCCTACCTCTTCATATCTTAAATCATTCTTGAGGCAGATTGAAGACTTAAGTCTCAGCAGAAAAAACATACTAAGTAATTGCAACACAAACACTGACTTAATCAGTTTTAACATGAAAAGATGCCGATGAAATAAGAGAAGAAGAAGGCCACTAGGGTGCAGAAAAAAAGAGATGCTCAGGAAACAGCAAGTGCATCAACCTCTGAGCAAACGAACGCTAAACGTACAGAGAAAGAGGATGAAAACTAGGAATGCTCAAGTCAAGTGTATTCACTGCATGTTATCGTGCAGTCCGCCGTTATTGGTCGTAATATACACTCACCTAAAGGATTATTAGGAACACCATACTAATATGGTGTTTGACCCCCTTTCGCCTTCAGAACTGCCTTAATTCTACGTGGCATTGATTCAACAAGGTGCTGAAAGCATTCTTTAGAAATGTTGGCCCATATTGATAGGATAGCATCTTGCAGTTGATGGAGATTTGTGGGATGCACATCCAGGGCACGAAGCTCCCGTTCCACCACATCCCAAAGATGCTCTATTGGGTTGAGATCTGGTGACTGTGGGGGCCATTTTAGTACAGTGAACTCATTGTCATGTTCAAGAAACCAATTTGAAATGATTCGAGCTTTGTGACATGGTGCGTTATCCTGCTGGAAGTAGCCATCAGAGGATGGGTACATGGTGGTCATGAAGGGATGGACATGGTCAGAAACAATGCTCAGGTAGCCCGTGGCATTTAAATTATGCCAAATTGGCACTAAGGGGCCTAAAGTGTGCCAAGAAAACATCCCCCACACCATTACACCACCACCACCAGCCTGCACAGTGGTAACAAGGCATGATAGATCCATGTTCTCATTCTGTTTACGCCAAATTCTGACTCTACCATTTAAATGTCTCAACAGAAATCGAGACTCATCAGACCAGGCAAAATTTTTCCAGTCTTCAACTGTCCAATTTTGGTGAGCTCGTGCAAATTGTAGCCTCTTTTTCCTATTTGTAGTGGAGATGAGTAGTACCCGGTGGGGTCTTCTGCTGTTGTAGCCCATCCGCCTCAAGGTTGTGCGTGTTGTGGCTTCACAAATGCTTTGTTGCATGCCTCGGTTGTAACGAGTGGTTATTTCAGTCAAAGTTGCTCTTCTATCAGCTTGAATCAGTCGGCCCATTCTCCTCTGACCTCTAGCATCAACAAGGCATTTTCGCCCACAGGACTGCCGCATACTGGATGTTTTTCCCTTTTCACACCATTCTTTGTAAACCCTAGAAATGGTTGTGCGTGAAAATCCCAGTAACTGAGCAGATTGTGAAATACTCAGACCGGCCCGTCTGGCACCAACAACCATGCCACGCTCAAAATTGCTTAAATCACCTTTCTTTCCCATTCTGACATTCAGTTTGGAGTTCAGGAGATTGTCTTGACCAGGACCACACCCCTAAATGCATTGAAGCAACTGCCATGTGATTGGTTGATTAGATAATTGCATTAATGAGAAATTGAACAGGTGTTCCTAATAATCCTTTAGGTGAGTGTATAATACACTACCGTGGCTGTCCGTTTGTCTGTCCAGGATTTTAAATCACCTGTAGTTTGTAAACTGTTTGACCGATTGACATGAAATTTGGTACACATATACTGCTTGACGTCTACCATCCGTTTTCATGGTGACGATTGGCCTCCAAGGTTATTCCTCTTTTTATTTTTATTTTATTTTATTGTAGAATCAACTCTCAGCAACGGGCAGCAGGGCGGTCGTGTGGCACATGTGTATGGGCGCCGTTCTCATCCCTACCACCTTCGCTGTCACTTCCTCAACATCTTCTTAAATCATTCTTGAGGCAGATTTAAAACTTAAGTGCCAGATTAAGTGAAAAATTAAGAAAAATGTACTAAGTAATTGCAACACAAATGCTTAATCAGTTTTAACGCGAAAAGATGCTGATGGAAGAAGAGAAGAAGTGGGCCACTAGGGTGGAGAAAAAGAAGAGCTGCTCAGGAATCAGCAAGTGCATCAACCTCTGAGCAAACGAATGCTAAACATACAGAGAAAGAGGATGAAAACTAGGAATGGTCAAGTCAAGTGTATTCACTGCATGTTATCATGCAGTGCACCGTTACTGTATAATATATTTTACATAACCATTTAGGACAAAAAGAAAGGATGTTTAGGTTATGATTAGGTAAAAAAATGGATGTTTTTTATTTTATGAACTATTCACTTATGGTAACATTTCAAAACACAAATAAAACTGACAGTAGTTATTTGCTCTAAATGGTAACTCCATGAGAGCCATTATATAAATATTTTAGGGAAAAATAAAATTTGAAGTAGACTTAAATCAACTAACTCACGTTGGTTTACACTTTTTATTAATACATCAAATGAAATATTACAGCCAAAGCCAGCAGGGATGAGGATGGAATCAGAATCTTAAAAGAAGCAAACTGGCTTTTACTTTAATGCCAAAAGCAACTTCCATTTAATTGTTGTGCCAAAGTAATGAAGCAGTTCTGGAAGCCAAGCAGGGGGCACAAAGAAAAACACAAAGCTACCCTGAATCAAGTCAACCACCCTGCCTTTGCTAAAATTGTTAAAAAAAAAAGTGTATGTAAGCAATTCTCATGTATTCCTGGGACTTCATTTACAAAACGTAGTGTGGATGTGAGTGTGAAAATATGTCATTGCAAAAAAAAAAATTAGGAATATGCGCACACCAAAAAAAAAAAATCAGATTTATAAAACCTGACTACACCATTGACCATTTATAAATCAAATGATTGTGCCTTGAACTCCGCCCTGAAACATCCATATATGGAGCATGCTAATGAACCTCATACATATGCAATCAAGATGCTGCAGAATACTTTACATTGGCTGGCAGAGCAACCTCTCCTAACTGAGTAAAAGTCCTGATTACACTTAGTAATCCACCAAAAAGAAAAACAATAAAGAGAATTATTTACATATGTTATTTGTCTTCTTCGTCTAAGTCAAAAACCAAGAGAAAAGAAAGAGGCTTTAAATATTTAGAAACAGTTTAACACCATCTCAACACTTTTCTATTTTATTTTTTCCAACACTTACTCCAGGTGTCTTGCTATTATCTTATTATCTTATACCCTGGATTTGTACAGCTTAGAGTTTTCAACAGCCAATCCACAACTCTTCTTCCTTTTCCTCCAATGAAGGCTCCAAAAGTCTCCCCTCTCCTGGAACTCTACTCTTTAAAAGAGTTCCACGTCTCACATGCAAATGCACGAATGTGAATACACGAACCCGCACACAAGTAGACTTGCTCTCTCTTGCTTTCTCTCTCCCTCCATTAAGTACACTTTTACTTTTCCTGAGACCTCAGAACACTGTTCCGCCTAATAACTCTAATAAATTTTCTTTTTCTTGCAGCATTCCTATGTTTGCCTATATAGCTGTGAGCTGCCATCTTACCAAAGTTCCTAAAGCAGGACTTCCTCTTCTGCCCAGAAAGGTAAGTGCAACTTCCTATTTCTATTTATAAGGAAAAAGAACCCAGGCTATAAACACACTGCTCAAGAAAATGAAGGGGACACTTAATAGTTAGGGGTAAACTATTGACTCTGACCTGAATTTTAAACCACATATTAATCAGATTACTAGGACAGCATTTTTTCACTTAAGAAATATAGCAAAAGTTAGACCCCCTTATAGCATGCAAGATGCTGAGAAATTAGTTCACCCTTTTGTTTTCAGTCGACTAGATTACTGTAACACACTCCTGTCAGGTCCACCCAAAAGAAGACATCAGTCGATTACAATGAGTGTAGAGTGCAGCTGCCAGAATCTTAACTAGGAAAAGAAAATCTGAGCACATCACACCAGCTCTGATGTCACTACACTGGTAACCTGTGTCTTTTAGAATTGACTTTAAAATAAATAAGCCTTAAATAATCTGCTCCATCTTATATTTCAGAATGTCTTACACCTTACACTCCAAATCGTAACCTTACATTTTCAAATGAGTGTCTGCTTAGAATTCCAAGAGTTAAACTTAAAAAAAGTGGTGAGGCGGGCGGCTTTCTGCTGTTATGCACCTAAAATGTGGAATAGCCTGCCAATAGGAATTCACCAGGCTAATACGGCGGAGCACTTTAAAACACTGTTAAAACACATTACTTTAGCGTAGCTTTCTCATAACTTCATTTTAGTTTAATCCTGATGCTCTGTATATTCAATTAATTATCATTATCATTCTTGGTGGCTCCGTAATCCCTACTAACCCCTACTTTCTCTTCTGTTCTTTTTCTGGTTTTCTGTGTTGTTGTGATCTACGCCAACACCACCTCCTGAAAGCACCATGATGTCTCTACATTGATGGATTGAAGGCCAGAAGTCCACATGACCGTCATTAAGTTCTTTCATGAGAACCCTGAATACCACGAGGGCTGATTGAGGTAATTTATGTTGGGTAGAATGCCTAGAGGGGGCTGGGTGGTCTCGTGGCCTCGGAGCCCCTGCAGATTTTATTTATTTTCTCCAGCCATCTGGAGGGTTTTTTTGTTTTTTTCTGTCCTCCTTGGCCATCGGACCTTACTTTTATTCTATGTTAATTAGTGTTCCCTAATTTTAATTCTTATTTATTTTGTCTTTTTTCTCTTTCTTCATCTTGTAAAGCACTTTGAGCTACATCATTTGTATGAAAATGTGCTATAGAAATAAATGTTGTTGCTGTTGTTGTTAATCATCCCAGTCTAACACCAAGTCAGTGAAGCTTCAGAGATATCAATCTGTCCAGTTAGGCAGCATAGGCAACTGTGAATCAACTTCACCTGCTTTGGTGCAAATGAAAGTGTCAAGAGGTGGCCTGGAGAGGCAACAGCAAGACACCCTCAAAAAGGTAATGGTGGCCGCAGACAGTTGCTCTCTCTCCTTATCCTTCCTGACTAATTCTTCTCTAATTTTCTATTTTTTTTTTTTTTTTTGTTCTTTATTTCACCTTATACAATTTCATATATTAGGAATTTGTTAGTTTTCACATACACCTTGAGGTCAGAGCATAGGGTCAGCCATTGTACAGCACCCCTGCAGCAATTTAAGGTTAAGGGCCTTGCTCAAGGGCCCAGCAGAGTAGGATCTCTTTTGGCAGTGACAAGGATTCAAACCGGCAACCTTCAGGATACCAGCGCAGATCCTTAGCCTCAGAGCCACCACTCCACCCCAATTTTTCGTTAGTGTCCTTGTCAGTACTGGTTAGCATGAGGCAATACCTGCATCTGAATCAGGTTGCACAGTTAGTCTAGCTCCTCCAGACTGGCACATCTATATGTGCCTTCGCAAGAAGGTATGCTGTGTCTGCTAGCACAGTCTCAAGAACATGGAGGAGGTACCAGGAGATGGGCCATTACAGCAGGAGAGCTGGACAGGGCTGTAGAAGGACATCAACCCACCAGCAGGACCGGTATCTACTCCTTTATGTGAGGAGGAACAGGAGGAGCACTGCCAGAGCCCTACAAAATTATCTCCAGCTGGCTACTGACGTACATGTATCTGACCAAACTGTCAGAAAAAGAATCCATGAGGGAGGCATGAGAGGCCGACATCCTCTACTGGGACCTGTGCTCAATGCCCATCACTCTGCAACTTGATTTGCATTCGAAAGAGAGCACCACTATTGGCAGCTCAGCCATTGGCGCCCCGTTCTCTTCACAGATGAGAGCAGATTCACACTGAGCACATTTGACACACGTGAAAGAGTCTGAAGACACCATGATGAACATTATGCAGCCTATAACCACATCCTGCATGACTGGTTTGATGATGGGTCAGTAATGGTCTGGGGAGGCACACCTTGGAGAGTCGCACAGACCTCCATGTTCTAGGCAATGGTATCCTGGCTGCTGTTAGGTACCAGGATGAAATCCTCAGAGCCATTGTCAGACCTTACACTGGTGCAGTGGGCCCTGGGTTCCTCCTGGTGCAGGACAATGCCTGGCCTCATGGGGCCAGAGTGTGTAGGCAATTCCTAGATGACGAAGTCTTTGAATCGACTGACCTGCACATTCCTCAGAGCTGAATCCAACTGAGAACCTCTGGTACGTTATGTATTGGTGCATCTTACGATGCCAAGCAGCACCACATACTGTCCAGGAGCTCACTGATGCCCTGATCCAAGACTGGGAGGAGATCCACCAGGATATCATCCGCCATCCTGTCAGGCGCATGACCAGACATTGTGGACCATACACACTACTGAGTCAGCATTAGGAGTTGCCATGTTGAAATTCACACAAGTTGGATCAGCCTGTGATTTGAATTTTTGACTTTGATTTTTGGTGTGATGTTGAATCAGCTCTCAATGGGTTGGTGATTTTGGTTTTCATTGACCGTTGTTACATCATTTTGTTCTCAACAAATTACACAGAATTACTCAGTAAAGATTTTCCACTTGAATATATTGTTCATTGAGATCTGATGTGTGATTTAAGGGTTCCCTTCATTTTTTTGAGTAGTGTACTTATGTTATATCACTGTGATGCGAGTTGCACACAGAGATCAAGAACCCAAAGGTCCCTCTAACAGAGCTTCAGAAATCCTCTGCTGACATGTGGACGACCATCTCAGCAGCACTCCTGCTTCTGGTGGTGCATCACAAACATTCTTAGTAATAAAATACATTACTACAAATGTTTCCGATGCGCCATCTGTTGGAATGACGAATCAATGCATATGACTCTATTATATACCATTTGGTATGGGATTTGGAAAAGCAGTATTAATGTTTGTAATATGCCATCTGTTGGAATGAACAATGCAATTTATTTTATTACTATATGTATTATAAAATACATTCCAATAGATGAAACACTGCAAACGTTAACACTGAGGTTTACTTTGATTACTTAAATTTCAAACCAATGTAGTCAGACTACTAGTGAAACAGACCAATTAAGTTTCTTTAGAGAAAACAAAGTTTAATTGTTTCTTTGAAAGCATTGATATGCTGTTAGTACAGAGATATTGAACTCTTTGGGCAGAAGTCTATGCACTATGCCTGGCGAAGACCAAGCACTTCTCATTATCTGCCTAATATCACCTCTACATTGAAGCATGGTGGTGTCAGCATCATGCTCTGGAGTTACTTCTCTGTGGCAGGAATAGCAAAATGGGAGGAAGAATTGAGCCAAAAACAGAGAGGTCCTTGAAGAAAACCTGAGAGTGGGGCGACAGTTCACCTTTCAGCATTACAATGACCTGAAACATACAGCTGGAATGGTTTTGGGACAAGTCACTGACTGGCCCAGATTTAAACCCCATATAGTTAGTACAGAGGTATGGGATTCGTAAAAGCAGTGTTAATGTTTGTGATGCGCCATCTGTCAGAATGATAAATGCAATACAAATGTTTTTAATGTGCCACCTAATGAAATGACAAATAAAATGCATTTTATTACTACAAATGTTTATGGTGCACCTTCTGTTGGAATGACAAAGACATAGCACCTGGACAGACACATAGACACTTGTCCATTTATTAGGGTGGACTTAAACTGAGTACAAAACAAAGTTGCCTGCTTTGAAATAAAAGTGTTAACTAAGAAAAACCATAAAATCTAATATAAAAGTGGATTATTTATTCACTACGCCTATTAAATATGTGATTTCTAGGTTTAAGACATACAGAGTCTGTCCTGCTGCTGTCACAAGTGATTGAATTCCTCGCATCAGGACTTGCTCACAAGTAATTAATTCTAATTTTCACTCCTGTAGTTTGAAATTGCTTGCGCCTTCTTTTGCTTTTTTTCAGCCAATAGATTTGCATTTCATTCCAAATTAAATTCCTTCTCTCTCATGTACACTTTTGAAGCCTTCTCTGTGATGCTTCTATTTATTTAGAGGCTTCTTCGTTTAATAAAGAAAAGAGAATAGACAAAGGACGCAATGATTGTTAGGATCCCTTCTGAGCTGCCACCTGCATTCTGGTATCGACTCAATCCTCTTCTGTTAAACACGCTGTGCTCTTGCTTCTGTCACAATAACCTTTGCCCCAGTCTTAATAATGCTATTATTTATTGTATATTAAAATTAAACCAAGAGCCTTTGCTATGCCTCGTCTCTTTTAACGTATTAATAAGGATAATGTAGTTGAACTCATGGCTAGCCAATTAAAGGGTGTCATTTCTAAACACATTTGCACTCGCTTTATGAAATCTGACTTTATCTTGGCTAAGCTCCAGTGCTCACTGCTTGCCCTCAGCATTAAAATCCCAGACATACTTTTTTTTAGCTGCTAAGAAATCTGATGATTATTTAATCACTTCTCTGCTAGAGAGTTTCATTATTTGGAGCTAAGTTTATTTCAGAGCTGTACATGTTGTTGTTTTGAATGATTCTAATGGAAACAGCATTTAGTTCTTTATGTACTGTATGTCATTAGGACTCTGCGGTGGGCTGGCGCCCTGCCCAGGGTTTGTTTCCTACCTTGCGCCCTGTGTTGGCTGGGATTGGCTCCAGCGGACTCCCGTGACCCTATAGTTAGGATATAGCGGGTTGGATAATGGATGGATGTCATTAGGACTATTAAATTCTTAATTATGAATGCTCCCAACAACGTAAGCAAACGCATAAGAAGCAGGAGCAATTTGAAAATTATGTGGTAACCACAACAGACAGCAGCTGACGCAATCCAACACAATCGCATTGGCTTATGGGTAGTTTGGACATGCACAGCCCAGTGCTCTGCCATTAGTCTAGTTGAGTCTATACAGTAATCCCTCGCTATATCGCGCTTCGACTTTTGCGGCTTCACTCTATCGCGGATTTTAAATGTAAGCATATCTATCACGGATTTTTCGCTGGTTCGCGGATTTCTGCGGACAATGGGTCTTTTAATTTATGGTACATGCTTCCTCAGTTTGTTTGCCCAGTTGATTTCATACAAGGGACGCTATTGGCAGATGGCTTAGAAGCTACCCAATCAGAGCATGTATTACATATTAACTAAAACTCCTGAATGCTATAAGATATGCTTCCCGCACGGTGCTTGATTGTTTGCTTGTCTCTGCCTCTATCTCACCCTCTCTGACATTCTCTGCGCCTGACGGAGGGGGTGTGAGTAGAGGGGCTGTTTGCACAGAAGCTGTTTGCTTAAAAGATACTGCTGCTCCTCTAAAAAATGCCGCTTTATTGCGGTGCTCGGCATATTTAAAAGCACAAAAGCACACGTATTGTTTTTTTGATTGTTTGCTTTAATCTCGCGCTCTCTCTCTGACGTTCTCTGCGCCTGACGGAGGAGATGTGAGCAGAGGTGCTGTTTGCACAGAGGCTGTTTGCTTAAAAGATACTGACGCTCCTCTAAAAAATGCCGCTTTATTGTGGTGCTTCGGCAAACTTAAAAGCACACGTATTGATTTTTTGATTGTTTGCTTTTCTTTGCGAGCACTCGCTCTCTCTCTTAAATCTCTGCTCCTGATGCAGACACTCCTTTGAAGAAGAGATATATTTGCATTCTTTTAATTGTGAGAAAGAACTGTCATCTCTGTCTTGTCATGGTGCACAGTTTAAACTTTTGACTAAAGGGTGTTATTTCATGTCTAGAGGGCTCTAATAATGTTAACAGTGTGGGAGAGTTTATAAGGGCTTAAAATATATAAAAATAACTATACAAACATATGGTTTCTACTTCGCGAATTTTCATCTATCACGGGGGGTTCTGGAACGCAACCCCCGCGATCGAGGAGGGATTACCGTAGTAGCGCTCTGCTGATAGATAGATAGATAGATAGATAGATAGATAGATAGATACTTTATTAATCCCAAGGGGAAATTCACATACTTCAACAGTAGCATACTGATAAAAAAAAATGCAGGTATAACAGACAATAACTTTGTATAATGTTAACGTTTACCTTCCCGGGTGGAATTGAAGAGTCCCATAGTGAAAGGGAGGAACGATTTCCTCAGTCTGTCAGTGGAGCAGGACTGTCGCTGAAGCTGCTCCTCTGTCTGGAGATGATCCTGTTCAGTGGATGCATTGGATTTTTCATGATTGACAGGAGCCTGCTCAGTGCCCGTCGCTCTGCCACGGATGTCAGACTGTCCAGCTCCATGCCTACGATAGAGCCTGCCTTCCTCACCAGTTTGTCCAGGCTTGAGGCGTCTCTCTTCTTTATGTTGCCTCCCCAGCACACCACCGCGTAGAAGAGGGCGCTCGCCACAACCGTCTAATAGAACATCTGCAGCATCTTATTGCAGATGTTGAAGGACGCCAGCCTTCTAAGAAAGTATAGTCGGCTCTGTCCTCTCTTGCACAGAGCATCAGTATTGGCAGTCCAGTCCAATTTATCATCCAGTTATTCTAGTAGGTGAAATGATTGCACAATTGTTGAACAACACGCCATAGTGAGATTAGTTTGGGCACAGGGAGCGAAACCTACTTAAATTCACAAAAGGGTGTTGGAATATGCAGATCACTAAGCTGTTTGGGTACCCATCTTCCTCAGATTTTATGGTACCATAAGTTGTCATGCACTATGGTACGTTCAAATCCATAGCTGATACCCAAATGTGCAGCAACAGTGGACAACGTAATCTTTTGGTCTTCTCTGATGAAGGCATTCGCCATGTTGATGGTCAAACACATTGAACTTCATTGGTTACACTTGTTCTGCCCATTTTAAACCTTTCTACCCATTCATAAACTTTTTGTTTAGTTATGCCATACTGAGCCAACCTCCTTCAGTGAATTTCAGAAGGTTTCACTCCTTCTGCCTAAAGAAAACTTGTTGTTCAACAACAGTGCAATCTCAGAGTGGAGAGTCCATGTTTGTTTGAGCTTGGCGTCAACTAGGCCAGCAGTTCCTATCCTGTGGTGCCCATGCCCTCCAGGGGGTGTGAGATGGCATTTCACTGGGTGCGACAAAGAGGAAAACTGTGTCAAGGTGTGTTGGCCAACTTTATCGTGGTAGAATCACCGTCTTGCAGTGTGCCATCATTTGTAGGTTTTTTATTAGTTGGTGATCCAGTACTAGGATATGAAAAGAACTGAGCATCTCACATGCAATTGTCACTTGTGAATGAGCGTCAGAAATAACGCGTTCTCGCAGGTTCCTTTTTGCGGGCGGAGTGTTCGTAAAGGCAAATAACCTTTTTTAAGAGAATGGAATCATTGGACCTTGCGATGATCTGTAGAGAAGGCCGAGATCTAGTATTGATTTCTGTGCAAGCGTTTATCATGAAACGTCACTGATTTGATCAAGGTTTGATTGACATTTTTGCTGGGAGGGGTAAGGGGGACTGAATGGGGAGCAACACCTGCTGCTTACACTCACTCTCTCCTGCTGGCATTCCTGGCAGCAGCACAGAAAGTTTAACTGTATAGCGCATCTGTTTCTGAACTGCAGTTCAGGTGTTATCAGGGGGACAAAGCTCGTCGACTGTGTTTCATTGCTTTGCAGTGCATCAGCGTCCATTGCTTCTTGGGGGTCTCCAATCACCCAAACCCCATTTACTCACAGTGTTTGTTGCTTTGCAGGGTACGCCAACCTCTGGATCATCAATAGAGTAATTTACAAGATTACTGTGATCCATTTACGAAGGTAAATTACTCAATTTATATTTACATTTTTTGAGTTCAATTTGTTCACTCGCAGTACTGTATGTGATTCACAAATTAGAAATTTGACTTCCTCATCTTCAAATGTGATATTACTTTCGTAGGGAGTGCAAACATAAATCAAACATTTTCTAGGGGTGCGGAACATAGAAAAGGTTTGGGAACCACGGAACGAGACTAAAGACGGAGTTCTGTACGTGTTTGAACAGCCCATAAACCTTTGTGAATGTGTTGTATTGCATCAGCTTCTATCCATTGAGGTTTTCAAATCAACTTTACTTATTGATTTACACTCGTAATACTTGGGATGGGACTGAGGCCTCAGAGTTTGTGTCACTTTCTTGAAGCAGACTTTGTCGAAATAGTGGGTCGAAACTTGAATCGAAGTCTCATTATGAAATGACTGATGTGGTCCGAAACTTCAAATGTCACTGAAACACTGGGAACGCTCTGACAAATTAAAATCAAATCAAACTTTATTCATCACATACAAATTATATTTACATTACAATGTGTAGTGAAATGCTTAGTTGCTCAACTCCTCTTTAAGAAGTCTATAAAAAAGGGCAATAATAATTATAATCATACATGTCTTTATAAATATCAAAAATTAGTCATTATCCAACCCGCTATATCCTAACACAGGGTCATAGGGTCTGCTGGAGCCAATCCCAGCCAGCACAGGGCGCAAAGCAGGAACAAACCTCAGGCAGGGCGCCAGCCCACCGCAAGGCACACACACACACTGGGGCAATTTAGAATCGCCAATCCACCTAACCTTCATGTCTTTGGACTGTGGGAAGAAACCCACGCAGACACGGGGAGAACATGCAAACTCCACGCAGGGAGGACCCAGGAAGCAAACCCAGGTCTTCTTACTGCGAGGCAGCCGCGCTACCACTGCGCCACTGTGTCGCCCTAATAGAACTTCAACAAGTAGTAAATAATAATTGATAGCTAAATTAATTAATTCAGTTTCCACCACTTATTTGTGACTAGGTTGCGGAGGGAACAGTCTTAGCAGTGAGGCCCTGTATACTGTAACTGTTATAATGCTTTATGGTCAAATTTACTTCCTACTCTACAGCTTAATTTAAAATATGGCAGCAATGATCATAACTAGGATCAAGAAATATGACCACATAACCCCAGTTCTAGAATCGCTTCACTGGCTTCCAGTTTATTTTAGAGATGACTTTGTAATATCTCTCAACAAAAGTCATAAATGATTAGCTCCTGCTTACCTTACAAAACTTATTAGTGTGTATACTCCAGAATGTATCTTGTGATGTCAAGATACAGGCCTGCGACGAGGCAGGTTCTCGCTCCATGGCTCCCACTACCTTTATGGGAGCTTTTGAACCCGACACCGTCAGTAATGTCACCAGATGAGCTGATCAGTGAAGACATTAGCGACAAAGCAAGGGGATGGTGCGGAAAGGTACAAGTGCTTTTATTAAACAACAACAAAATCACAGTGTTCAAGATAAAGTGCAGTGCTCCAAAAGAATGTTATTAAATAAATAAACTATTAACAGGGGTGAATCAGTGGAGGTTGAAATCCAATAAATAATTCCTTTAAAAGCGAAGTTAAAAAAACAATGGCTGGAAGCAGTTCTTTAAAACAACACCCATTCCCTTCTTTATACTGGCAACTCTTCTGCTTCTCCCATCCAAGCTATGCACCAGGGGGGTCACCCTACCCACAGCTGACCTTTACGTCTGGTTGTCTTTCGGTCCCCTGGCTCCATCAGACCAAGACTTAGGTTCCCCAACGGCCAGGGCGCTCACGCTCAGGTTTACTCTCCTAAGCCTTCCTGGTCCTGCTGCCTACCGTGGCCTTACGTGGCAAGCCAACCATCTTCTGGGTCACTCCAGCTCCCTGATCACTCAGCTGGAGTGACCGCTGTCTTCAGCCCCACTGAGTGTCGGCCAAACACCCTTTCCAGGGTGCCTTCAAAACCACCAGCGAGTCTGCTCCTGATCACTCACTCTCTCAATCTCGCACTGGGTTTCTCCTTCCTTGACCTCCGCTCACTTTCTTTTTTTCTCCCCTCCGCACTTGCGCTCCTACTATATATAATGGGAACGTGGCTCAGGTGTGGCGATTAGCAGCTCCCGGCATCAATTATGGATGCGGACAACTCCTCACCCATGCACATAAGCGAGGAAATGCCCGCCTCACGTAGCGTCCAGGAGCCGCTCCGACAACACTACCACACCCCCTCTTCAAGCCGTAAGTGCGGCGATTATCCATTTAAAACTGGGCGTTTTAATCTGAGCTATGGACCCTCTGTACCACAAGGCCTCTTTAATATTCCAAGAATAAATGCCTGTAGACAGAGACAGTGGCTATAGCGCCTTCCATTTTCTAGAATGATCTTTCCCCTATGGCAGAGAAGCCCAATCTCATTATTTTAGCATTGCATTGTAGGATTAGTCTGATTTATATGTGTGCTATTTGTCTTTTTTTGGTTTTCACACGTGATGAATCAACTTCTGTGGTTACTTTCAATGACTGTAATGTATTCAGACCCCCTTACTTTTGTTATGTTGCAGCCTTATGCTAAAGTCATTTAAATTCATTTTTACCTCATCAAGCAATACTTCAGACTGACAAAGCAAAGACTTTAGGAATTTTTGCAAATTTGTTAAAAATAAAAAACTGAAACACAACACAAGCATTCAGATTCTATTCTATGACACTAGAAATTTGGATCAGATGTTTCCCACTCTATTGATCATCATTGAGACATTTTAAGGCCGTGTTTGTAGTCCACTTGTGGTTGATTCAACAGAATGGACACAATAAGGAAAGGCACACACCCATCTATAGAAGATCCAGCAGTATATAATGTGTGCCTTGAGGTCAAAGGATTTGCCTGCAGAGCTTAGAGACAAGATTGTGTAGAGGCCTTACAAAAGATCTCTGCAGACTTGAAGGTTCCCAAGAGCACAGTGGCCTCCATAATTCTTAAATAAATTTGAAACATCAATGACTTTCCTTAAAACTGACTGTCCAAATCCAGGTGTGTGAAACCTGTTGAGTCAGATCAAAGAAGACTCCAGGCTGTAACTGCTGCTAAAGGGGTTTCTGTGAAGTACTCAGCAATCATGGGAGAAGGGCCTCGGTAAGAGATGTGACCAAGAATGCAAGGTTACTCTGGCTGAGCTTCAGAGAACCTGTGTGGAGATGGGAGATACTTCCAGAAGGACAACCACCACTACAACACTCCACTAATATGGGCTTTAAGGCACAGTGGCCAGAAGACACATGAAGGCCTATTTTGACTTTGCAAGATGTCAACTAAAAGGACTCTCAGATTATGAAAAGCAACATTCTCTGGTCTGATGAAACCTTAATTCAAATATCTGGTGGAAACCAGGCTCCACTCATTACCTACACAATACCATTCCAATGTTGAAGAACAGTGGTGGCAGCAGCATCATGCGCTGTGTGTTCTTTTACAGCAGCTGGGACTGGGGAAATAGACAGGGGTTGAGGGAAAGCTGAAAGGAGGAACATTCAGAGATATCCTAATGAGAACCTGCTCCAGAGCACTCTGGTCTGATCATTCACCTTCACACAGGACAATGATCCTAAGCACTAACCAAAGACAAAACAGGAGTGGCTTAGGGACAACTCTGTGAATATTCATGAGTGGCTCAGCCAGAGCTCAGACTTGAACCCAATTGAACATCTCTGGAGAGACCCGAAAACAGCTGTTCACTAGTGGTCACCATCCAACATGGCAGAAAATCCCCAAATCTAGGTGTGTGAAACTTGTTGAGTCAGATCCAAGAAGACTCCAGGCTGTAACTATTAACAAGAATGCTATAATTATTGTTGTTTTATCTCTGTTTTTATCTTGTCTTGCCTTTGTTTAAACTTTTTAGTAGCACTTTGAGATGTACTGTTAATGTAAAGTGCCCTATAAATAAAATGCATTATTATTATTAACTGCTGCTAAAGGGGCTTCAGTGAAGTACTGAGCAATCATGGGAGAAGGGCCTTGGTAAGAGATGTGACCAAGAATGCAAGATTTCTCTGGCTGAGCTTCAGAGAACCTATTTGGAGACGGGAGACACTTCCAGAAGGACAACCACTACTGCAACACTCCACTAATATGGGCTTTAAGAAACAGTGGCCAGAAGACACATGAAGGCCTATTTTACTTTGCAAGATGGCAACTAAAAGGACTCTTAGACAATGAGAAGCAAGATTCTCTGGTCTGATGAAAGCAAGATTGAACTATTTGGCCTCAGTTCTAATATCTGGTGGAAACCAGGCTCCACTCATCACCTACACAATACCATTCCAATGGTGAAGAACAGTGGTGGCAGCAGCATCATGCACTGTGTGTTATTTTACAGCAGCAGTGACTAGGGAACTAGACAGTGGTTGTGGGCAAGTTGAACGGAGGAACGTTCAGAGATATCCTTAATGAGAACCTGCTCCAGAGCACTCTGGTCTGAAGATTCACCTTCACACAGAATAGTGATCCAAAGCACTAACCAGAGATAAAACAGGAGTGGCTTAGGGACAACTCTATGAATATTCATGAATGGCCCAGCCGGAGCTCAGACTCGAACCCAATTGAACATCTCTGGAGAGACCCGAAAATAGCTGTTCACCAGTGCTCACCATCCAACATGGCAGAAAATCCCCAAATCCAGATGTGTGAAACTTGAGTCAGATCCAAGAAGACTCCAGGCTGTAACTAGTGTCAAAGAGGTTTCAGCGAAGTACTGAGTGAAGGGTCTGAATACGTAGGCCAATGGGATAGTTCAGGTGTTTTTTTTAGTTGTGATAGATTTGCAAAAATTTCTAAAATCTTCTTTTCACTTTGGCATTCTGGGAATATCAAGTGTTGCTTGATGTGGGAAAAAATGAATTTAAATTTTAGCACAAGGCCGCAAGATGAGAAGTGAAGGGGTCTGCATACTTTCTGAAGGTTCTGTATTTGTCTTAAGTTAATCTTGAGGCTAAAATAGGATGGAAGTTAACAATAAAGTGTAATATAAGATCAATTTTCTTGAAAATTACCTTCCATTAAACTAAATTATGGTGTCCACTCCACTCTTATATTATAAGTTCAAACAGTTCAGTACAGATTATCCCCTCATGCAATTAAACAGGAGAAGGATTTATACAGAAAGAATTAATTCATATGAGTAGTCAAGACATCCACTCATGTGAACCAGGCCAATTCACAACGTGAGTCTGCACATAATTTGAAATAAATCAACCAGAGATAAATCGCAGCCGATGGTAAAATGGCTGAAATTGCCATTTTTAAAATCTTTATCCAGTCAAAAGACTGGTGAGGCAGCTAATACTAAACGTTTATTTCGAGGCATACACATCTGAGAGGGACTGAATGGTTAGGGCTATGCTTTCAATGAAAATATCATCAATCAGGTTGAGGATCTCTTTAGAAATTTTTCAGAACTTACGATGCACTCATTCATGTAATTCTAAAGTAAATTGGCCAGAGCTGTGATGAAGCTTTTTTATCTCATTTGCTGTTTGTATCTAAGGATGGAAAGAGCCATTGTAGATGGGCCTCGGTAACAGTTGTGGTAAACCAGCCTGAACACGAACAGGTGGACACAGAATGTGCCAAAAGTCACACAAGTTTTATTTACAGTTCTGCATACCACACAGTGAGAGTGCACCAAACACCCGTAATAATTTCATCTCTCCTCTCGGGATTTCTCCTTCTGCCACCTTTACTTCTCTCCTCCGAAGCTTTGTCTTCTTCTTCTTCCCGACTGGAGGGAGGCGGCCCCTTTTGTAATTACCTGGATGTGCTCCAGGTGCTTTGTGACGATCTTCCAGTGGCACTTCCTGGTGCGGCAGAAGTGCCACATGAGCACCCGGGAGCATGCCGGGTGTCCCTGGAATTCCTTCTGACAGCACTTCCTGCTGTGGCAGAAGTGCTGACATCCAGGGCTCCACAATCCTCCGGGCACCTCCCTGAGGTGGCCACGGGCCCCAGAAGAGTTGAGCTTCCATGCTCAGTTCCAGTGGCCCCCATACAGACCAGGATGGCTGCCTTTTTGTACTCCAGGGGAGGTATAGTCCCTCACCCGGCCGGGCATAACCCCCAGCCATCCGCCACACAGTATGGCTCTCTTTGTCAGGTGACTGTTCAGAGCAGAGTTTCATGGAGTGTCTTTGGAATGTCCTCCTGTCCCAGCTGTGTTATTTTAATTTGATTGCATTGGGTTTTGTTTCTTAAATAAAAAAGATAAAATGTAATATTCAATAAAACCACACTAACAACATTGTCACAGGCCACTGAGTCGGTGCCTACTGGTAGTGCCCCAAAACAAAGACAAGGTAATAATAAAATAAAGGCTTAGATGTTTTAATAAAAGAACAGTCACAATGCAGAAAAGACAAAAAACAGGTAAAAAAAATAAATAAATAAAGACAAAAATTAGACACTGCCTTATTGTATTATTGATTAATGGGTTGGTGAATGTAATCTAAACAGATAAACAGAACATACAGGAACTATATATATATATATATTAGTGGTAAAAGGCGCTATATTGCGCCCGACCCGACACAGACTCACACTGAGGCACATGTAAAAGCACAAAGATCTTTTATCTTTCTTCACCTGTGGGGCACATCTTCCCCGTGAACCTCACAGGCAATACACAGTCCCAAAAGCACTTGATAATACACAATCCTGCCCTTACTGGCACCACCAATCCTCCCAGGCAACCTTGTTGTCCTCCTCCTCACCCGACTCTGGCCCCTGAGTGGTGGTTGCTGGCTCCTTTTATAGTTCACCTGGAGCTGCTCCAGGTGCTTGATCACCGAGTTCCGGCTACACCTCCGGGTGTGATGAATATGCTGCCCACACGGTCTCAGGAGTCCCAAACACAGCACCCCCTGGTGGTGCCAGCAGGACCCAACAGGGCTGCACCCAACTCCAATTCCCAGGGAGCTCTGTGGGAAACCGAGGCACTGCTCCACCCCAGGGGGAGGCCATCTAGCGTCCAGGGGGAGGTATTGCACTGTCCAGGGTATTGCACTTGCTCTCCCTGAATAAAGAGTGTGCAGGGGCGTCGTCAGCTGCCTGCTACTAAGATATTATTTATATATATATATATATATATATATATATATATATATATATATATATACACACACACACACACACACACACACACACACACACACATATTGTAAAGAAAGACAACACAGAGCACATAAAGTTTTGGGGATGTGAGCCCCATATACTGTCAAACAAATAAAGGTCTTTGCGGTTTCACACAAACAAATCATGAAATCAACTACAAGACAAAATGGAGGGTTGGAGGGACAGTTTTAAAGGGAGGGACCGGAAATCAGGCGTGATGGCTGCTGGCTAGGCGTGATGGTGCATGGGAACTTGACGTCATCATCGGGGGACCAGAGGGAAGAAGGGAACCCGGAAGTGCTGTTCTGTTTACACTCCGGGCTAATTTATGTCGACGTCGCTTCGTCTTTTCTATGAGACAAGAGAAAGAAAGGTTAGTACGCCGCCGTTGTCCGCTGGCCGGCTGTTCGGCGATGCGCGTTGGATCCATCAACTGCTCCTGATGCGCTCGTGCGTGACAATATACATAAACACACACACACTGTATATACAAACTCTAGTCATGGTACCTGCTGTAGACAAGTAACAGAATAATTCAAGAATATTTGTTGTTTTATCTTTCTATATAAAAGAGGTCGGGATTGTCCTTCCATCCCGTGAGTGCTACGCAGGTGCAGAGTTTCACACACGCCCCGTCCATTTTGCAATGCACGATGGGATTTGTAGTTTCGTTTTTCCAGGTAAAAGATGATTTTCTACTCCAGACTGTGCGATATCTTCTTCTTCTTTCTTACTATATAAAAGCGGTCGGGATTGTCCTTCCGTCCCGTGAGTGGAAAGCGTAGCGGTATTCCGCTTATCACAGACTTACTACTTGCAGCTTGCGTTACGAAGCGACATGATGTGAGCAGAGTTCTGGTGCTCCCATCGTTCCCTTGCTTTGTGCGCGATGCGCTGGAAAAATAGACAAACTTATGTTTCTGGAAATAATTAATGTTGATGGAGTACAAATGCCTCACCGCGTAGTAAATATCATGGGGGTTCAAAAGGGTGACCTCAATATAGAAAAAAAGTTTAAATTTCATCACAAAAATAACAGAAACTACGAGTATTAAAGTAATACCGCTCAAATGCAATATAACCAAATTAGTGAGTTTGTATAAAATATCAAATTGATCTACATATTGAATTGCCTTAAGTGGTCAACTTAAAAGTCGGTCGCCTTAAGAGGCGGGTCAGCCTAGTTTAATATTAATATGTGGATGTGAGCGAGACTTTAGCACCACAAGGAACTGTCCTTTCTCATATTTTCTCTGAGACAGAGGAGAAGAGTCTGGCAACACCAAAAGACCCCAACAGGGTGTGTTTCCGAAGTCCAATTCCCATGCCACCCTGCAGGTGTCCTGATTGGAGCACTGGCACCTGTCGTGAGGGGGAAATGAACTTCTCCTGGCACGCATGTTCTCCTAGTCCATTCATTATGGCCTCCTGGTCTGGCAAGAAATCATTCTCCACCCTGGTTAGGATGCCTGTCCTTCCTTCATGGCACCTACCAGGTACAGAAACAGTCCCAAAAACTAGGAGGCACACTGACTCCACATGGGTTAAATTCTTCCTGTAATCAATAAGCAACACAATAAATTTACAAGATTTTCTTCTAACACCACCTACAATCACGAACGGGCCGTGAACTAACAGCAAGAGGGCTTTTTAACCGCTCCCACCCTGCTTGCCATGATGCAACAGATCAGTAAAATTCCAGAATAAGGGGGGATCCATCCCCTTGTGGTCACATTCCTTCAACATGTGTTTTGAGCAGTGAGTAAAGTACTATATAAATATAAAGAATTATTATTATAACTATTATTTGATAACATGCAGAGAGTTAATGAGTGTTTTAATGGATACCTAACCTAAAGTTTTACTATAAAGGGTAATATATAAGAATATGACCTGACCATGGACCAGTGTGACATTCAAGGATGGCTGATGCTGCCAGTTTAGAAAATAAACAGATAGATAACAAGAGTAGTCCAAATTATGATAATCAAAACCTAAGGTCAGTAATCTTTTCCTTTTAAATGTGAATATTTTATTATGTTTTAACCATCTAACTACAAACATTTTTTTTTCCTAGTGATCTAAATTAAAGCCTGAGTAGAACATCTTGCTCTTCCTTTTTCATTTGTTTCATAAAATTTTTCAAAGACAGTCAGTGCTGTGGCTTAAGCCTCCGCATGCAAGATGTCTATTTTTGTTCACTTTGCAGCAAGGCTGGGAATAAAAGTATCAGCAAGAGAGAGGTTTGAAATGCCAGGTTTTCCCAACATACCTGGAGCCTTGGATTTAATGACAATCCCTGTCCAAACACCTGCTGCTTGCAAGTCTGCCTCCATGAAAAGAAAAGAATGTTCACTTTTCACTTGAAGCTACAGATTTAACACTCTATAGTGGCCTGATAGAAGGTAATGTTCAAGCCTGCTTGATCCAGTTCATATCAGCAGTACTGGGTGCAAAGCAGGCACCACCTCTGGAAGAGGGGGATCAGTCCTTCACCAGACCCCCCCCCCCTTGCACATACACCCACATTTTAGCTCATAGAGGGTCACAGAATAACCCTAATCAATGCATTTTTAGGGAGGTGAGAGGAAAAACAGAGTGCCCAGGTTAAAGTCCAAGCAGACACGTTGAGGGTATGCACATATCATACTGGCCAGAGGGTCTGTGACATTCCAAAATTTTTTGTTATTGTGACCTTAGACTGCAACCTCTCCTGTTGGTCAAATTCTGGCTTAAAACTGAGAACATTAGAAGAATTTTGACAAGAACAGGCCATTCAGGCTGTTAAATTCTTTGTTAGTTGTGGTAATTATAACTCAAAGACGCATGATATTCTATACGGTGTTCCACAAGGCTCTATCCTGGGTCCGCCGCTCTTCTCAATCTATATGCTTCCGTTAGGTCAGATTATCTCAGGGCACAACGTGAGTTACCACAGCTATGCTGATGACACACAGCTGTACTTATCAATAGCACCTGATGACACCAACTCTCTCGATTCACTAACACAATGTCTTATTTGTATTTCTGAATGGATGAATAGTAATTTTCTCAAGCTAAATAAAGAGAAAACTGAAATTTTAGGGATTGGCAATAATGAATTCAATGCGGTTATCAGAAATAAACTTGATGCATTAGGATTAAAAGTCAAGAGGGAGGTAAAATAATTTGACTGTAACCTGAATTTTAAATCGCATATTCATCAGACCACTAGGACAGCATTTTCTCACTTAAGAAACACAGCAAAAGTTAGACTTCTTATATCATTGAAAGATGCTGAGAAATTAATTAACGCTTTTGTTTTCAGTCGACTAGATTACTGTAACGCACTCCTCTCAGGACTACCCAAAAAAAGACATAAATCACTTGCAACGAGTGCAGAATGCAGCTGCTAGAATCCTAACTAGGAAAAGAAAATCCAAAGCACATTTCTCCAGTTTTGATGCCACTACACTGGTTACCTGTGTTATTCAGAATTGACTTTAAAATTCTGCTTATAGTTTATAAAGCCTTAAATAATCTCGCTCCATCTTATATATTAGAATGTCTGACACCCTATATTCCAAATCGTAACCTTAGATCCTCAAATGAGTGTCTCCTTAGAATTCCAAAAGCTAAACTTAAAATAAGAAGTGGTAAGGCGGCCTTCTGCTGCTATGCACCTAAAATCTGGAATAGCCTACCAATAGAAATTCGCCAGGCTAATACAGTGGATCACTTTAAAAACACTGCTGAAAACACATTACTTTAACATGGCTCTCTCATAGCTTCACTTTAATTTAATCCTAATACTCTGTATGTTCAATTTATTATAACTATTCATGGCGATCTACGCCACCACCACCTACTCAAAGCATCATGATGCTCCAACATTGATGGACTAAAAACCAGAAGTCTACATGACCACCATCATCAAGTCCTTCCGTGAGAACCCTAAATCCAAAGAGGACTGTTTCATTTATGTTAGGTAGAATGCCCAGAGGGGACTGGGTGGTCTCATGGTCTGGAATCCCTGCAGATTTTATTTTTTTCTCCAGCCGTCTGGAGTTTTTTTTTTTTTGTTTTTTCCGGCCATCGGACCTTACTCTTATTCTATGTTAATTAATGTTGACTTATTTTATTTTCTTACTATGTCTTTTATTTTTCTATTCTTCATTATGTAAAGCACTTTGAGCTACATTTTTTGTATGAAAATGTGCTATATAAATGAATATTGTTGTTAAAGGTCACTAATTTCTGCAAACTTACTTCAAGGCGAGTTTTTGAAGGTCCCTAAATTCCTACTAAGGCCCAGCTTCAGGGGGTCATTTAGCCAGGAGATGCCCTTAAAAATATAATGTCGAGCCTGCCTCCCACACCATCAGGTATACTGTTACTTGGTCAATGTTTTGAAATTTATTACCCTCTTATATTTCGGATGACCATTTTGTTCTGGAGTCAGAGCTGGTCCTACTATCTACCACACTGCCTGGTAACATTTCAGGTTTCAGTGTTGCAGAAAATACTCAGTAAATAAAGAAGAATCATGAGCCATTGTTATATATGAAGTCCAAACATGGAAGCTCCCTATTTTCACCAACTGCTGGAGTCTCACTTGTTCTCTTTTAAAGTAGCATGGCCAACTGAAGAAATCCAACACAAAGCTTCTTTTAATCAGCTGGGTTCATTTACATACGATGACTTCAAAGCATTTCAAACACACCAATCAGCATACAGATAAATGGTATGGTCCAGAAATCTGCGTCTCCTATTAGGTATTATGTAACGTCCCAAAATAGTTCATCATTAACAGTTAAGGGTGATACCTGATTTAAAGGAATATGACTTCTTATATATAAACTGTGTGAAAATGAATAGACTCAACACATTTTAAAAGGTTTGGGGCAGCCACCCGTATATTTTTCCTGCCTTCAAAAGGTTTTTTTTAAATGGTACAGAGATGTTCTCAGAATGGAGTCCAAAACAGAACTGCTGAGGGTTTGCAAAGATGGCGGGTTTAAGGGATCAGACCGGAAGTGATGTAAGAGAACTGGAAGTGATGTTCTTCCAACGTTAGTCTGTGCACCGGAAGTGATGTTCTTCTGGGTGCCGAAACTGGAAGTGATGTCACCTGCTCTGAATCAGACAGCTTTTCCCAACAGCTGGTCTGCAGAGATAACAGAAGGTGGTTTAGTGCACCCCGCTACCCGCTGGCCTGGTGTGGAATTAACTTTGCTTGGTCCACACAACGTCCTTCTACTCGCACGTGTGTGACAACTGTTATCATAGAAAAAAATATAAAGTTACATTTTTATATATGATCTGAATTTCTAGTTTAAAATGTGCTGGTACAAATGTCAGGATGTCCTAGTTAAGCAGGCAGGCAGGCAGTTTCAAGTACATTTTTGTCTTACAGTCTGTAATTCCCTGTGTGAAGAAAAACTTTCCAATGTTGTGCAAAATCTTCTGTTAACAGTTTCCATCTTTCTCTCCTCGTTCTTATTAAAGAAGTAATTTTCAAATAACAGTTAGGATCTACTCTGCTAATTCCCATTAGAAATCTGAACTGAAAAGCCATAGTCTTTCCTCATAGCTCATTTCTTCCCATTTTAGATGCCTCACATGTTGCCATTCTTAGGGTTTGGGAATCGCAACATGAGAAATGATGCAGGGTGAAATAATTTCTATATTGCCACAATTGTGACGTCACATAATGCCTTCACATGGTGTGTGGCATGCGGCTGGGGGTGGTACCCAGCTTGCGCCTCCACCAGACCATGAGGGGTGGCGACCGCCCTGGTTGCTTTGGGGACCACGGGTAGAGAGCATTGAAGCTTAGCCCTGTAGGGGCCCGTGGTCACCGCCAGGGGGTGTCCCAATGCCTACAGAGCCCTGGACCTCAGCACTTCCACCACACCCGGAAGTGCTTCCGGGTACGCAGCCGGCACTTCCGCCACACTGGGGAGTGCCAGTGGAAGATTGCCCGGAAGCACCTGGAGCACATCCCGGTGACTATAAAAGGGGCCGCCTCCCTTCATTCAAGGCTGGAGTCAGGGGAGGAGATGGACAGAGCTTGGTGGAGAGGAGTGGAGGTGGCCTGAAGAGTGAGGCATTTGTATTGCGAGACCTGGACTTTGGGGAGTCTTGGGGGTTTTGTGATGCACTTATACTTGTAAATAATAGTTGTAAATAAACGTGTGGTGGTGCTTAAACATGTCTACCTGTCTTTGTCCGGGGCTCGCTCCACAGGCGTCACTAAAAAATAAATAAATCAAACAAGACGTGAACCAAAATGACTAAATTTAAACCACAGAAATGGAATCCTTAGGGCAGGGCTTCTTAATTATAGCCTGGGGGGCCGCAGTGGCTGTAGGTTTTCACTTTAATCAACTTCTTATTTGGAACCTGTTTATTTACTACTAAAGCGATATATTTTTTGTGTTTAGCTTTAGTTAATTCATTTGTTCACAACCCTTAATTACCTATTTTAGTTTTAAACAGCTGCATTAATGTTTCAATTGTTGTCGATATTCTTAACCAGCCATCGGTTAAAAATGAGGTGAAAATACAAAGGAACCAGCAGCTCTCCAGCTAATGTGCTTCTATTCAAACCTGTGTATACATCATGAAGCATGACATTAACGAGAAAGACATGACAGATGTCATCTATAAACCTTTGTTAGGCAGATTTCAGCAGTCACTTCAGAAAGGAGAAGTACCTGAAGACTGGAAAGTTGCAAATTTGGCTCCAATCTTCAAGAAAGGAGACAAAATGGATTCTAGTAATTACAGACTAATTAGCCTTACTTCTGTTCCATGCAAAACTATGGAAATTTTTAATAAGAAATACATCTGAAAATTATGTAAAAGAAAACAATATTCTCAGCAGCAGCCAGAATGGGTTTATGAGAGGAAGGTCCTGCCAAACCAACACACACACACACACACAGGACAATTTGGGAAATGCCAATCCACCTAACCTGCATGTCTGGGAATTGTGGGAGGAAACCCCCGCAGACATGGGGAGACCATGCAAATTTCACACAGGGAGGACCCGGGATGCAAACCCAGATTTGTTAAAACAAACATTAACCTAGAAGCCATAATTCCAAACTCTAGATCAAACATACTAACAGAAAAAGAAAAACAGACTCAATCAGAAATGCTGCAAATGCTCAAATTCAAATTCACAGGTCCACCTCCTAAAGCTCAAACTAAGAACTCCCATGAAATATGAAAGACCCCCAGAGTGAATTAATCCCCAGAAGTAAAAGAAGAAAAGAAAAACTAAATGATGACTAAATGAAGTAACCTGTCCACTTTAGTCAGTAGATTCAAACTCGAGAGAACAATGACTGGAGCAGGCATACCAGGTGAGGATGAGGAAGGAGACCGCAGCACAGTTTTGTCTGTCAATCTCTTCCAGACAATCTGCATTTGTGACACTGACGCCATTAGATGTCTTACTAAGCACAAGGAATACAAGCAAGAGGTCAAGCTGGGGGATCGTTTTCTTAATCTGCAGCTCTTTGTGAGCTCGGTGTGAAAGATTGTGTTCCCTCGGCGCGGAGCAGCAGGATTAAAATATCACAAGAAAGGTGTAAAAATCTCTTAAGCACATTTTGTGATGCGAAACCTTACTTTAGCTGGCAGATTTTCACTTTGAATTTTTTTTTTATGCCACTTAATTGGTCCTCATTCAGGAAATCTCAATGTTAACTGCAGCCGAGATATTTGAAAGAGAACTGCTGTTTCTAATTTTCTGCTGCAAAAACAAATTAAAGATGTTGCCCTCAGACTGATGGGCGGTAAGGAGAAGCGTGAGCCACGGCTCAGGTATTAACGTGGGGAGGCGGCTTCTGGCTTTAGCAAAGGCTTTGCTGTGATAGTCTATAAGTGCAATGAGGTGGCTGCGTGCAGGCTGCTCAGAGTACGTATGGGGAATGTTGGCCAAATAGAATATTTAATTAATATGCGGTAGTGAAATGATCTCTTTGTTCAAATTCATATGTAGCAGGCTTGGCCAGTTCAGTAGTGACTAGTGTCACACACGTGCGAGTAGGAGGCAGCTAAAAGGCCTGAGTAATGATAATACCACAACAGACCAGGGGGTGGCAAGGTGTGCTCACTGTCTCTCAGTTCCTTGCAGACCATTCCCGGGAAATCCTGCCAGGTTCCGGCGCCCTCGATGTCGTCGCTCCCAGTTTCCGGTGCCTTGGATGATGCTACTTCCGGTCCCCGATGACATCACTTCTGGTGCCTTGGATAATGTTACTTTCATTCCCGACGACATCACTTCCAGTTTCAACAAAATGACGTCACTTCCTCTACAGGCCTTTAAAGCCGCCATCTTACTTCCAGTTAATCAGTTCTGTTTTGGACTCAGTCTTGTGAACAACTCTGTTCTAAATCTCAACCTTTTGCAGCCAGGGTATATTATACGGATGGCTGCCCCAAACCTTTATAATGTCTGGTGTTCATTCTTATTACACTAGATAACTGCACTTGATGTAAAGAGAACGGTTGCTGGAATGACTAATTAAACCAAGGATACACTTCTGTCGCCACTGGCATTTGCTCAGAGCTGGGAGAGACCCTCACTGTTGCTCAATAAACTCCATCACGAGCTAATGACCAGATTGGCTGCTGCCTAAATGGAGTGCTCCACAGTGTTTATACAACATGGAATCACAGCTGATTTAATTTGGTTGTATTAGTTGAATCTTGATGGCCCCACAGTCTCCTGGATCATGGACTACCTGACCAACAGGCAACAGTTTGTGAGTCTGTGGGACTGTGTGTCAGAAATGGTGAAGTGCAATACTGGAGCACCTCAGGTTAAACCGTCCTGTCTTCCTCCTTGTTTACTCTCCACACAACACAACACTTCCAGCTTCCCATCTACAGAAATTTTCAGATGACTCCTCCATCATAGACTGCAATAACAATGGAGATGAGTCAGAGTACAGGAGGCTTGTGGAGGACTTTGTTCTTCCTGCACCACAAGACAACCTGCAACTCAACATCAGCAAAGACAAAATTGATGGTGGTGGACTTCTGCTTGCCCACTTTCACACATGTAATATGGAAAATAAAAAGTCATGTATTAACATAAATAGACATAAAACTAATTAAGAGCTTCTATAAGCATTAAACCTAGTGTGAATTAGATATGTCAAGCAAATAGTTAAACAAAGGCATTTGCCATATTTCTTTGTTAGTTGAGCTCAGAGTGAAACCACCAATATTGAGTAACTCAGAAAGAGAAGGAAGACAATGACGCACAGAAACTGCCCGAGGACAGAGAAGGGGGAACAGCTGTCGTTTGAAGGCCAGTTAGGAAATAATGGAAGCAGGGAATTATACTGAATGATGAGATCCAGGAAATATTGGTGGCCAAGAGAGGGCCAGTGAGGAGCCAGCTGGAGTACTGAATCAGAATAGGCAGCAAATGCATTGTTACGAGCAAAGTCAAGATAAGAAATGATTATATAAACTGTGATTTGTGGCTTGTTTGGGGCTCAGCTCAGTTTGGCCTAATTGGGTTGAGTCTGTATTATTGTTTATTGCAATAAAACTAATTACTCTGTTTGCCTATCCTTCGACTCCTAGAGCCTTCATTCAAAGTGCATATGTTTCGCTTAAACAGTAACTATGGATTTGCAGCATTACATAGACAGGAATGTGATTTTATATTATAGATCAATATATTTTTGTTTCCTTACATGTCAAAATGACCATCTTATCCAACTTTAACTCTTTCAGGGCTGATGTCGACTTTTGTCAAAAGGAGGAGTTGACGATGGTAATCGACTGTAAATTGTGACAAAACCAACCGTTATGTTTTAGTTGGACTCTCGTTGCTAGAAGGAAAGTTAGATTCATTGGTTTTGACCGAGATTTCCTGTACTCGCATGAGTAGCAAGGCCCAATCAATGGCAAGAGATCAAGCGAATGTGTCAAGCAAAATACTCCGCGGATGACGTTTTGCCTGTTAATATCTCTGGAATGAACTATGACTTGTCAGACTCAGATTTTGGTACAAGTGATTGAAAACGAGTGTGAGGCTCCAGCTTCAGCTGATTGGTCCTCAGCTAATCGTTATACTGACAATGTTCGCCAGGTAGGACCGCCACTTAACAATGATAAGAGGTAGAAACCAGATTGCAATGCACTGCGACCGTGTCCCAGCCAATGCAAAGACAGCCTGGCCGCATATTCTTGGCAAGCTGGCATCCACAGCATGCAGCAACAGACGTTTATGCTGATTTCTGTGTGAAACCATTGCTTTTCAGAAAGTATGTTTTTTTTGGAAAAAATATTCAGCCCTCAAACAGTTAAAGGACATGTAAAGCATGTTTTTTTTTCAATTTTGGAGATTTAGTCTGAATAAATGTCATCCATTTTGCCCTAACGTATCTAACTTGGACATTTTGTTTTAATCACCCTCACTTGCAGTGGTGTCTCTGTGTTTTCTTATATTCAGCTGAAAATCCTGACCAATTGAAATGATAGCTAGTCTTGGTAGAATCATTATAGATGGACCAGAAGAGATTATGTTAATGTACAATAAATTCTATGTGTAGGATGTAAATATATTAGGCATGATTATGTTATCACTAATCTGAAACTCAAAAGTACTCTCTAGAAAACAGGACTTTTAATTGAGTTGTCACTATCCACATAAAGAAAGTTGACTGGAATGATTAAGGTGGATAAGAAGATGCTGGAGTTATACAGCAAGCTGTGTCAAGTATAATGGAAGGGTTCAGTAGAGATTTTTTTTTATAAAGTTTGTAAGCATTAATCACAAGATTATTGGTTGAAGTTTTCCTCCCTACTTTACCAAAAATGTTGCAGCAGTGGAGGAGGAGGAGTAGGTCTAGAGAACAGCAACAAGGCTAATTCCGAGACTCCATAGAATCAGCTATGGGGAAAGATTAAAGAGTTTAATTGTTTTAGTTCAAGCAGCTTAAGGTTAAGGGAGTAAATGTTAGTAATGTTCAAAATTAGGAAAGGAATTAGCTTGGTGGACCCCAGATGTTACTTTAAAGTAGACCATCAGACCACTAATGGAAGACTGATTAAGTGTAAATTAACACTCTAGATGAGAACAGGCCATTCAGCCCAACAAAGCTTGCCAGTCCTATCCACTTATTTCTTCCAAAACAAAATATCAAGTCAAGTTTTGAAAGTCCCTAACGTCTTACTGTCTACTACACTACCTGGTTGCTTATTCCAAGTGTCTATCGTTCTTTGTGTAAAGAAAAACTTCCTAATGTTTGTGCGAAATTTACCCTTAACAAGTTTCCAACTGAGTCCCCGTGTTCTTGATGAACTCATTTTAAAATAACAGTCTCGATCCACTGGACTGATTCTCTTCATAATTTTAAATACTTCAGTCATGTCTCCTCTTCATCTTCTTTTGCTTAAATTAAAGGCTCAGCTCTTAATTTTTCCTCATAATTCAACCCCTGTAGCCCTGGTATAAGTCTAGTTGCTCTTCTCTGGACCCTTTCTACTGCTGCTATGTCCTTTTTATAGCCTGTAATGTAGTCTAACTGTAGTTACATTAACCAAGTTACCAAGTAGTGGGATTGACAGTAGTAACTTGGAGACCCTGATGGTATTTTGCAAGTTACTGTATGTGTGAAGAAGTAATATTGAGCCGAATAGCTTGTTCCTGACATTTTTTTATTTTAAAAATAGTGCACAGAAATAATTAACCATTGTTGAAGCGTACTTAAACCAACATACAAGTGTTAAAAGTTATCAAACCCGAAAGCTAATTTTAAAGTTTTCCTGACACCGTTGGCATGTTTATTACAAAGTTCATACCCAAAGTTTTAATGTGCATACCATATACACTCACGTTTAAGTTCTCTCGCGGATAAGTTGGGGCTTGAATTTACTGTATAATTTCTGGTATTTTATAATGTTGGTCATATAAGTCGAATGCAGAAAAAATTGGTATAAGGGATTATGATATGCTGATGCCCACCTGAGAGAGTAACCACAGAGCACACGGCCTTTTTTTTTCTATGTGGGTGTGGCAATGCGCTGTATCAGCGTCTGCTCCTCACCTCTCTCTCTCTGTTGTGCCTACGTGACCACATAGTAATACCTGAACTATTTCGAAGGGACATTTGCACTGTTTTGTGATTTTTGTATCTCGCACCCTCATACAACTTTATCGTAAGAGCCTCCCTTATCTACGATGGAGCGTTCAAGCAGAAGAAAATATGAAACTGGTTTTATATTAAACATCATTGAAGTGGCAGAAGAAACTGGTAACTGCGCTGCTGCAACAAAATTAGATGTGTCTGAGAAACTGATGCGAGATTGGAGGAAGCAAGAAGATATAAAAAAAAAAATTAAAAAAAATTCAGATTTTTCACCGGGCGTATAAGTCAGGGTCTGATTTTATGATCGATTTTTTGGGTTTCAAGATGTGACTTATACACGAGTATATACGGTAATTTGAAACACCTCATGTATTCTGATCTGACAGCTGCTACTCTTCTTCTACACGAACTTTGCAAAGTTGTTTCCCCTTATTTGAAGCAGCTTGCTGCTCTTGCAAAAGAGAGGAGTGTTTGGACATGGAAGTGGTGAAGAGCTACAATTAACTGGGCTGGCCTGGTCTGACAATACAGTGGACAAGAATGGTGAGAGCAGACTGGACTTGCTAAGGAGACCCGGGTCTTCTCATGTGTGTAGCCAGTGTGGTGTTCTACACTGTGGTCTTCTGGGGAAGGAACCTGAGCACAAAAATGCCTGAACAAACTTATCAGGAAAGCCTCACAGGGCGAAGCTTTTGTGGAAAAGAGAATGGTGGGAAAATGAAAAATCCCCTCCACCCCCTCCAGGAGGCGCTCTCTTGGAGTACTTTTAGCCACAGGCTCATTCTGCCACGGTGTGCTAAGAAGTGCTGCTGGGGGTCTTTTCTGCCCACTGATGTCAGGCAATTCAAAGCTTCCACGTGATCCACTTGTTAATAAATAAATAAAAATAAATGTAATTGCTTGATTGATTGGCTCTAGGATTTGTCCTGTGTAGTCTGTATTCTTGTTTAGGTTTCTGCTGTTGTATGCACCTGATTTCCCCATGAGATTAATAAGGTTTATCTAATCTAATCTAATCAATAGTAAGGATAAGCTGTGTTTTGCTATCTTGGTGATGTTCTGAGAAAGGCTAAAGTGGTTTTGCTGCCATGTTAGAGTTAAAGTAATTGCTGAAAACTGTTCATGTCAGAGAGTTGGAAACAAAATACAGTCAGTCCCTGATTACTGTGTCTATAAGCAGTATTCACATTTTGTTATACAAAATTCAAAGCAAATTTAATTTGGCCTTTTTGTCATTGACCAGCAGAAAAAGACTCTTTAATGTCAAAGTAAAAACAGATCTCCGCATGTCCTCTGTGTGCACCCACTTCAGCTCTGCTTAGCTCCCTGTCAGACAGAAAGATATTTTAAGTAAACTGAAGAATACGTCATAGATGGGCACCACAAAATGAATCGAGACACCGTGCATTTTCTTTTAGTGTCGCCTAATTGGCCTTCTTTTTTTTTTATTTCAGTCAAATTTTTTACATCATCCATCATAAGTATGGCAAGTATTAATATCAGTAGTTTAAATATCACTTTTTGAATTTGTGAATCAGAAAATTGTAGCAGTTGCTTTTATACAGGAGACTCATACAGATGATGAAGATCTGTGGGAATGCAGCAGGGTCTGGAATGGCAGGATTTTTTTCCTTAGTAATGGCTCCAATGTCAGTCCTTGTTGTCAGGTAAAGTAATATTAATGTGGGGTTGACGACATGCAGTTAGAGTTAGAGAGACTTAGAGTTAAGGCCGGCATTAAAGGGAGATTAATTCTATCCCCCTTAATAAAAGACTAATTGCCTGTGTGTCTGTGATTCTGTGTGTCCATCTGGTTGCCATGTTTCTGTCATTCCAATAGATGGCAAATCACAAACATTTGTAGTAATAAAATGCATTGCAATTGTCATTCCAACAGATGGTATATCAAACATTAGCACTGCTTTTATTAATCCCAAACCAAATGTCATATAACAGACATATGCATTGCATTTGTCATTTCAACAAATGGCGCATCACAGATATTACTACTTTTACAAATGCCATACCAAATGGCATGTAAACACACATATGCATTGCATTTAGCATTCCAGCAGATGGTGCATCACAAACATTAACAGTGCTATTATAAATCTCATACCAAACGGCATATAACAAAGACATATGAATTGCATTTAACAGTCCAACAGATGACACATCACAAACATTAACACTAGTTTTATAAATCTTACACTAAATGGCATATATGTGACTCAGGCACCGCCGCGAGTGGCAGCCTTTCCAGCAGCTCCGTGTACGCCTTTATTTTTCTACCTTTTTCTCCTATCACTTTCTTTTATGTGGCCTTGTTCCCTGGACACTTTTTACTACTTGGACATGGATTTTTACACGACGAGACTTGTCTATTCAAGTAGTCAGCTTCAAGCACTGAGAAGAAATGCCAGCGCCAGTGAGGTTCCCCATTTATCTGATGAGGTAAGGAAGTGGTATCGTGGCAGCAGAGCCGGAGCTAAGCTAAAAACGAAGCGACTTGTGAGAAAGTGGCGTTTCAAGCCTTCGGTGCTTTCTGTGATCCTGGGAAATGTAACCTTTTTTACTTTGTGAATTTCCCCTTGGGATTAATAAAGTATCTATCTATCTATCTATCTAACAGAGACATATGCATTATATTTGTCATTCCAATATATGGTGCATCATAAACATCATGAACACAACTTTTATAAATTCCACACAAAATAACATAAAACAGACACATATGTATTGCATTTAACATTCCAACAGGTGGTCCATCACAAACATTTGTAGTAATGCATTTTATTATGTGGCATTAAATCTTAAACCCATGTGTATCTCCTGGAACGAGCTTGCCCACCTTCTTTTAAACCTCTGCCTATCTCGATGTGTTTAAGAAGCATTGGAAGATTCTGTTTGGTGAATTTCTGTTTAACTGGATGTGAGATTTTTGTAACCTCGGGATTGTACCTTGCATGTGTTTTGTTCCAAGGTCTTCACTTGTGGTGATCAGACCAACTATGTTATATGGGTTGGAGAGGGTGGCACGGACCAGAAAGCAGGAGACAGAGCTGGAGGTAGCAGAGTTAAAGATGTTATGATTTGCACTGGGTGTGACGAGGATGGGCAGGATTAGGAATGAGGACATTAGAGGATCAGCTCAGGTTGGACGGTTGGGAGACAAAGTCAGAGAGGTGAGATTGTGTTGGTTTGGACATGTGCAGAGGAGAGATGCTGGGTATATTGGGAGAAGGATGCTAAGGATAGAGCTGCCAGGGAAGAGGAAAAGAGGAAGGCCTAAGGATGTGGTGAGGGGACAAGCAGTTAATGGGTATGACAGAGCAAGATGGAGAGGACAGGAAGTATTGGAAAAAAATTATCTGCTGTGACAAGAAGAAGCAGAAGAAGGTGACCTGTAACACTGTAAGCAAAGTAATGTTAACTTGAGTATGTTGACGTCTTTTGGATAGAAGTGTCTGCTAAGCAAAAAGATGTAAATCTCTTTACAGAGTGCATTTGTTATTTTCTCTATCTAGCTTTGTCATACACTGCCTTTCCTATTCATATGCGCTTGTTAAGGAAGCGACACACTGATTACAGTATCGTCTGTGTCGATTTTACATAACACCCCTCACGCTCCATCACAGGTCGCTGAAAACATTTTGACATCTGCATATGTTTGGGACTTTTTTTGCTGAAGTAAAACAGAAAATGACAGGTGTTAGAATTTCCCCCCCAAGTGAGTCTCAACATACAAGTACAGCTAGCAAAAAAAAAATACAAAAAAACAAACATTTAATTGTGTATGGTTTTGCATAAGTGCATTAGTATTCAGTAGTGCCGACACTTAATTACAGTTTACATCTGTGACTAAAGTGTTTAGGGTTTCTTCAGATGATGTTTTTAACACTTGATAATCACATTCCCCTCCCTGGATATTTTGGCATAGCCTGGCGGTTTCTTTTCCCAGAGTGCTCCTCAGCAATAAATTATTCTTACAACAATAAAATGGACATAATGCGATCAAAAGTAGAACAGGCAAGTTTTGACAGGGCAAAGGTTTTCTTTGCTAAAATTATATATATATATATATATATAAGTAATAATAAAATAAAAAATCCAGCACATCATTATTGGAGACAAATAGTC